>JAZKJV010009732.1:0-519636 GCA_037367405.1 Ottelia alismoides | reverse complement strand
TTCTCGTCTATGGCAAGCCATGCCATTTACCAGTGGAGATAAAGCATAAGTCACTTTGGGCAGTTACAGAGCTATTATTGGATCCCAAGACTGTAGGAGAACCGAGGAAAGCAGAGTTGGCAGCCCTGGAAGAACTAAGAGATACAATCTTCTCAAGTGGCCTACAATATAAGGAGAAAGTGAAAGTATGGCACGATTCCCGAATCAGCCATAAACAATTTGAGCCAGATCAGCAAGTATGGCTATTTGATGCTAGGTTGAAATTATTCCCAGGGAAACTACAAAGTAAATGGAAAGGACCATATGTGGTCCGGAAGGTGCATGAAAATGGTAGCATTGATATATCTGAACCTTCATCATCTTCCACTTTTAGAGTCAATGGTCAGCGCTTGAAATCATATCTAGATCATGATCTGCCGACCGTTGATGTTGCCCCGATTCATCTGGTATGAGATGTGCTCTTTGACTCACAACTTATGTGTCTTGTACATGATTATCACTTCTATCTTCCTCCGTACAGATCCATTTGTCTATATCATTCATTCATTCTTCCGTTATGTATGTCACCCCGTCTTCATCCTATGATTTTGCTGTGCTTAGGACAAGTCTTGTCATAAGTATAGGGGGTGCATAGACTGAGTTGTTCTCTTTTTCTTTTCTACTTTTCCTTTTCTATCTTCTTTATTCTTTGATCCTCTCCATTGTCTCCTCTTCTTGTCTATACTTAGGGATATCTGACCCTAAGTATAGGGGGAGACAATCGGAGTATGATTTGTTCATTCCCACCATTGACCCTCCCTTCATTGTGTACAATCTGCTATACTTAGGATTATTTGATCCTAAGTATAGGGGGGACGGTCGACTTCTCATTCGTTCATTTATTCCTTTATTTTTTATTCTTTAAGCTTGCCTATACTTAGTATGAGTTATGTCTTCTCTTTTCTCTCCGATCTATGAGGACATAGCTCAAGCTAAGTATAGGGGGGTCGTATATACTATGTATATACTTTAGCCATAACTCGTACTTTTGTATCCTTACTGATAAAAATGGCTAATTACACGTGTAAAATTTCATCAAAAGAAAACATTAATAAAAAGATGTTTATACTCTTCAAATTCTTTTTGTATTTACTGATTAATAAATCAGGTGAAAATATTCTCTGCAAAATGTTTGAAAAATAGTTTGAAAATCTTTGTGAAAAATCTTTTGAAAACTATTTAGAAAATGTTTTGTACATGTTTTCAACCTTTGTAAAATATTTTGGTTTGCAAAATTTATTTTCTTTGTATGAAATAAAATGTTTGAAAAATGATTTGCAAATGGTTTGAAAAATGGTTGCAAAAATATGTGAAAAATCTATCTATATTATTTGGAAAACCTTTGCAAAATGATTTTCAAATCTGTGTACATGTTTGTAAAATTGTTTGTAAAAATTACTTTGGACTATAGTTTTCGAAAATTGTTTGTAAAATGATTTTCAAATAAGTTTGAGGAATACATACATCACACCTCAAATTCTTTATTATATATACCTATAAAATTGATCACTTACCCTTGTAAATTCCTAAAATCCACTTCTTGTAAATATAAGAAGCACTCCCGTGTAAATATTTGTACCTAGTTTTTAGCCAAAATCTTTTGTTTTCAAAAATTCCCAAAAATATTTACAAAATTAAAATACAAGAAACATTTGAAAAATCTTTTTGAAAAATACAAAAAAATGCATATGCATCATCTTTTCAAAAATCCATAAAAATTTCAAAACCTTGAAAATTGCATCACAAAAAGATTTTCTGCATTCTACATTGCATTTGCATAGCATTAGCATTTTGCGGATTGAGTTTCATAGTTGAACAAGTATAAGTAAAATACATAGATTAGAGCTTGATTGGACCTTAAAATCTATCTAATAACAGGAACCTTATAGGAACTGGGTTTGAGGTACTTCAGGTTTAGTTAACTTAATTCTTTGAGGATCACGAGACTTGGTTCAATGGAGTCTTGACTACCTAAGTAGAGTATTTCGGAACATACGCACGACTCTTGTTGATAATGACCTAACTTGGACACCTGCACCATTCACATGGCTCAACTCAGTTGGAGTGGTTAAGGATTGAATTTGCCGGTGTGAAATGCACACAAGTGGAAACACTTGTCCTCCTCTAGGGAGGGAAGTGCACCCCAACCCGTCCAGTGATGAGGAATTCTAAAGGCAGGAGAGTGTGGGTTGCGATAAAGCATCAAAAGAGGGATAGTCTACTGGCTCAAGAGGAAAAACTCCCTATATAAATGATGCTGTGAATAGTATTTCAAAAAAAATGGACATGCATGTACACAAATAAATGCCTGCAAAGTATGTGAATATGTTGTATAACCAATAAGCAAGCTTGAGTTTCAAAGTCATATCATGTGAGCCTGCAGCTGGATGATTTGACTACACTGGTCTTGCATCCTGGGATAGGTAGCTACACTGGCTACCGTCCATTCTTCTCTTCACCCCCTCCTCTTGAGCTAATTGCCATTTGAACTTAGAAGGGAATACCCCGCTCCTCGAGGAGGCGAGTCATTGGATTAGGGAATCATTGGGTTGTCATACTGGAGAAGTCAGTCTCTTTGCCATTCTAGTTGGGGAGAGCCACCATCACTTACACTGTACGAGTCAGATTCATAGTCGTAAGGGTTTGCGTATGAGTTGAGATATTTCTGACCTGGCTATTGAGGAGACTTGAGCAGAGTTTTGGGATTCTCAGGGACTGTTGGATTTCAAATCCGGTTCTCATTAAGGTTTCGCCCGCACTTAAATTCCAAAGGTCCGACTGAAGCTCCAAACTTTGATTTTGTGAAGACAAGTTTGAGAATTAAACTTCATCCATCTTTCTTCTTTTTCTTTTCTTTTTTTCTTTTTTGCACTTATTGCATAAGTGTTTGCTAGGGACTAGCAAAAGCAAAGTATAGGGGGATGATGAATCCACATTTCATCATCTTTATTCTATCATTTTGGCCTCAAAAACCCTGACAAATACATGTAAATACCCTTAATTCCCGCATCTTAGCATTCATACATGTGCATATAAATAGTGTATAAAACATTGTTTTTAAAGCCAAAATTATAGAATAAATAAAAGAAAAGAAAAAGAATAAAATATTGTAAATATTTTATGACCTGAAACCCCGAGACCTAGGCATCTTGATGAATAGCTCGACAAGGAAGAAAGTAGGGGGAGATAAGGGTCAGAGTACAATAAAAATACCTATTCTTTTTATTCATTCTTTATTTATTTTGGGACCTATTTTTGGTTCCACTTTTTATACCTCAAATAAAGAAATTTTATACATGAAAGTTGTAGATAATAAAATAAATAAAATACAAAATTTATTTCATGCAAAAATAATGTACAGATAAAAAGATATGATCCGAATAAAATCCCAGAATACCAACTTCCTAGACCTGTATCTAGCAAATAAAAACTCGAAATGCATCAAACTCACCTTTAATTGTATATGATTTTAAATAAGCTATTTAATGAAGGTGGTTTCGCATTTGGCGGAGCTACGGTTTGAAAGTTGAGTTTTGGACCCCTATTGTATACTTGTATAGAATAAAGTATTCATTTTATTATTTATTCTTTATTTTCATAATTTTATATTTTTATAATTTTGTAAATATTATTTATAATAATTGTGTATATTAAAATCAAAATAAAAACTCAAAGAAAACACAAAATAAAATACTTGTATAAATAACACACCTAGGTATAATACCTCTACATATACCTATAGAATTACCATTTGTATTTTATTAAGTATACAAAATACATCAGAAAAATGAAATAAAAATATACTTAAGTATATAAAAATATGCTATAAATTTATAAAATAATAAACAAAAATAAAGAAAGTAAATACACAAAATAAAAATAAAATAATAAAATATATAGACATATATACCTATATAGAGCATAAAAGGTAACTTGTAATTATATACCTCATAAAAATAAATAAAAATCACAAAAAAATTCTTTATAAAATAAGAAACATTTTTTATTTTATATCCTAAAATTAATAAATTCATTTACTATTTTATTTCGAATTTACAAATAATTTTGACCTGCATTTTTCTGGTTGGTCCACGTGGATCAACCAGCGCCGGTCAAGTGTTGACCTCGATCAACTCTCTGACCGAGGTCTGCCAGGCCTGACACCTGCGATTTTTACCCCATTTAGAGAAATTTTAGCGCCTCATCCTTCTATCCTCTGGCCTCGATTCCTTCAAAGAAATCTTTCCTTGATCTTCCCACAGCCACGCCATGCCTCTAGATCACGCAAAATCCCCATCATATGCGCATGGGCCTCGCTTGAAGGAGACGCCACCACCATGTATATATCTGACCCGCCACCTTCAAGCTTTGTTTTGAACCTTTCTTGGCCAGCAATCCTCCTCCCTGTTGCGCTCTTTACATTGCTGGAGGTGACAGCTCCTCAACCGTACCCTCAGGCGAGTCGAGGAAGCCTCGAATCGGCTCCACCATCTCTGCCGACCTCCGGCGTCGAGGTTCCCCCTCCTCTGGTTCTGGCCATCGAGGTATATCCCTTTTCTCCCTTTTTCTTTTCTCTTTTTATTTCCCTTAGCCGTAGGATCATTTCCCCTCTTTGATCTTCGAGTTTCGTCCACCGATTTGCTAACCATCTATCATCGCCAACGCGCACTGCCGGCCGAAGCTCTTCCACCTCTCATAGACCATCTCCAACGCCTATTCCACCTCCTCGGGGTCCAGACAATTTGCCCTGGTACCCTTCACCATTGTTTGCAGGACAAAGCACCGTCAAAGCAACTGGAGATCATTTTGCGTGGTTCGCCGAAGCTACCTAGAGCTCCAAGCTCCGCCGCCCTCTCGCCAGCGCCATAACGCTCCTCCGACGAATCCGAGACCCTCCAGCACATAGCCTGACCTTCCAGGAGCACGCCCGGCCATTCTTCACGCCTCCAGACCGCCGGAGACCCGAGATCGAGCTCGGGGAAGTTCGCCTCGCCGGCATTCTTCCCCTTGGCTTCTCCGTCGTTCGATCAGGCCGCAACTCCAGTTCTGATCTCAGCCGTTGGATCACGTCGTGCCACCACCGTTAGATCTTCGACCGAAGATCTAATCTCCATCGTCCAGCGCGAACCATCATCGTGCAACCTCGAAGCACCACGTGTCAAGTGGGCGCTCCACAGCCGTTCGATCATGCACGAGAATATTAGGCGTGGGTATTTTGCATCTACACCCTCGTCAATTTTGCATTTTATTTTTAGTCTCGAAACTTTTATTTGTAGTTTAAATATTTCTATAATATTTGCATTCAGACCCCTGTACTTTCATTATTTGTACTTAGGTCCAGTCCATGTCACCTCACGTGACACGTGCGCATGGGGTGGTGGGTATTTTGCAAGGACCCCCCTGGGGGTTTATCTATTTCGGTTTAGTCCATGAACTTTTTATTTAAGTTGTAATATTTTGGTGAAATTGCATCTGAGCCCCTAGAACTTTGTAAAGTTGCAAAAATACCCTGCCAAGTCACGTGCCCAGTACGCGTGAGCTTGGACATTTTGCACCGAACCCCCTCCGAGTTTGGGTATTTATTTTTAATCCAGAAAATTGTGTTTCACGTTATATATTTTTGAAAAAATTGCAAGTAGGCCCTTGAACTTCTGTGTATTTACATTTATGCCCTTGCCAGTATTGTATTTTTGCTTGGATGTTTGCATTTATTTCATGCATCAGTTTAACTTGAAAAATTACCAGAAAAATATCATGTGTCCCTGTTGCATTTTAGTTTAATGCCATATTTTTAATTTGCATTTTTATTGCATTTTCATATTTAGTAAAAATAAAAACATGCATTTTCAGCATTGTTTGCATTAGAAAATACATAAAAAAATATAAAAAATATTTGGAAAAATCCAAAAAATATATATTTCGTTGTTTTAGTTTATTTTATTTTTTGACCAAAAATACCTAAAAATTACAAAAGAAAACCCCTAAAAATAGTAAAATTCTCAAAATCTTCATAAAAATAAAAAAAAATTCATAAAAACTCCAAAAAATTGCATTTTTTGTCTCCGAAATTTCCTTATCTTATTATCTATCAATAAAAATTAATTTGACAATTTTTCACTTCTGTTTGCTATTTTATTTCTATCTTTTTATTTCGTATACGTATTGTATTCACTGTTTTCAGTATTTTTGACTTTAAAAATACCAAAAAATTAGGAAAAATCTACAAAAATCACAAAAACATCATAAAATTATAAAAAGCCCAAAAACATTTCATTTCCTGATTTTTGATTATTTTCCCTTATTTTTATAAATCCTTATTCTTCTCTTTTCTTATATTGTGTATATATTCTATTTAGAGAAAAATATAATATATATAAGGGGAAATAGGAAATCAGAAATTAAAAATCTAAATACAAAAATATAAAATCAAAAATTAAATAAAAAATTAAAAATTAAAAACCCACAAAAATTTGCATATTTGTAGGCAATTGATCATACATTCACACTTTGTGCATTTTTGCCTTGTTCTATCTTGTTTGCTCCATGAATTCGACACTCTACACGTACTTGCACTATACACATATTTTGTAGAATTATAATAAATTTTAACTCCACCTTTACTTGTCATTGATTGATTTGATATTGTGGGTTAATTGTTGACTAACACTGGTTTTGTGAGCGGTCGCCGCAACAACTTTTGTCTCCGCCTTGTGTGAGACAAATTTAGACCCTCGCTAAATCCGAGTTATCACGCTTCACCTAGCCTGCTTCTGAATTCCTGTAAAAGAATCAGAAAGAAAGATTTCGCGGTCATTGTATCGACTGGGTGAGTTTTTCCAGAAAAGATTAAGGTTAATTAATCTTCTTTATTTTACTTATACTCCTAAACTTTGATATATAGTGAAAGTACGGGAGTGTCGAACTCAAGGAGGCAAACTATTGAAACTAGGGAAAATTGGTAGAAAATCTTAGACAAAAGGCTTTCCTAATTTTTATTTTATTTTTAATAATTTTCTGACTTTTTAATTGAATTTTATGGATTTTATTTTTTTTGTAATTTTTAATTTTTTATGATTTTTTAATATTTTAAAAAATAATTACATTTTTATTTGATTTTAATTTTGTTATTTTTATATTTTTATTTTCTTTTCTATTTTTATAGATTTTTAAGATGTTTTAAGGATTTTTATGAATTTTGGTTAATTCTTAAGATGAAGATTGTATTTTTATTGGAAACCTGTGACGTTTTTGTGATTTGTAAGAGTGAAGATAATGTGGAAATATTTTTATTGTATTTTCTGTATAAAGTAGATGAAATTCTCTTTAAAATGATATGTTGTGCGTTTTTAGAGGATTTTTTATTTAGTTATGAATTTTTGAAGTTTTTATGAGTTTTGTATTTTTTATTGATTTTAATATTCAATTTTTTTTATTCTTTGATTTTATTATTGATTTTTTTATTTTGTTTATGGTTTTATTATGTAAAATATAGTAAAATATACTATATGTGTTTTTATAGGATTTTTAAGAATATTTTTATATTTTTATGTGTATTTGAAGTTTGTTATGTTTTTTTTGTGTTTTTAATGTTTTATTAGAAAATAGAGAATATCATTTTTTTTATTTCTTAAAACTTTATTTATTATTGTACATAGAGAATACTATTACATACGTATATGTGTTTTTTAGTATACTTCAGATGTTATTTATTATTTAGTATAATACTATAGTATTATGGTATGGATGTGATAAAAATTGGAGATTAGGGGGGTGCGTGAATAGAGAAACAAGGAGATTATGTGCACACAAAAATCTCCAGATTAAACGTGCTCAGCACGTTACCGATTCAGCTCTGGAATTTGATTGGAAGTATCAAAATGCCCGGAGATGTTGATGTAATTCGCCAAGGTTGACGACTGCGGCGCACGTGTTGTCAAATGTTCAGACCGAGGTATAGGGCATGTTTGGTTGCAGGGTTGGGCAGGGTTGGGTTGGGCTGGGTGAATAGTAATCTGTGAGGAGGAAGTACCCTTGTGAATAGTAACCAGGGTTGGGCCAACCCTGCCCGAATCGCATTAATTTCGAGGATGTCCTCGTAATTACTCCAATTACGCGTGCGAAGCGCGTGCGCATTTGTTTCAGGGACCTGAATGTGAATTAAAGAATTCTGGGGTGGAATTTGCAAAAATGCCTAAAATATCAGGCGCATTTGCGATGCGCGTGAGCTGCTCAACGACAGGACCTGGCGGAACACGTGCGCGGCCAAGGGGTTCAAGCGGTGGGGCAGTGTACGATCCCAACCGTCCTATCAACTCAGATCTAATGGGAGTTGCTTGTTCTGGAAGGCGTTTTCTCTTATGCAGCAGTTCTCGGTCAGTAATAGGTGATCTCGGTACTCGAAGATCAGAGCGGTTCCCCGGCAGGTTTTGCTTCAGGTCTGCATATATGTTAAAGGGATAAACTAAGATGATTTATGAAAGGTCCAAGGGTTCTCTTATATAGGAGAAAAACCCATTGGATAAAATACAAAAGATAAATAAATAATTACAAGAGATAAGGAAAAACAGAAATTGGAATTATCTAAATAAATAAAATAGGGATTATCTCAACACTCCCCCTCAAGCTGGAGCGTAGATATCAATAAGACTCAGCTTGGACCAACATTTCTGATAAGGCCCTCTTGCTAGAGCCTTTGTAAGTATATCTGCTGTCTGGTCTCCAGAGCTGACATGTGTAGTGGTGATAAAACCCTTCTGTATCATGTCACGAGTGTAGTGACAATCCACCTCTATGTGTTTCGTCCTCTCATGAAAGGCTGGGTTATTTGCAATGAAGAGAGCGGCCTGATTATCACACTGGAGATGCATGGGAAGAGGTACTTCTATAGTTAGATCAGTAAGAACAGATCTGACCCACGTCATTTCTGTACTAGCCTGTGCCATAGCCCTATATTCTGATTCAGCACTTGATCTAGCAACTACCGTCTGCTTCTTACTTTTCCATGAAACAAGAGAATTTCCTATGAACACAGCAAATCCAGATGTAGACTTTCTATCTTTTGGACACCCAGCATAATCTGCATCTGCGCATGCTGTTACTGATAGAGATGTGCCTCTGCTGAAAAGAAGTCCAGTACCCGGTGACGTCTTCAAGTATCTTAGGATCATATGGACTGCATCCATATGTGCCTGTCTGGGCTGCTCCATAAATTGACTTACTTTGCTTACTGCAAATGCTATGTCGGGCCTGGTAATAGTTATATATATTAGCTTGCCAACCAGCTCTCTGTATCTTCTCTTATCGACTTCCTCAGTATCATCATCATATAACTTCATGCTTGGGTCAAGCGGAGTAGTGGCAGGTCTGCAATCTGCCATGCCTGTCTCTGAGAGAAGATCTATAACATATTTTCTTTGGGTCATTACAAGACCCCGTTGATTCCTGGCGAACTCTATTCCAAGAAAGTAACGTAAATGTCCAAGGTCCTTGGTCACAAATTGCTGACCTAGGAAGTCCTTGGTATCCTGAATGCCCTGCTCGTCATCCCCTGTAATAATAATGCCATCAACATAAACAAGGATGACTGTAATACCTCTTTGGGTCTTCTGTATAAACAAGGAATGATCTGCAGTTGATCTCACAAACCCCCGCTGCTCTATCAAGTCCGAGAGCTTTTGGAACCATGCTCTTGGACTCTGCTTGAGGCCATAGATAGCCTTGTGTAACTTGCACACCTTATGACACTCCCCCTCAGCAGCGAACCCAGGTGGCTGCTGCATGTAGACCTCCTCCTGTAAGTCACCATAGAGGAATGCATTTTTCACATCAAGCTGATAAAGAGGCCAATCTCGTGTTACAGCAATAGCAAGGAGAATACGTAAAGTAGAATGCCTGGCAACTGGGGAGAAAGTATCGTGATAGTCTACCCCATATGTCTGGGTAAACCCTCTTGCCACAAGTCTCGCCTTATAGCGATCCATACTCCCATCTGGACGGTGTTTCACAGTAAACACCCATTTGCATCCCACAATTGATGCATCAATAGGAGCAGAAACAAGACTCCACGTACCACGTGACTGTAGCGCAGCCATTTCCTCTTCCATGGCTAACCTCCATTGACTATCTTTGATAGCCTCCTGATACGTTTGCGGTATCTGTATGGTTGATAGTGCTAGTGTAAATCTCTTGAAATCCTCTGACAACCTATTCAAAGAAATCTGGGCTGCGAGAGGGTAAGTAGCACATGTTCGTTTCGGCTTTCGCAGAGCAATTGGTATATCAAGATCATCTGCCAAGTCATGGGCCTGTATATTTCCCTCTTGAGAGGGTATTTGCTCCTCCTGTTGTACAGGTAATTCAGTAGTACTGTCAGTGGAAATAATATGCTCATTACATACCTGGGGCGTGCTGGATGATGGGCAAGGCTTGTGAGCAGGGCGGACAGGGCGAGGTCTGCGAGGAATATTATGAGGCAAGAATTGAACCAGCGGAGGTGGTAGAGGAGGTGGTGGAGGTGGTGGAGGAGGAGGAGGTGAAGGTGAAGAAACTGGAGGAGGAGGAGGAGGAATGTAAATCTCATTCTCAGAGTCAGATGGATTAAGTTTGTCACCTTTAGGAGAAAAATACATGACCGACTCAAAGAAAGTAACATCAGCACTAACAAAATATTTCTGGCTCAATGGATTAAAGCAGCGGTATCCCTTTTGGGTACGAGAATAGCCAACAAATATACACTTGATAGCTCTAGGAGATAGCTTGTCACGCCCTGGAGAGACATCATGAACAAAGGCAACAGATCCAAATACGCGAGGTGTAAGAGAGAAGAGATCCTTCTCGGGAAACGCAATCAAGTAAGGAACCTTCTCTCCTAACACGGACGAGGGCATACGGTTTACCAGATAACAAGCAGTAAGGACAGCATCACCCCAGTAAGAATGAGGAGCACGACTCTGTATCAACAATGTTCTGGTCACATCAAGTAAGTGACGGTGTTTGCGCTCGGCAACACCGTTCTGCTGGGAAGTGTAGACACATGAGGTCTGGTGAACAATGCCATGGGATTTAAGAAACTCAGAAAGATGTAAGGTGCAAAATTCCAAGGCATTGTCAGACCGAATATACTTGATATTGGCACAAAATATATTCTTTATTTCTTTAATAAAATACTTGATAGTGGATCCAGCCTCAGACTTATTTTTCAATAAAAAACCCAAGAAAGTCTAGAAAAATCATCGACCGCTACTAGATAAAAACGGTGTCCTTGGAGATCAGGAACACGACTAGGACCCCAAATGTCTAAATGAAGAAGCTCAAATAGCTGAGAGCTGCTCCGACTCTGACGGGATGGAAATGATGAACGGTGATGCTTCCCAAGTTGGCATGCTTCACAATGAAAGGAGGATCTCGTAGAAATCTGAGGGAGAACATGACATAACTTCTGCAGAGGAAGATGTCCAAACCTAAGATGCCATAAATAAGGAGAGACTGGTCCAGTAGGTATAATAGAAGAACTCGCATGAGGAGGTTGGACCAGTCTGTAAAGTCCCCGCTGCTCATGGCCACTTCCAATCATCCTGCCCGTGAGTATGTCCTGAAACACAAGAGATGAAGGGTCAAAGATGGCACGACAATGCAGATCCTTAGTGATCTGACTAATAGAAAGTAAATTCATCTGAAAAGCAGGAGCATGTAAGACATTCTTCAGACGTATGGATGGTGTCAACTGCACCTCCCCCTGTCCTGTAACGGGTAAGTGGTCGCCATTAGCAATGACGACCCATCTGCCAGGTGGTATTGCTCTGTAGGATTTTAGTTGCATTTTGTCTCCACATAAATGGTGCGATGCACCAGAGTCCACAATCCATTCTGTTATGTCTGCATTCATACTACCAGTAAAGGCATAAGTGATACTTGAGGAGCTCGAAGATGCTCTGGCTGCTGTAGCGGTATCTGCGATGGTGTCAGTACTAGGAGTCACAATCTCTCTAATACGAGAGACAATATCATCCAGGCGAGGATCAGCTTGGGGAGACACAATCTGCTCTGCTGCTTGACCAGAAACGGGATAGCCATGCTTCTGATAGCATGTATCCTCTCCATGTCCAGGCTTGCGGCAATAGGTGCAAGGCCCACGTTGGCGTCCACCGCCTCTTCCTCGAGATGCGCGTCCTCTGAACTGGATCGCCCTACCTCGACCACGAGAGACTGCCATTGCTGAGGAATGCGAAGGCGTAGTTGTCGAAGGGATGTTGAGTCGGCTGAGACGACTATAGGCCTCCTCTATAGGAGGAATGGTTGCTCCAGTAAGAAGATGGGCACGTGCCGCCTCATATTCTGCATCAAGTCCGGCCATGAAAACTCCAACCATCGTGGAGTTTCTATATGTCTTCTGTTGTTCAGCAGACGTCGTAATAGGCATGTAGCTATGAAGTTTTTCAAACATGCCACGCAATGAAGAGTAGTAGACATGCAGAGGGCGACCATTCTGCTTGGAGTTGTAAATATCAAACTGCAGTTGTAGGATTTTGGTTTCATTCTTTGCTTGTGCATAAGTGGATGCCAAAGTATCCCACATTGCCTTGGCAGTGGGCTGATTCAGGATATCATTTGCTATTTCCGTAGTAAGTGTCCCACAAAGACATACTCGTGCGTACGCATCATCTTGCTTCCAGGAAGAATTTGCCCCAGTCTTATCTGTTAGCTCTGGGTCTGTTAATATGTGCTCCTTATTGTTGCACTGCATGAGGGTGAGAAACTGCATAGACCATAACTCATAATTGGTCCCATCCATCTTAACGATGGGTGCCGGACCCTTAAAGGCTCCGGACGAGAAGATGTCACCCTTATTGTCAGACATGATGATAAACTTGCCAAATGACAGACTCTAACTGGGTAATATACTGTTATAAATGATTTTGTAGAATCATAGGAAGGATCAAACAATCATCCTTAGCAACCCATGATGCTTGCCGAACAAAATATGATTTAATGATGTCAAATCTGTTCAAAACCACCTCTAAAATAAACTGACTCACAAGCAGTCCACGAAGCAAGTGCTGGCACAGGAGTCACGAGGGTGCTTGGGCGGTGGGGTGCCTGCGTGGTGGGGCACAGCAAGCGCCTGGAGCCGCTGACCTGCAGTCCCTGCGCCACAGAGACGGTGGCGGCGAAATGGAGGAGGGAGGCTTGGGCCTCGCACAGGGTCGACGGGGTAGGGGACCGAGTGCCTGCGCTGGGCGAGTAGGCGCGTTGGGCGAGTAGGCGCGCTGCGACGAGCAGGGGCGCGCTGGGCGAGTAGGCGCGCACAGCCTCAGGGGCGAGTAGGCGCGCACAGCCTCAGGCGCGCACAGCCTCAGGGGCGCTGGGCGAGTAGGAGCCCTACGCCACAGGGCCTCGCGCAGGGGCGCACAAGGCTGTGGAGATGCTTGCACGCGCTAAGGGGGCGAAGGCGCCGCCGATCTTAGAGGAGATGCGCAGGGGAGGCGCGCAGGGGAGGAGCGCCATCGCCGAAGAGTCCTGAGGATACGGGCGCCGCCATTACGGGAGAGGTTAAATTTAGGGATAGGAACGAGGCTCTGATACCATGTTAAAGGGATAAACTAAGATGATTTATGAAAGGTCCAAGGGTTCTCTTATATAGGAGAAAAACCCATTGGATAAAATACAAAAGATAAATAAATAATTACAAGAGATAAGGAAAAACAGAAATTGGAATTATCTAAATAAATTAAATAGGGATTATCTCAACAATATAGTTTCCGATAAGATGTAGATGATTTGGTGCTCACAGCAGCCGTGCTCGAGTCTGATGCTAATGGTTCTGTTTCCTGATTCGAGAACTGGTTTGGAACGACCTCCGGGAATACCTGCAGATAATGAATATTTTTTTTCTCTCGACTCGAGATGAATCGGCAAGCAAATGTGATCAGATAAGGGGTTTGATCAAAATATATCTCAAATCCAAATCAAACATGTAGGATCAATTCCCGTTACATTCTTAAAATATCACATGCATAAGCTGCGAAATTTGATCCAACTTTCAGAAAAATCCAAATCTAAATTCCTATGACGATTCCAGTAAGCAATAATAAGATGTTCAGACTTATTTTTATTCGAGTTTTAACGAGTCGTGAATGGTGATCCAGAGCATATGAGGGCATGGATCATTTTCTCAAATCGGATGGATCTATGGTGAAAGGTTGCGTTGGAAATAATGGAGAAACATAACAAATCGGGACAGGGTGATGATGATCGGAGTGGTTGGATGCGGATCAATGATGGATGTTGAACACGAAATTGAGGAATAAAGGGTACATGAGGGATCGAGGAGAGAAGATGGGGAAAACAGAGAGAAGGGAGGAGGAAAGGAGTTCTGACCTGAACGGAAATGAAGGGATTCGCCTCGGATTGAGCTCGAGCGGAGCTCTGGGTCGTTGCCTGCTACGCGAGGGCGACGCTCGCGGTGGCTCTACGCACGGCGGAACGCGGTTGTTGCAACGCCGGCGTGATCTCGCCGTTCCTCCTCCTCGCTCGCTCGACGGTGGTCAAGGGTGTCTGTCACCCACGCTCTCGCTCCGGAGCTCGGTGGTTGAGGGTAGAAAACGACGGATCACAGATTTGCGAGTGGGCTAGGGCTTTTATAGATGAGGTGGCTTGGTGAGCATGCCGCCGGATGTGGTCACCGGCGGTGGCTCCCGTCACCGGAGGTGGTTGGCGAAACAACCCAACGGCCTTGCGGCCGTTGGGGCTGTTGGTGGAGGAAAAGGGAAGGGAGAAAGAGGGCGGCGTCGTGAGGAAGAAGAGGTGGGGATTCAAGGCACGGAGCGAAAAAGAGGAGAGAGATAAAAAATAATTTAATTAAATTAAATAATTAATAATAATAAATCGATAATTAAATTAATTATTAATATATTATTTCGTAATTAAATAAATAATTAAATATTAGACATGATTAATAAATTAATTAAGTAATAATTAATTATATAATTAAGGAACTAAGTATTAAATAAATAAATAAATAAATAAATATAATTAAATAAATTAATTAACAATTAAATAATTTAAATAATTAATTTTTTATTTAATGTAAATATAAATAAAGGATATAAATTAACCTATATAAAATAATAATATATTACGATACATTGTACAGTATATCAATACGAACCCGGAAACCGCGTTTTTCGCATTAACTCCGATTTTAGCGAAATTAGTGTCATTTTGTAGATAATTGAAAAATATAATTGTAGGGACCGAGTTTGCTCAATTCGGAGTTGATACGGCTGAGTTATGAGGTCTGGACGAAAAAAGTAGCAGCTTCGGGCTTCCGGATTTTTTGGGGTATTTAAAGTTACTTTTTTATATTTTTATATATAATTTTAGATGATTTTAGGAAAAAGAATTAAGTTAATACGGTTTACGGTTATTTAATTAAAAACCCGGGAAGTTTCTACATATAGAACATATATACAACGGGGTCCAAAAAGCTGAAACTCACCGGTTTTATCCGAATATTTTTCTGATATTTTTAAAAAATAGTACTATGTACAAAACGGATTTTAAAAGTGAGTTTGGTCAATTTGGAGTTTTCTATAAATAGATATGAACCTTGGAAGTCGGCTTTTGCGGCTTTTACGGTTAACTACGTTATTTTATTTTTGTTCCGACATATTTTTCTATTATTTTTATAAAATATTAATATATACTTTTATGAATAATTTTTATAAAATGAGTATTTTGATTTGAGGTGATTTTGATGATAAATAAAATATGTGAAGTATTTACAATGTGAAAATTGGGTAATTTATATATTTGGTCTTTATTTTTTGAATATTTTTATAAATTAGGATCTTTATCTCCCCCTACTTATTTCTTTTGTCAACCCGGTCAATATTGACCTGATCTCGTGGTTAGGATCAGTCTTCATATCTTCTATATACAGCCTTCTTTTTCTTTTTATTTTACTTTTTCTCTTATTCTTTTATTTTAGATATAAAATAAGTGTTAATTATATAATATGAATATTTATGGTTAGAGTGGTAATTAATTAGAATTAGTGGAAATTTACATGTATTTTACCAAAGATTTTAGCCAAAATGAAAGAATAAAGGTAATAAATCATGGATTCATCAGCTGCCCCACCTCATTTTTGGGCAATTTTTATATTTTTTTTAAAAATATAGCCATGTATATTCACCCCTATATTCCTCCTATATGCCATTCAAATTTCGTCAGAAACAGAGACTCCTACGGCCTCCATCTAGACAGGATCAATTTAAAAAATCCCACGACCGTTAAAAAAAATGACATCTGGATGGATGCCATAGAAGTCTCTGTTTCTGACGAAATTCGAATGACATATAGGAGAGATATAGGGATGAATATACATGGTGATATTTTTCCAAAAAAATAAAAAAATTGCAAAAAATGGGGTGGGGGAAGCCATGTTAGCTGCCCTTAGGGGGCAGCCTCAATTTTCCCTATATATATATATATGGCTAAAATGTGTATGCCCCCTAGGGGGAGCTAACTTAGCTCCCCCGCATCATTTTTCACGTGTTTTTTATTTTTTTGAAAATAAAATTTATGTAAATTCATTATTATATCCCTATATTATGTCATTCAAATTTCATGCAAAGCAGAGACTCATACGACCTCCATCGAGACGGGGTCGATCTAAAAAATTCTGAGACCGTTAAAAAATGACTGTCTGGATGGAGGCCATAGGAGTCTCTGTTTCACACGAAATTTGAATGACATAGTATAGGGATATAGTGATAAATATTCACGAAAAAAATTCAAAAAAATAAAAAAATTGAAGAAAATAATGCGGGAGGAGCTAAGTTAGCTCCCCCTAGGGGGCAGCCCCATTTTCCTCTCTCTCTCTCTCTCTCTCTCTCTCTCTCTATATATATATATATATATATATATATATATATATATATAACACCATCCATTCCCTCTCCTTATTTGATACAAAAGATCTACACCTCCACCTTGTTTTACTTGATTATTCTAACATGTATATATGCATGAAAATCTAAAAGCAACCCTGTAACATTTGGATGAGATGGATACACGTAAATAACTTGCAACCTCCCTTCGCTTCTCCTCACGAAAAGAATGCAGAGAGCCATATGGTATTCTCTCAATTTAAACGATACTCTGCAGCTACGAGTCTCGATTCTTCATGCATGGCAATGTCCAAGGAGTTATTACACATCACACAAAATGCCTACGTGTCATTCTGGTATTCTTTTATATATTGCTTGCCGACAGCACTACCATCTTATATTTATCTACAGCTTTCCATTCGTACTTAGATATAAGTTTTACTCATCTTTATTTTATTCTTCATTTATCCTTCAAGTTTGTTGCATGCATATCACCCATCATGTGTTATACCAAATTAAGCTACCTATCTTTTTCATTATAAAAAATGCAACGTTAATTTATTGGTAGGTTTTCATTAGTCCTCTGGAAATATTTTTTTAATATGTAAAATTAGTTTTTCATTTTATGTCGTAGTGGCCTCTATTTTCCATAAAAGAAAAAATGTATCTTCAAAAAGTTTTATTTCTTAGACTTTATTGAAATGTAATGGATATTACACCTCGGATGTAGGATGTACAGATATTAGGAATACCTGAGGGCGATGTGATCATAAATGATTGTATAACCATGACGCTTCCATTCTGAGGGAGTAATGAAATAAGTCTGGATTTTAATGACTCCTCTCACTAGAGATGTAATCTTATCTTGGTCCAAATATTGGACAATGATCTGAATGTTATTCAGATGCAAAGAAAAAAAAATAGATTTACGCTTTTGGTTTAATCAAACATCTATGGGAGGTCCCCGAGATCTGGATTTGAGATGTGATCTTAATATCCAACTCACGATATGTGGAACGTAAATTGCCATGTCCTTATCTCCAAGTATCCATGGAGAAATCGCATTGTTCTTGAAAGAGTTCAAGAATAATTACATTGTTAAATTATGTATTTGAGCATTGAGATATTGATAATTAAATGTGATTTAATTATCATGAATAATATGAATACGATTCATATTATTTAAATATATGAGAATGATGATCTAAGATAATTAAATGTGATTTAATTATCAAGGATATGAACTATGTGGATAGTCCTATCCATATTATATATATTATAAATATGATTTATAATATATTAGAGAGAACTTATTGTAAACACTATCTTCAAATTAATTGTTCATGTGAATTGGATTCACATTGGAAATTAATTGGAAACACAATTTACATTTTGTTTTGGGTTGTGAATATGATTCATAATTATTTGATGGCATGATTGCAATATTCACAAAATTAATTTTGAATTATTTTTGGAATTAATTTACAACAAAAGTTGTTGTAAATATATATGAAGAATTAGAGAAGCCAATACCATCCATTTAATGGATGGTGGACGGTCATCCTTTGACTTTTCTCAAGGGTGGTTGTCTCCCCTTTTTAGGAAGGTGGATGACCTCCTTCCTAATCCTTCTATGCTAATTGATTTAGTTCAGATTAAATTATGTTGATTATTTAATATATATATATATATATTTTAATCTAAATCAGTTGTTTCTTACAACAAAACCACGGCCATTGAATAGAAAAACAAATCAATATCAAACAATTATTTTGTCTTTCACATGGATTAGAATCCATTGACTCTCAAAATACTATAAAAGAAGAGGCAATCCTAGCTCTTCTTTTAATACACAATAATTGAATCATCTCTCTCTCTCTCTGTCTCTCATTCTCATACTACATGTCACCTCTGTCTCTTAGTGGTCGTCCATTTTGTGCCATAGAGACGATCATCATCGTCGCCACGTCGTTTTACTATCGATTCGACAGCTCGTGGATTTCTGTCTCCTTCAGTGCACTTCGCTCGTGAAGAAGACGTCAGATCTCGTGAGACGAGATTATGAGATTCACTTCTTGGATCATCAACATGGATTGTGAGGAGCACGTATTTCATTAACATGCTCGCAAGAGTCTCCTCTGTTGGATCGGACTTGAGATAGGAAGTCTCTTCATTTGGAGACGTCGATCGCAACCATGCTTCAAAAGTTAATTCTAATACCCCTTTGTGGTTTAGATGAAACGATACGAGAAGTGTTCTTGGATCATGTAGTTTCATCATTAATTCTTTTTAAATTTCATTGCCTGAGCACCTAGTATGACTAGTCGCTCCCAATCGCATATAATGTTATCTTCATACTTCCTTGACGCACTTAAGGATCTTCCATATTCTTCAGCTTGAACCCATCTAAGATCAGCCTTAGCTTCAACAACATTTATAGGGAATCATAGAATTAGACACTGATGAAACAAAGCATTTATAATTTCTTCTAAGCTTGGAGTAACAAACATAGTTTTTAATATGGTATCTAGGACATTATGCATATCTCAAAGAAGGTTTTACATCTCTTTATCCATGGCTGTGTGCAATTGAGTCCCCTTATAGGTCCATCAAATCATTGACACCCACATTATGATCATTGTCATCTTCATTTTCTTTCAGATTGCTCTCCATATTAGAGTTAAGGTTGCTAGAGGAAGAAGAGGAACTTGGGTCACTTTGTACATGAGTATAAATGGAGTTGATTTCTCTTTCTTGGATATGTAACACAACTCCTTGCTGATCTCTCCTACTGTAACTCTTTTCAAGCAAATGAGGGAAGCGGGATCTCCTTTCATATGACTTTATGTCAATTTGAGCGACTTTAATTAGGAAATCTATAGAATCATCCCAAGTATCCAACATATAAATATCTTGAACATTCCTTCCTCATTATACGTACACTCCCCGTAAAGGGAATGGTCAGAGAAGTAAGGCTCACATTCAATGAAGGTGACATCTTTGGTTACATATATTTTTCTATCCATAGGATTTAAACATTTAGAACACTTATGGGTATGTGAGTATCCCAAAAAAATACCTTTAATAGCACATGCATAAAGTTTCTTTAAACCGGGTGCATAATTGTGAATATAACAAACATATTAAAAAATCGTTAAAGGAAGAACAAAGGACGTATCCTCATGACGAATCATGGAGAATGGAGTATCCATAATTCAACCTTCTTGAGGGAATCTTGTTTATAGGAAGGCACTCATCAGACTGCCTCCCCCTAACAAATCTTAGGCGGGTTTCACTGGAATAAAAGAGCTCTGCTGACTTCCAAAAGATGCTGATTTTTTCTTTTCGCAATCCCATTTTGCTGAGGAATGCATGGACTTGAAGTCTCATGAATAGTCCATCTCACACTAAAGAAATCATGCAATTGTTCAGACACGTACTTGCAGGCATTATCAAATCTAAACCTCTTGATCACTTTCCCATAATACGTCTCAATTAGATGAAAAAAATTCTGTATAGTGCTAACAATCTATCCATGGTCACGAAGAAGATAAACAAAGGTATTTCTCGAATCATCATCAATAAAGCTAATGAAGTACTCATAACAATCAGAAGAAGTAACATTGCATGGACCTTAAACATGAGAGTGAAGTAAAGCAAAAATCTCACTTGTCTTGGTCTCAGAACTCGGATAAGTAGTGCGAGTATGCTTAGCCTTTATACAGACATGAAAAAAAACTTTCTCAACTTTAAACCTTAAAAAAAGATGGAAACATTTCCTTCAGAGAGCTAATGGAGAGATGTCTTAATCGTTCATGCCACTTCATCTCTAGTTGACATCACTCCTTCTCATTATGCTTTCCTTGAATCACATAAGTTAAGCCTGTGACAATCTTGACAAGAAGACTATACAAACCATTAGAAATCAAATCAAACCAATCCCAATCCTCCTCCCTATCATTAAGTATTTTAACATACACCAATCAGAAGAAAAAAATAGTTCGCATTTCAATTCCTTCGTTATATTGCTAACAGAGAGGAGATTAAGAGGCATGTTGGGAACATGAAGGGTGCCATGGATAAGGAATTTGTCCAAAAGTGAGACTATCTCTTTTCCTGCTACTGTAACATGGGATCCATCAATAAGAGTGACATGATCCTTCTCAGAGATCAGTTTATATGTTCTAAACGTCTTCGGATCACAAGTTATATGGTTAGTGGAACCAATATGAATTATCCATTCGCTACAATTCATTATTATTAACATGATTACCTTTCTTTTCAGCAGTGGAAACAAGGGCACGGTTGATCCTAGGAGCTTCATCATAGTTCTCCCCATGGTTATCGTGGAAAGATATGCATGTAGGTACTGAATCTGATCGCGACTGATTTTTTCTCTCTCCACCATCATGTTCTGAAGCACTAGCAATGATCTTCCTATGCTTTTGCTTGTACTTTCTTTTCAATTGTTTGCGCTATGGATGAAAATCCCAACAATAGTCAACGGTAAGATCTGATTTCTTGCTATGTGTACATTTTCTACTCTGCCTCCCTATGCTAGCCCCATCGAGAAATGAGTGTGGATCATTCAGTGTCTCCTATCACAATAGGCGAACTATCCATCACAGATCTTCTTTGTTCCTCATACTCAACATGATAGTAAACATCCTCAATACTTGGAATAGCAGAAGCATTCAAAATATGACTTCTCACATTTTCAAAACATAGAGTTTAGACTACGTAAGAAATGAAGGTTCTATTCTTCCATTCTCGATCCTAAAAGGTCTTCTGGTTAGAACTGCACTTCCAAGATTCCTCAAAATGATAGTTATTTTTTTCTCATTTTGCCATTAAGGCACTATAGTAAGCAGACACAGAAAGCACCCCCTTACGAAGGTTATAAATCTTCTGAGTCAATTGATAAAATTTTAATTCCTTCTTTCGTTGACCATACATACTCTCCATAACTATCCACATGTCTCGAACCGATTTCTTTCGAAGAGTGCGATGTTGTATGTCATTTGAAATATAGTTAACAATCCAAGTCTTAACTTGGTTATCTTCAAGGTACCATTTTTCCCATGGGGAATCTTTAGCATCCAACATGAGATGACGATCATTAATGTACCCAAATCCGGTCATGACTTGCAATGGCCATCTCCACAATAACTGACCACAAGAAAAAATTATCTTTAGTCAATTTTATGGTAGTGATTTGGATCGGATGGCTATCCATCTTCATATATTGTCCTACCATCTCACTCTTGTCATCCATCGACATTAGAAGAAGAACAAATAATCTCTTGTCTTCTAGCAACAAGAAACTTAACAACCAAAGACAAAGCGCACAACACAAATAACCAAGAAGAAGCCACCGAACAGATTTCCTCTTCTCATAGTTAATAGGAGAGAGGGGCCACAACCACACCTCACAACTGGGAAAAATAAGAGACGAAGAGTACCTCCAACAACAGGTGGTACGAAGGAGAACAACTATGTCCTCAATGGGGATTCACGTTAGGTTCACTAACTCCACAAATAAGAAACACGTTCATGGCAGGAAGGCATGGACGACAAGATTCGTGCCAACTGGGGTTGTTGTTGAACATGTTCGTGCACAGATTCACGCGAACAAGGGGTCGCCACAAACTGGTCGCTGCTGAACGCGAGGTCGCTGTTGCACAAACCCACGAAATGGAATCACCTGGGGGCCGCACACAGAAGAAGCAACACGCCTGAGGAGCCTTGACCCTGGGTGATGTTGGAACTAACGGTATTGGGATAGTTTGATGCAATTTGATGGCCAATGTCAAGTTGTATTGATGTATCTCAATTCCTGGAATTCAATGTTTCAACCCTGTGGGGTGCTGTTTAGTCCCACATCGTGGAGAGATAAAACTGGGACTTGGTTTATATGTGGGAAGTCCTGAGACTAGTCCGGAAACAGACTAGAGAGGACCTTAGACCACAACACACGCACGCGCGCGCGCCAGGCCGGGCGCGGCGCGGCTGCGGCTGCGGCGTGATAAAGACCGAGTCGGTTTTGTAACCGCGTGTTTTGAATTCCAAGGGGTACGCCTCATTATCCTCTCACGAAAACGTAACCGCCCGGACGCCTTTAAGTATCTCTTAAAGTGCGTGGGTGTGGGTTACGAACATCCATTCCATTCCTTCTCTGCGTCTTTCTCTCTTTCGAGGACGCCCTTTCCTCTCTCGATCTCGGGTTTCGTCTACAGAGGTGGCTTTCGAGGACGCTCAAGCACGGTGCGCATCGTCAACGAGCGTGGACCGTCGGACCCTGGGAGCGGCACGTCAAGGTCCTGTGCGCCGGTAAAGTGGGGGGCGCTGTCTCTCTAAGGGGAGTCCTACAACAGGATGCTTCGGTTGTGATTTCTAACTCTACTCTTTCTTTGTCGCATTGTTTGTCGTGATATTGGTTTCCGGATTTTTCCCTTGCGTGAATATGCATATGTTATTTAATCGGATATTTCTCTTATCATTGTTAACCTGGATTCATACATATGAAAATCTGTTCTGTAAATCTATGGTTATGTGGATTTTTGTATGTATGCAATGGACGGTTTTCTCAACAGGTGACACACAGATCACACCTGCACGACCTGCTGTTCTGATACCATGTTGATCGACACACATACAAGCATAAGCTGATTAACGTGGAAACCCTTCAAGGAGAAAGGGAAAACCACACTCACACACAACTCAGTAGATCCAAAATGAGAGATAAGACACCCATTAAACTGGGTAAATGGATCCTCTCCCATATCCGTTACCACCGACAAACAGCAACCTCTCAACAACGCTGACCTTTTTTTAAAAATCTTTAGGCACTCAATTCCATCTTTGAAGGTTGTTTGGATATTTGTGTGCTAAGGTCGCCTGGTGTTCTGATTCACATTTGCGGAAGTTAGAAAAACAGCCATGCAAGAGGACAATGAAGACGGAGGGGATGTTGGAAGGAAACCACTAAGAATATGAATTTTTTGATCTACATCTGGTTATGATCCATATTAGACGTATTAGAAAGCATACCCCACTTTTTAAAGTAAAATATACTAAACCTTCTCCCACTATAAGTAGGGTCAACTACATGGATTCTTGCTCAAATCCTTGTTGAAAGATTCGACTATTTTTTACGCTGGCCGTCGACTACCTAACGCAACCCCTGCAAGAGTGGGATCTTAACCCTGGTCATTTGAGTGGTAGACACACTGTACTACCACTAGACCATTAAGTGGGTACAATACCCCACTTCTTAAAGTAATAAAAAAATATGGTTGTTGGCCACCAGCACCCTCTTGTTTGGCCTACAACTGGATGTTCATGGATTCATTACGTTTAGATGCAGTGAGTTCAGTTGCTGGCTGTTAGACATTGGTCTCATTTATATCATATCTCAAACTGCTGACTCCAGAAAATCTTAAATGTATCTGGATGAAAGATTCTTGAGCAGGAGGTTTAAGGGATGCGCTACTTTCTTCTTTTAAGGAACTTCCCTGCACATGTTGCTTTCCATTGGTTGTTCATTTATAAACTGACGTTTGTATAAAATATATAATTTATATAAATAAAGTATTTTCTTTTGAGATTATTTCAATAAAATATATAATTTATATAAATAAAGTATTTTCTTTTGAGATTATTTCAATGTTGCTACTGTTGAAAAAAATATTTGATTTTTTAGCACTGTTTATATGGATATTATGTTTTAAGATTGGCAAGCAAATATGACCAAAATAAGAATAGAGAGATTTAGTTTGAAAGGTCCAGCTTGGGAAATGGAGGCACGTCGAAAAATGCTGTCGTGAAGACAGATTCCACAGCTCCTATGCACGAGCTTGATGGCGGCCTGGCTCCCCAGATTCAATCACCCACAGATGGATGTTGTCTCCCGGTGCTAGCAAGAGAGTAGGTTGAACGTCCTTTGGCCCTCGTCGTCGTAGGGGAAGCAAAGAAAAAATGAAGACTTTGCAAAACCACAATAGGCGCACATGTGATGAAAGGAAGGTGGGAGTGGGTAGTAGCTCTTGTTCAGTGTCTTTCAAAAGCTGGGAGTACATTCCTTTATATAGATGGACTGCCCATCAAAGAGCCAAAGGAGAGCCATTTTGTCCATCAAGAAATAGAATGACAACAAGTTCCTATGGTCTCATTGGTTGCACCCAACATTACCGAGGAGACTAGATTAATGCCAAAAAGGCTATATATAAATCTTGATACAAAAGATGGGGTTTTTCAACCGAGGATTAATGACTCTTATTTCCGAGGGTTAGGAACTTGTGCGCCAATTGAGAATTGATCCGCCTTAAAACAAATCGAGAAAGAAAGTTTAATTAAAAATTTTGACTCACACGCATGTCACGGTCACGATAACGGTCACGATGCGGACGAGGGCATGGGCCGGGCCAGGCGTGGCGTGGCGTGGCGAGGCGAGGCGCGCGCGCGAGTGTGTGTTTTAAGTGCATTCAGGCCCAACGGACTTAAATCTACATGCCCCTGAAAAGCCTACATGGGCTTGGGGAACACTCACACTTAAATACCCCTTCTCTTCCTTTAAAATATTCCATGTGGTATTAAAGAGTAAGGGAGGGTTTGAAATATAAGGGAGCTCCAACATTCCCCCGCATATTTCATAACTCTTTTAAATAACAAGAAAATTTAATTTTAAGAATTATTAAAAAAGAAAGAAAGAAGAAGATAAAAAAATTAAATTAGGACATAAAATATGATTGAACTATCTCGTTTGGCATAGGTAGCTTGTGGCTTTGCACCTTGGCTAGCAATGATTCATCTTCATCCGGAGAGGCATGGTGAACTACGTCTTGAACCAGACTCTCTGATTCGGATTTCAATAAATCATGCAAATATATATGAGGGCACGAGGTGTGCACATTACAGCCTTTGCAAGAATCTGTTTCATGAGTGCTCTAGCGAGAATACCCAACTCACATAAACCCTGGCCTAGGGTTACACTCACATAGTGGGAATCTCCAAGGGTGTACTGTCCGGTCCTACACCCTGGCATATATGGCTTGACTCCATTCAAAGCAAAGCTCTTCCTCTACCAGGACAACAATGAAGCACTATGCTCCATAGGGATAGGTCAGGAGTAAAACTCCTAAGTTTGTACTTCCATCTAACACTGACAAAGTTTAGTTGTCCCTTTGAACCATTCCTCATGGGATCTGCAATTTTGGATTGGTTGGGTTACCACTATGGTGTTCAACCGATGGGTAAAAGACCCATCCCCCTCGACGTACTGAGTACTAGCTTTCTAGCTAGACCCTTTGTGAGAGGATCAACAATATTCTCTACAGATTTTACAAATTGTAGAGATATTACACCTTGGGTAATGAAGTCTCTCACCTCTTCATACCTCAATCTCATAAAGCATTTTCCCCGGTTACCTTTAGATTGTTTAGCTTTATCTATGGCAGATCTACTATCACAATGAATAGAGATGGGAGGAAATGGTTTTGAAATAATGGGTAGATCCATTAAGAGGTTTCTTAGCCAATCTGCCTGACAACAAGCTAAATCTAAGGCTATAAATTCAACATCCATTATGGATCTTGCTCTAACAGTTTGTTTGGAGGATTTCCAAGAAACTGCACCACCACCTAGACAAAACACATAACCACTAGTTGACTTGGTTTCATCAGATTGTATTCTATAGTACCCTTAAGGTATCTAAAGACTCTGACCAAGGTCTTCCAATGATCAACATTAGGACAACTAGTGTACCTACTCAACTTGTTGATGGCATACGCTATGTCAGGTCTAGAGCAGTTGGCTAGATACATTAAGCTTCCTATGACTTGAGCATATCTAGACTGATCCACAGGATTACCAGTGTATGCCTTAAGATGTAGGGAAGGATTATATGGAGTACTGATAGGCACACTGTGGTACATATCGAACCTATGCAAAACCTTTTCTACATAGTGAGACTGATTTAGAGTGTAGCCAGAAGTAGATCTACTTAATTTTATGCCAAGTATAACATCAGCTATTCCTAAATCTTTCTTATCAAAGTTTTTATCAAGCAATGACTTAGTCTCAGAGATGATAGCTGAATTTGATGTAAAGATTAAGATGTCATCAACATACAAGTACATGATTACAATGCCATTTTTAGAGGTTTTAGAATAAATGCATCTATCAGATTCATTAGCAATGAAGCCAACAGATACAACCATTTTATCAAATTTATCATTTCACTGCTTAGGTGTTTGTTTCAGACCATATAGAGATTTTACTAATCTACAAACCTTGTTTTCTTGTCCAGAGACTACGAACCCCTCTGGTTGATCCATATAAATCTCTTCCTCAAGGTCACCATTTAGAAAAACAGCTTTGACATCCATTTGATGGATTTCAAGATTATGAATCGCAGCTAAGGCGACAAGAACACGGATAGAGGTAATTTTAGTTATAGGGGCATTGGTGTCAAAATAATCAACACCTTCTTTAAGTTTGTATCCTTTGGCCATAGCCTAGCTTTAAACTTTTCTATGGAACCATCTGCCCGCAACTACTTTCTGAAAACCCACTTACATCCAATAGTCTTGTACTCTGGGGGAAGGTCAGTTATAATCCAAGTGTGGTTATTCATTATAGATTCTATTTCATTATCAATTGCTTTCTTCCAGAAACTATGATATATGGATTTCATAGCTTCATCATAGGTCTTGGGATCTTCTTCAACTGAGAGAGTATAAAAGTCAGGACAAAAGTGCTTAGCTATTCTAGTCCTTTTACCTCGACCTAAGTCATTAGGGGTCTCAACCACTTCATGGTTTAAGGGTTCTGCTTCTTCGATGATTTGCGGGGTATCTTGAGGGGATTCATGGTTTTCAGAATTTGTAGTTCCTTCACCAACTTGTCTAGAGAGAGAAGATTCGAAAGGGAAAATGTTTTCATAGTATACTGCATCTACGAGTCTAATCTCTAGTATTGAATTTTCATAGTATACTGCATATACGAGTCTAATCTCTAGTATTGAATTTACTCTAATTTCCTAGATGCCGGATTTTATAACTAGAAATCTATTGGCATTACTATTTTCTACATATCCTATGAAAACACAGCCCACGATCTTAGGACCTAACTTCCTCTTCTTATTATCAGGAAATCTTTGTTGGACACGCGAGCCCACGGCGAGCCATTATGCAATAAATGTTATTGCAAATATCATTCCCTGATCTGAAATGAAGAGTATATAATTTACATAATAGGTCCCTTAGTATAATTAGGGTTATGTACCATGGTCATCTTAATGATCATACAACTGTTGATTCAATTATTGAATCATAGAGGCTGGTGCTTGGATGAATATCTAATGAGTTAGATTGAGGACTCATCAAGCACCATCAAATGATTGTTAAGAGATGATCTCCAGCATGAGTAGGAGATGGCAATCCTTTCTCAGTTTGGCTGATATCTGACCAACCACTTGATGCAGGTCCTCTGCACAGGAATAGAGATTCGGAGGTGTCAGATTAGTTAGGTCAAAGAGTTGACTTAACGAGATCGAGATATTCAAAGTCCTATATCGTATACTGTCATGATATAGGCACGCATCCTCTGACCGAAGACAGACGTGTTACTATATGTCTGAGTATGTACATTTGGCAGACCATTAGATTGATGACCTAACTAAGGTCTATACACCGGTGCGCTGGTGTGCATATAAGGGCATATGAGTAATACGATCTCTCAAAGGGGTCATACAGGTTCACTACTGAACCAGAAGACATGAGCTCAGTCATGAGATATTGGGAAGAATCAAATTCCGTGTGCACGATCGTCTCGCTTTGGAAGCTTGACTGAATTTGTAAGTTTGATATATACTTTTGGAAAGTATATGATCAAGACCTAGGTATGATATATGCTTTTGGAAAGTATATGATCGATATCAACTCCCAATGATCAAAATGAGAAACTTATTGATAAAACCCTGAAGTAGACAGTATAAAGTTGATCTAATAGTTCGGGTTTATTCCGAGTCTTCCATATGCAGGATGTACAGGTATTGGGAATACCTGAGGGTGTTGTGATCATAAATGATTGTATAACCATGATGCTTCCATTCCTAGGGAGTGATGAAACGGGTCTGGATTTTAGTGACTCCTCTCAGTAGAGAAGTAATATGATCTTGATCCAAATGTTGGACATTGATCTGAATGTGATTCAGATTCAATGAGAAGATTAGATTTGCAGTCTTGATTTAATCAAGCATCTATGGGAGGCCCGAGATCTGGATTTGAGATGTGATCTCAATATCCAAGTCACTATACGTGGAACAATACAATCACCCTGTCCTTATCTTCAAGTATTCGTGGAGAAAGCGCATTATCCTTGAAAGAGTTCATGGATAATTTTATTGTTGATATATGTATCTAAGCATCAAGAAAATGGATAACTAAATGTGATTTAATTATCATGACTAATTTGAATTTGATTCATATTATAAGGAGAGTTATCTTAGATAATTAAATGTGATTTAATTATCAAAGATATGAATAATGTGAATGTGATTCATATTATTTGGGCACGTGAGAATAAGTTATCCAATATAATTAAATGTGATTTAATTATTGTGGATAAGAATAATATGGATAGTAATATCCAATTATTCATAATATACTATAAATATGATTTATAATGTATTAGAGAGAGCTAATTATAATTTATATTTGTTGATTAATTATTAATGTGTATTGGATACACATTGTGTAATTAATTAAAAATGTAAATTATATTTTGTTTTGGGTTGTGAATGTGATTCACAAATTTCCAATGGCAAGATTGCAATATTCTCAAAATTAATTATGAATTTTTTTGAAGAATAAATCTCAACAAAAGTTGTTGGAATAAATAATGGAGATTTTCATGGAGATATGCAATCTCGTGAGATCTCATGAGATTGTCTCTAATTGGAAACAAGTGGCCGTCCACCTTGTTCCAATAGGAGATGCAATCTCAGGATGATTGTCTCCTTTATTTTATTGGTTTAATTTAGGATTGATTTGTATTTAATTTATCAAATATATTTGATCTAAATTAAATCACAAGTTGTTGGCTTTTACCAACAATAATCTTGACCATTGGATTGACATAAATCAATATCATCCATTGATTTTATATGTCACATGGATTGAGATCCATGGATCCTAAAACCCTATAAATAGAGAGGCATACCATGCTCTCTTGGTACATGCTTTTGGAAGCACATCTCTCTCTCTCTCTCTCTCTCTCTCTCTTTCTCTCTACACGTCTACTCTCTCTTCCTCTCTCATGGCCGTCCACCATGGATGTCCTGGAGAGGTTCTCCATCGTCGCAGCGTCGCCGTTATGCTGCCCGATCGTCTGCTCGTGGATCTCCATCTCCATCGGTGCGCTCGCTCGTGAAGAAGACGTTGTATCTCGTGTGCCGAGATTAAGAGATCCGTCGCTTGGATCATCAACATGGATTGCAAGAAGAACGCGATTCATCCCCGCGCCTGCAAGCGTCTCCTCCGTCGGATCAGACTTGAGACAGGAGGTCTCTTTGTTTAGAGACTCGATCACAACCACGCTTCAAGAGGTAATCCTATTACTTGTTTGTGGTTTAGACGAAACGATCCGAGAAGTGTTCTTGAATCATGTGATTTCATCGCATGAAAATTTTTAAATTCCGCTGCATCGAGCAACTACTGCGACTAGTCGCTCCTCGTCGTATTCGATACGACACTCACGCTTCCGTGATGCGCTTGAGAATTCTAACCATATCCTTCAAGTGGTATCAGAGCCTTAGGTCGAAGGTTTTGGATACGATCCATAAAACCGAAGGCGACTTGGGTTCGTCAGGGTTGCGAAAGTTTTATCGCATTTCATTTTCGCATCTCTGTTTAGTGATTATTTTCGGCCCTGTTTAAATTGTTTAAACACAAAAATAAAACTTGGATTTTATTCCCCATTAAATAAAGAAATCATAGGATCCGAGTTTACATAATTTGGATTCCGTTTGCTCGAGATATGGTTGTTTTGATGAACATATATTCACTGTTACGGGAACTGCGAATCTTAACGTAATTAAGGAGTTAATTACTGTTTAGAAATGTCTTGAAATGCATGCAAATCACGTAGATTCTATTGTAAATCAAAGTAACAATCTTTGGAAACTTACTTTGCTTAATTTGGAATTAAATTGATTGAGATATGTTAATTTTAGTAAGTAGGAGTCACTACTGAAATTACTTTCCTAATCAAGAACTATGTGATTGTCAATTAGTAAAATTAATTGTTAATTTCATGAAATAATTATGGAAAATATTTGAGAAATATTTAATTATGATTATTTCCCTAATTGACTTGGCATCAACCAATAAATTGATTAGATTTGATCTAGATCATAATTGGAAACACAATCATCAAACTCCTTACTTGAATATGATTGGGAGTTTGTCTAGCAAAATTCCTTATAATCAAAAAAGTTTTGATTATTACTATATGGTATAATTTTGCTTGAAGAACCGATGATCATCTCAAGTACAAAATGATTGACTCGGCATTACTTTTTCCCGAGGCGGATATGGTGTCTAGTCGGAGATCGCTGGGGTAGCAGGTTACACCTGATGCGGTCCATCCCACTCCCGCCGGTACTGGCCATGACAGCGGGTAGGGAACGAATGATGCCTGAGAGATCATGATGTATTTTTTTATTATTAAAATTCGAATTAATTAGTATTTTGAGATAATACTATATATTCAAGTAAAATCAAGTTTGTTGGTTGAATTGGATTGATAATTAATTTAATATGATTAAGTTATATATATCCAAATTAAACACTCTATTATGAATAGAGTTATTATTTCCCTTAGAAGAATTAATTATACAAATACAATTCATAATAATTAATTAGAATTTGAATATGATATGGAGGATCACATAAGTGACATCCATGGTCTCCCGTCAAGGTGAAGGGTTCCGTCGTCAGATATTGTATGTGGGAGATGCCTGTCCGAAGTGACAGCTCCTGCATACGATCCATTTAGATCGGACTTGTCTCTTCTCGAAAGAGTAAGGACGTATGCGTAGTGACCCCAATATCAGGTCCTCATATTATTGGGGCGATATTGGATTGCGCATGGTGAGTTCTATTCCTGTTGACGGTTGGTTCAATTAATGACGGGTCAACATCACCTTAGGGGTGGTGGGTCCGGGTGTTAAAGACCGAATTGGGAGATGCAAGTTGGACTTGCAAGGCGGAATGTGTTCCCGCTTCTTTTTATCCGAGTTACAGGTTCTCATATTATTGGGATGTAACAAAGATAAAGAAGGAGATCTTAAATCTTGCTTGAGATATAATGGTATGTATATCTCTTACATTGAAAGTGATTAAGGGAATGAACTTTCACTGTTGACATGGAAAGACAACTTCGATATAAAAATTCTTAAATCAAAGTAAAAATATATATCTAAATATTTTTATGCAAATTTCTTATTTCAGATAATCCTTCATTAAACCCACTCAATATTATACTCAATAATAACTAGTAAAATATCATGGATTGGACCTATGATCCAGATATTATACATGCAATTGGACACATAATGTATGTTGTTGCAATGTGCAAGTTTCCTCATAATAATGAGGAATGATAATTAAATAGACAATAGGACTAAAACTCTAGGGTTTGTATATCTCTATAAGTCTTGATCTCATCGAATGTACTTTTGAAGTGACATGTCGATAATGATCGTAATTATCAAATAATCCTTATAAATCTAAGAAGATGTTCTGGCATATGTGCTCTCGACATATAATCATGAATGACATGGTTCTCTGCATTGTGCAGAATGGTGGCTCTATAGGAGATGATGTATTCAAATTGTTTGAGTACCTACATGAACCTAAGTTTTAAGAGTTTAAATGGATGTAGATATGATGAGTGACATCATTCTACTATATGTACTCTCGTCATTCATGAAGCTTCATAATATTCATATTGTATGAATTGAATGAAGTATGTATAAATGTTGAAATACTCTTATATTGAAATTTTTGATTTTAACATAAGAGATCCTTGGTCTTGAGCAATGGTTGCTTATAGATAAAGGGAGCACAGTGGAAGCATGGGTTTGACCCAAGTAAGAAGTATAGAGAGTTGACTGTACTTCTGTGACTTCCATATGACATCCAAAGAGTTGGATGAATGCCAATACTGCAATAAGTTGATGTGTTGATAGTATGACTATCAAATCCATCTAGAATCCTTAGAGAAGGAATCGGATAGTACATCAGAATAATCTACATATAATCATTGATATTGACTTGCTTATTTGATAAGATAAAGTCTAATAATTGTATCTCAATCTTCTAATAATACTTGTAATTGGTTGCATCTGTATTAGAATATTAGAAATTTGATCCTAAGGTTTAATGGTCATCCTTGTTGAAAGTGATGCAATTGTTGCAATAATTTCCATTGGATCAATAGACTTCATATTTTCAGTGGGAGCTCTTAGTCTTAGAGAATGTCTCTGTGACCTGGATATTAGAATACACTCACAGTTTATTTCTAAATGTTGGAAATGAACATGAATTCTGGAATAAACCTATCATAGATAGTTATGATGGATATATTTCAGATAGTAATCTAACATCTAGTGGACTCCACTAAATTAGAAAATTAATGAATGGTTCATTAAGATTTCTGATACTGAAAATTAAACCTTTAAAGATCAATAGGTGGATAAAGATCATTTGACAATGATCTGGCATCATGTTTTGGACATATGTCTATTGATGAGAACAATGGACAAGTAAGAGATGAAACTTTAGAATGTCTAAAATTTCAAAACTTGCATACTTATGAATATTGTATTCAGAGTAAAATGTTCAATACACCCTTCCTTGGGAAAGGTGTAAGATGTCAAGGTATTCAGGATCTCATACATATTGATGTATGTGAATCAACTATATCATAGTAAACATTATGGATATGTGATATCTATTGATGATTATGTATGATATGAGATTTCTTCTCTTCACCTAAGAAACCTTTTGAAATGTTCAAAGATTTCATAATTTTGGTTTAGAACCAAAGTTTGAAGGAAGATGAAATGAATTTGATCTAACCAAGGTAGCTTGTACATATTAGATGAATTCAATGAATACCTTATGGAGATGTGCATAGCATTCCTATCTCAATCCTCCTAATGAACCTTAACTCAATAGAGTTGTAGGGAGATACAATTGATCATGTGTGACATGATTTGATCAATGACTAATCTTGGCATAATTATCTCTTAGTTTCCAAGTATATATATATATGTGTGTGTGTGTGTGTGTGTGTGTCTGTGTGTGTGTGTGTGGTAGAGACTACATTATATATATATCCTTAATAAGGTTCCATGTAATTAAGCTAGAATCTAGCACCAGAGAGTGCTACTTCATTAGGAAAATAAAGGATGATATTGGATACCTACTTTATGACCTTGAGATTCTTAAAAGATCTCATCTTTGAGAATGTGATTCTTATAGGATGACTCTCTTGAGAATCAAGATGAAAATGAAGTAAAGGAACTCATTTAGTCTTGAGAAGATAATGAGGCTCCTAAAATTGAAAACTAAAAGGACAATTAAAGATGAAGCACTAATACCTATTCAAATAAGTTTGAAGATGATTCCATGTGTCAGTTGAATCTGAAAATGATCGGACTTCATGTGATGAAGCCCCTGAGGATCATGACATGGAAAGATGGATGTTAGCAATAAAAGTCTAATGTAGACGTCATATACAAGTGTTGTATATGGACCCTCGAGGATCCACCTATATGGGTAAGATCTATTAAGGTGTAAATGGATCTTCAAGAGAAAGAGGAAACCTGATGAGAAGGTAGAAACCTTCAAAGCATTATTCGTAGCCATGAGCTACACACCGAAGAGAAGACATTGCTTGTAATGAGACTTGCTCTTCAGTGACCATGTTTAAACCCATCAGAATATTGCTAACCATATCTACACAACTTGACTATGACATCTTAATGATGTGAGTCAAGATTGCATTCCTCTATGAATACCTCTCTGACGATATTCATAGGAAGTAGCCCTAGGGCTTCATGGTTGAGGAAAGTAGGTGTGCAAGCTAGAGAACTCCATCTTTGGACTCAGATAAGTTTCTTATAGCTGGAACATAAGATTTGATGAAATTATAAATGTTATGATTTCAGATAAAATCTTGATGAACCATGTGAAGCTTAGTGGGAGTGCCATTGTGTTCATCATGCTAAATGTAGATATTATTTTAATCATTTGGAATGATATAAGGATAATAATAAGTGTTTTATAATTTGGATGTTCCATACCTTGAGATATGATCTCAAGGATACCTCTTAGATCTTAGTTCTGAAGTCGTTCAGAAGCAAAGAGAAGAGGATAGTGGGACCGTAACATTATTAGTACACCTTGGACATATTCCATTTTCTGAAAAATTCCAAGAAAGGCTTCCTTCCCTTAAGATATGGTACTGACCAATCGAAAGGGATAGTACCTCAAAGAGTTGAGGATATGAATGCAAACTGCTTGCCCTTGTGCATCAGTTACGAGAAGCTGTGTATGATGTGTACAAGGACCAGATGTCTTCCATGCAGTGGGAATAGTAAACTGTTACTAATCCTACAATGGAAATAAAACACTTGATTGCAATAATAACAATATCTTCAAAGATAATAAAACTTAGAGTTAGTGATCTCAAAGTCTTATCTTCAAAAGTTTAAGACCTTGCAGATAGTGATCTATAAGGGTCTTAACTGTAGATACCTTAGGAGATAGAGATCTCTAGGAATAAAGGTATTCTGATAAGGATTATGGGCATACTGATTATAATAATTATCGAGGTATAGTGTCAAGGACACTATAGCAAAATTGAGTATTGGTTGCATAAGATGCAACATTCGCATTGGATGCGAGCACTGTTACTTGGGGAAATGCAAGTGTCGTAAAAGGACTTGGCATAGTCTCTTGGGAACAGAGTGACTTATCAGCTTACCTAGCTATTTTCTAAATAGCCTATGATTATCACATGAGTGTGGGTTTAAATGATTAGCTCGTTAATGGCTCTTTGGGATAATGGGAGATTGTTGGACCTGCGAGCTCACGACGAGCCATTATGCAATAAATGTTATTACAAATATCATTCCCTGATCTGAAATGAAGAATAGATAATTTGCATAATAGGTCCTTTAGTACAATTAGGGTTATGTACCATGTCCATCTTAATGATCATACAGATGTTGATTCAATTATTGAATCATAGAGGCTGGTGCTTGGATGAATATCTAATGAGTTAGATTGAGGACTCATCAAGCACCATCAAATGATTGTTAAGAGATGATCTCCAGCCTGAGTAGGAGATGACAATCCTTTCTCAGTCAGGCTAATATCTGACCAACCACTTGATGTAGGTCCTCTACATAGGAATAGAGATTCAGAGGTGTCAGATTAGTTAAGTCAAAGAGTTGACTTAACGAGATCGAGATAATCAAAGTCCTATATCGTATACTGTCAGATATAGGCACACATCCTCTGACTGGAGACAGATGTGTTACTATATGTCTGAGTATGTACATTTGGCAGACCAATAGGTTGATGACCTAACCAAGGTCTATACATCGACGTGCTGGTGTGCATATAAGGGCATATGAGTAATACGATCTCTCAAAGGATCATACAGGTTCACTACTGAACCGGAAGACATGAGCTCACTCATGAGATATTGGGAAGAATCAAATTCCATGCGCACGGTCGTCACGCTTTAGAAGCTTGACTGAATTTGTAGGTTTGATATATACTTTTGGAAAGTATATGATCAAAACCTAGGTATGATATATGCTTTTGGAAAGTATATGATCGATACCAACTCCCAATGATCAAAATGAGAAACTTATTGATAAAACCCTGAAGTAGACAGTATAAAGTTGATCTAATATTTCAGGTTTATTCTGAGTCTTCCAGTATGCAGGATGTACATGTATTGGGAATACCTGAGGGTGATGTGATCATAAACGATTGTATAACCATGAAGCTTCCATTCCTAGGGAGTGATGAAACGGGTCTGGATTTTAGTGACTTCTCTCAGTAGAGAAGTAATCTGATCTTGATCCAAATGTTGGACATTGATCTGAATGTGATTCAGATTCAATGAGAAGATTAGATTTACAGTCTTGATTTAATCAAGCATCTATGGGAGGTCTGAGATCTGGATTTGAGATGTGATCTCAATATCCAAGTCAATATACGTGGAACAATACAATCCCCCTGTCCTTATCTCCAAGTATTCACGGAGAAAGCGCATTATCCTTGAAAGAGTTTATGGATAGTTCTATTGTTGATATATATATATATATATTCGAGCATCGAGAAAATGGATAATTAAATGTGATTTAATTATCATGACTAATATGAATTTGATTCATATTATAAGGAGAGTTATCTTAGACAATTAAATGTGTTTTGATTATCAAAGATATGAATAATGTGAATGTGATTCATATTATTTGGACACATGAGAATAAGTTATCCAATATAATTAAATGTGATTTAATTATTGTGGATAAGAATAATATGGATAGTAATATCCAATTATTCATAATATATTACAAATATGATTTATAATGTATTAGAGAGAGCTAATTATAATTTATATTTGTTGATTAATTATTAATGTGTATTGGATACACATTGTGCAATTAATTAAAAATGTAAATTTCATTTTATTTTGGGTTGTGAATGTGATTCGCAAATTTCCAATGGCAAGATTGCAATATTCTCAAAATTAATTATGAATTATTTTTTGAAGAATAAATCTCAATAAAAATTGTTGGAATAAATAATGGAGATTTTCATGGAGATATGCAATCTCATGAGATATCATGAGATTGCCTCCAATTCGAAACAAGTGGCCATCCACCTTGTTCCAATATGAGATGCAATCTCCATGATGATTGTCTCCTTTATTTTATTGGTTTAATTTAGGATTGATTGTATTTGATTTATCAAATATATTTGATCTAAATTAAATCACAAGTTGTTGGCTTTTACCAACAACCATCTTGACCATTGGATTGACATAAATCAATCTCATCCATTGATTTTATATGTCCCATGGATTGAGATCCATGGATCCTAAAATCCTATAAATAGATAGGCATACCATGCTCTCTTGGTACATGCTTTTGGAAGCACATCTCTCTCTCTCTCTCTTTCTCTCTACATGCCTACTCTCTCTTCCTCTCTCATGGTCGTCCACCATGGATGTCCTAGAGAGGTTCTCCATCGCCGCAGCGTCGTCGTTATGCTGTCTGATCGTCTGCTCATGGATCTCTGTCTCCTTCGGTGTGCTCGCTCGTGAAGAAGACGTCGGATCTCGTGTGTCGAGATCAGGAGATCCACCGCTTGGATCATCAACATGGATTGCGAGAAGCACACGATTCATCCCCGCGCTCGCAAGCGTCTCCTCCGTCGGATCGGACTTGAGGCAGGAGGTCTCTTCATTTAGAGACTCGATCGCAACCACGCTTCAAGAGGTAATCTTATTACTTGTTTGTGGTTTAGACAAAACGATCCGAGAAGTGTTCTTGGATCATGTGGTTTCGTCGCATGAAAATTTTTAAATTCCGCTGCATCAAGCAACTAGTGCGACTAGTCGCTCCTCGTCGTATTCGATACGATGCTCACGCTTCCGTGATGCGCTTGAGGATTCTAACTATATCCTTCAATCTTAACTTTGGCCAAACATCCCCATACTTTAATGTATTTTAGAACCGGATTCCTATTAAAACAAAGTTCATAAGGAGTTTCATCTATTTGTTTGAAGGGGATACGATTGAGCACATAGTTTGCGGTTAAGAGGGCCTCCCCCCACAATCGTTGGTTAAGACCAAATTCAGCTAACATGGCATTGACCATATCGATACGTATTTTGTTCTTCCTTTCAACCATAGCATTAGACTGATGGTTATAAGGGGCAGTGGTTTCATGTATAAGGCCATGTTCCTCACAGAAGTGGTTTAATTCATTTGAATTATATTTACCCCCTCTATCGGATCTAATCCTTTTTATGTTTTTATCGGTTTGATTTTCTACTTGGATTTTGTAGACTTTAAACTTTTCTACTCGCTCATCTTTAGATCTTAGCAAATAAACACAACAATACTTTGATAAGTCATCTATAAAAGTCACAAAGTAGTGCATGTTATCACGAGTGAGAACATGGTTTAGGTCACATACATCAGTATGGACTAGTTCAAGTAGTACAAAGTTTCTTTCTATTGATCTAAAGGATTTTTCAGGCAATTTGGCTTACACACAAATTTGACATCTTTCATTATTCGTTATGTTAGTTTTGGGAATTAAGTCCATGTGAACCATATATTTCATTGTATTTTTGTTCACATGTCCTAAGCGTGCATGCCAAAGATCTGATGACACGATAGTAGAAAGAGTTCTAATGCAATTCTCATTAATATGTGAAGAACCATTACATGATTCAACACTAAGCTTAATAAAGCCATTACAAGTGTAGCCTACATCTATAAAAGATCCAAAAAAAGAGATTACAACTTTATTTCCTTTACTCAATAAGGAGTAACCAGAAGACATAACTAAGACTTCACTAATAAGGTTCTTCTTAAATCCAGGAACATGTAAAACATCATGTAGCTTCAAGACTTTTCCTTATGTGATCTTCAAATCCACGTGTCCGAAGCCTACGATGTGTTTCACAGAGACATCATAACCTCAGGACATGACACGGCTGCTATCGGCCTGATAGGTAGAAAAGGAAGAGCGATCATAACAGATGTGAGATACGGCTCCAGAATCGAACCACTAATTATCATAGGAGACATAACTAATATTGGGAATAATTGAGTTGGTTTCTAACCCGTCAGAAGCACCGACCCCCACAGAAATTATGTTGACTTCAACATTCTTAGGAGGTTGTTTTTCTTGCATATATTTGCAAGGTGACCAGGTTTGCCACACACATAGCAGATGCGTTGGCCCTTAAAATCAATGTTATTATTCTGATCAGATTGCTTGCCTTTCTTGAAAGGTTGTTTGGATTTGGGATGGAATTTATGTGGTTTCTTTTTGGAGTTGACATGTTCTATGAGATTGACAGAAGGGTTGAACTTAGAGTCTTTTTCTCTATGATGATCTTCAGTATCAAGAGACTTTACAAGAGTAGACATATTCATCTTTTCTTGTCTATGATGGAGAGATTTAGCAAAATCTTTCCAAGAAAAAGGGAGTTCTCGATTTAGAGCTGCTACTTATACATTTTCCTCGAGCTTATAGCCGCTAGCGATAGACTTCGAGACAAGATTTTGATATTCAAGAACTTGTACGGAGACAGGCTTATTTTCTACCATCTTATAGTCAAGCCATTGCATAAACGCATGTCATTCTAATCCTGCATCTTGCATACCAAACTTATCATCTAACGCTTTCCAAATTTTGAGAGCGGTGGGGTGCATATGGTATATGTCATAAAGCTCGTCGGATAAGCCAGAGAGAATCCTACCATGACAAAGATAATCTATTTCTTTAGATATTTTTGGATGAGACGAGATAGGAGAAGAAAGTGGATCACTGTAGGTAGCACATATTAAGAAAAGGGCAGAGTTAACATGATCTACAGGAGTGATAGGAGTTTCAGGTTCCTCAGGAGGAGTTATAGCAAAGACTAAACCTAGAGAGGTTAGCAAAAACCTCATCTTTTGTTGCCATCTACGGAAATGTAATCCTACAAAATTTTCGGATCTGAGAGTAGCAATGTCTTTCGAAGTCATTATTGCTCTAGGATCCATTTTAGCTGAAGTTTAATTATCGAAGACGGAATCAAACCGTAGATAGAAAACTTGCGGGTCTGTCTTCACACTATTGGAAAAAATTTTTGGTTTTCTAGCACTGTTTCTATGGATATTATGTTTTAAGATTGGCAAGAAAATATGACCACAATAAGAATAGAGAGATTTAGTTTGAAAGGTCCAGCTTGGGAAATGGAGGCACGTCGAAAGATGTTGTCGTGAAGACAGATTCCGCCGCTTCTATGCACAAGATTGATGGTGGTCTGGCTCCCAGATTCAATCACCTCCCAGGTGGATGTTGTCTCCCGGTGCTAAGAAGAGAGCAGCGTTGAACGTCTGTTGGCCCTCGTCATCGTAAGGGAAGCAAAGAAAAAATGAAGACTTTGCAAAACCACAATAGGCTCACAGGTGATGAAAGGAAGGTGGGAGTGGGTAGTAGCTCTTGTTCAGTGTCTTTCAAAAGCTGGGAGTACCTTCCTTTATATAAACAGACTACCCATCAAAGAGCCAAAAGAGATATGTTTTTTCCATCTAGATATTGAATGACAACAAGGTCCTATGGTCTCGTTGGTTGCACCTAACATTACCGAGGAGACTAGATTAATGCCAAAAATGGCAATATATAAATCTTGATACAAAAGATGGGGTTTGTTCAACCGGGGATTAATGAGTCTTATTTCCAAGGGTTAGGAACCTGTACACCAATTGGGAATTGATCCGTCTTAAAACAAATTGAGAAATAAAGTTAAATTAACAAATTTGACTCGCACGTATGTCAGGTCACGGATGCGGATGTGGATGTGGAAACGGACGCGGACGTGGGCCGGGCCGAGCCGGGCATAGTGTGGCGAGGCGAGGCGCACGCGCATCTGTGTGTGTGTTAAGTGCATTCAGGCCCAAAGGCCTTATATTCACATGCCCCAGAAAAGCCCACATGGGCTTGGGGAACACTCACACTTAAATACTCCTTCTCTTCCTTTAAAATATTCTATGTCGTACTAAAGAGAGGAAGGGATGTTTTGAGATATAAGGGAACTCCAACATTCCCCCCCACATATTTCATAAACCTTTTAAATAATAAGAAAAGAAAATTTTAAGAATTATTAATAAAGAAAAAAGAAGATAAAAAATTTAAATTAAGACAAAATAAAATACGATTGAACAATGTCGTTCAGCATAGGTAGCTTGTGGCTTTGAACCTTTCCTAGCAATGATTCATCTTCATCCGGAGAGGCATGGTGAACTAAGTCTTGAACTAGACTCTCTGAGTCGGATTTCAATAAATCATGCAAACATAGATGAGGGCACGATGATGTTCATATCGGTGTGCGCATTAGGGCCTTCGCAAGAATCTGTTTCAAGAGTGCTCTCGCGAGAATACCCAACTCACGTAAACCCCGGCCTAGGGTTACACTCACACTGTGGGAATCTCCAAGGGTGTACTATTCGATCCTACACCCTGCCATATATGGCTTGACTCCATTCAGAACAAAGCTCTTCCTCTACCAGGACAACAACGAAACACTATGCACCATAGGGATAGGTCAGGAGTAAAACTCCTAAGTTTGTGCTTTCATCGAACACTGACACAACTTAGTTGTCCCTTTGAACCATTCCTCATGGGATCTCCAATTTTGGATTGGTCGGGTTACCACTATGGTGTTCAACCGATGGGTAAAAGATCCATCTTCCTCGACGCACTGAGTACTAGCTTTCTAGCTAGACCCTTTGTGAGAGGATCAGTAATATTCTCTACAGATTTTACGAATTGCAGAGATATTATACCTTGGGTAATGAAGTCTCTCACCTCTTCATACCTCAATCTCATAAAGCGTTTTCATGTGTTACCTTTAGATTGTTTAGCTTTATCTATGGTAGATCTACTATCACAATGAATAGAGATGGGAGGAAACGGTTTTGAAATAATAGGCACATCCATTAAGAGGTTTCTTTGCTAATCTGCCTGACAAAACTGAAGCCTGTCATGATCTACTATCACTCAGACAGAAGGTATTGATTATTTTGACATTTATGCCTCTATAGAACTTGCAAGACTGAAGCTTCAATAGTTAGTATAATTAATCAGAATGAAACGGGAGCCTCATGCATAATTGAATACTGGTTCAATAAGTAGACGTGCTTGTTTTCATTAGTGGAAATCAGAACTTCTGTTTCCATTAGATAATGTGGTACTATATTCTTCTCTCAACACTAATCATCGAGAAGTGGTTAATCTGTCATTTTCCACTGGTCTTTTTATGGTGATGGCTATAATATAAAAAAGTTAACCAGAGTAATTTACGACTTCGATAATAATAATACTATGGAATTTGATCTACTTATGCAAGGTTCTTATAAAAAGTGTAAATTGAAGTGTCCTACCACAATATTACAGTCACTGTATATATTCTTAAAGGTCTGATGGTGTAGATATTATAGTTACTTTATCATTACTGGTAATAGGAAGCATATTTCACCATTAGACAAACCAGATACGAGTTCTTTGCAGATTAAATGCCACTTAGTCAGTACGAATCCGATACAATGCAGGAGCTTTATGTGCATGGTACTCTTATCCAGTCTCTTAGGGTGCGTTTGGTTCGTGGGTTATCCGGGGAAGGATAATCCGTTTTTGTGTTTGTGTGTTTGGTTGGTGGGTTAATGGTTGGGAGAGTTTGTGTGATGTGCTTGTATTGAAATTTGAAAAAATTGGTAGTTATTATGATATGATTGTATTGAAATTTGAAAAAGTAGGTAGCTGTTATGCTGTGATTGTATTGAAGTTTGGAATAGTGAGTAGAAGTTGAATATTTTATGATTTTTAGATGATATGATGATATAATATATAATTTTTTGATGGGAAGGGAGTGGACCCCACTAGTGGATTAGGAATATGGGGTTTGGGGGGTAATCCGCCCAAATTGGGGGGTAACCCCCAACCGAACGGGCCCTTATTCTCTGAATGCTGTAACACAGCTTCTGCAGACAACGGCTGTGGACCTCGAAGAAACTCCTCTTGCCTTTGTGATTCTTGAAGTTAGTCTATATTTTGATTGTTGCAATTAAGCCTTGGCTTTAAAAAAGGGTTCAAGCTGTTGAAGAAGTTTGTCGAGAGTTCTTGATTGATGTTGATTTTAAAGAATGGCATTGTAATTGTGCAGTTGGAAAAACTTGCCAGCTATATGCTTTTTGGATATCCAGTTTCTTGCCCGATGACTCTTAAGATTTTGGCACTCCTCTCCCATCTGTTCAGCTGTGGATACAAGATCTACATATCGTGGGTATAACATCCGGGGACGTAGAGAGAGAGAGGGGAGGGAGGGAGCCTGGCCTCCCCATTCCTCCACACCTCTCCCGCTTAATTTCGAGAGAATGGGATTGACCCTTCCCGTGCCTCAATTCCTAAATTTGATTTAGGAGATTTTCCCATTCACGTCATATTGTTCCTGTTCTCCAAATTTAATAAATTTATATGAATAATATGGACTGATTTTCATTCCACTAATGGTGTGGCGTGCCTTTATGATCAGAATCATGATAGCTTATCACCTTATTTAACTTCTCACTTTTTTTATTTCTATGGATGCATATTCTTAGTTCCCGCATCTCACGTATTCTCCTAACTTTCTAATTACGATTTCCAGAATTACAGAACGTCTTACCATCTTAGCATCTTCTCCTTGTGTTTAACATCAACGAAACAGATTTCAGCAATTTCATGTGCCACAATTCCAACGTAGATGTTTCAACATTATCCCGGTCTCTTCTTCTTTTGATTTGATCTAATCTTCCTTCGTTGTTCCTTGAAAGTTTGCATGTATCAATAGCATTCAATATATTTTTTAGTTTATTATTCTTTTTCAATTGATTTATTGATAGAAGTGTGTGGTATGCCAACTAAATTATTAATATATGTATATAAAAAACTTGATTAGATTAGCTTGATGTTTATCATGTTTGTTATGATGGTAATCGTATTACCTCTTACAAATGTGCCAATTTAGTTTCTGCACCATTAAGTTGTTTACTTATATCTTGTGGATGTCTTGATTATAGAGTATATGTTGCATTTATTGATAATTTGTAGAAAAAATGACGGAACACATGAGCATTTTAATCATTAATTTAATGTTATAATGATGCTAAGGCATATAAACTTCTAAAAAACAAAGCAAACAAGTCGGTGATTCAAGATGTAAAAATCACAATAAGAAGACAATGTACAATAAAAAAGGAAAAAGAGGAGAGAACATGAGGTGTAATACATTGTTCCGTGATTTCATGATCATTAGTTACACAATATATTTGGAAGTTACAGATTAAATTTGGGTATGGAAATGATAGTGAACGTCTAACAAATAGGGATGCAAATGAATAATGATATAATCCTATCCGTTCTTCTAGCATATTATATTATATTATATTATATTGACATACGTGTGTGTCTCTGTTTAAGATGGATACTAATAAGGATATCACTTTGGTATCCGCAAATATCGGTATATGTATCCGAATATCCGCTTTCATATATAAACACTACAAGGAAAATAAGTTGAGGCTATAGAATTATGTCCACGGATGTGGGGCATGTGGCAACGAAATTGGGCTCTACCAAAACACGTCGTTGTCAGTAGCCGTAGCTACAAGTCTCGTCACGAGGGTTCTCTAATCACGAATATGTCGTGGTCACTACATGTAACCACAGAACTTGTCGTGGCCACAGCTCTTGCATGAATATCCTCCTTACATATTTAAATACTTTGACCATAGAATTGTAGCTACGAGAAATTAGTGGTCTTGCAATTATCGTGGCCACAACTTTCCGTAGCCACACCCCGTGACCACAACTCGTTTTTCTTATAGTGAAATATAGATGTATATTTGTTTTTAACCATCTAACACATAATTTTGTACCTTCTTTCACCATATTTGATATAATTATTATGATATAAGTGTATTAAGTATCTTTCATGAAGAAATCTAAATTACAAGGAAGAGGATGACTGTTTTTTTATTTTTTTGTATGGAAAACTATCACTACAAGAAAAATGAGTTGTGGTTACGGAATGTGGTTACAGAAACTTGTGACCACGATAATTTTGTGGCCACTAGTTTCTCGTGGCTACAATTCCTGGCCAAAGTCTTCATACAAGAGCTATTGCACCATAATTTCTGTGGCCACTTGTAGTGGCCACGACATATTCGTGATTAAAGAACTCTCACGACGAGACTTGTAGCTACGACTACTGACCACGACGTGTCGTGTCCAGAGCTCAATTCTGTGGCCACAAGCCCCACATCCGTAGCCATAATTCTGTAGCTACGACTTGTTTTCCTTTAGTGTATTAGCTTTAAATCTTAGTTTCAACATAGTAAGCTTGTTGGTATGTTCATTACTTAAATTTTATTTTCATATTTTTTAAAAATGTTGCGATATGTTCAAAAAAAATCTTCAATATTTTTAAAGATGGTACGGTATAAGTCAATATAATTTTAGCATCTTAAGTAAAAGAAGTTTCTATATATTTCTTAAAAGATATTTCTAGACTATTTGCTCCCTCCCAAAACAATATTCATGAATTTGCCTCATCAGGTATTGATATGAAATCAATACGTTATCAGGTATTGATATGAAATCAATTGTGGAGACCTGTGCCAGCATGTCTAAAGGAACTAGGAGAACAACTGCCAGGGTGGCCATCACCGTGTCAATATGGGTGATGTGGGCTGAAATAAACTATAGGTGGACCTCCTAGATGTCCCCCCCCGCCGAGGAGACAGCCAAGAGAATAATCATATTAGTGAGTACCACCATGGGTGCCACTCCGCGCAACGGAATCACTACAAGAAAAATGAATTGTGGTCACGTAATGTGGCTACGGAAACTTGTTGCCACAATAATTCCGTGGCTACTTGTTTCTCGTAGCTACAATTATGTGGCCAATGTCTTCATACAAGAGCTGTGTCCACGACAAATTTTGTGGTCACTTGTAGTGGTCATGACATATTCGTGGTTAGAAAACTCTCGTGACAAGACTTGTAGCTACGACTACTGACCACAGCGTGTTGTGGCCAGAGCCCAATTTTATGGCCACAAGTCCCACATCCGTGAGCATAATGATGTAGCCACAACTTGTTTTCTTTATAGTGAATGCATGAATGAAAAACTAATTGTAGGATGCTCGAGGATCGTATTTCTGCACTCCTGGAAGGCTGGAAGGCTTTGACTCTTTCCATGGCCGGTCGCTCTCAGTTGCTCTGCAGTGTTCTATTATTGACTGCGGGCACCTATATACCGCATTGTGCAGCAAAAAGAATTGATATGATCTGCGCGAACTTCTTATGGGGGAGAAAAAGGCATGATATTGCTTGGCGTACTATTTGCCTTCCTAAGAGCGAAGGGGGACTCGGCCTACGCTCGGTTGGTTCGCTGATGAATGCTATGATTTCCTCTTGGATCTGGAGGCTGCTGACCTACGATGCATCCATTTGGGCGGTTTACATGAGAAACAAATACCTTTCGCTGGGCTCATTGTGGGAGATGCAGCCCTCCCCCTCGCCCAATCGTACGTGGAAGGCTATCCTTAGTGGGGGAGAGCTCGTCCATTCAGCCATCACCGTGGACTGTCCAACTTACACCTGGGCGCGCAATGGCAAAGGTTTTTCTTTCTCCAGTGCTTATGACCTTGTTCGGCAAAGAGCGAAGCCACTGGTGTGGCCCTCCGTGGTATGGGGAAAGTCCATTCCCCCAAAGTTCTCACATACAATTTATAGGGTGGCTCGTCAGCGTCTGCCCACCACAGTAGGCTCGCTAAGCACAAAATCTGCGACCCCTCAGCCTGCTATCTATGCCTAAACGATCTGGAGACCAACGACCATATCTTCTTTGAATGTTCCTTCTCTTTTAATATTTGGACTGTCACCTGCCAGCTTCTGGGCCTGCCTCCAACGGACAATACGAATTTGCTAGGCATTCTGAATTGGATTGCTAGCTGGCCAGATGGCGAGGTTAAAAAGAGATTGGGCACTGTTCTTGCTACAACGGTTCATTGCATCTGGGCTGAGAGGAACCGCAGATGGACCAAGGGCTCTCCGATGTCTGCTGAAACTATCATCAAATCTATTGTTCAGTACTGCCGAATGCTTCTGTAACGAGGACTTTGAGTTTTTGTTTAGCATCAAATCCTCTTTTTTATCTATTGCACTTAATTTTGTCCCCCCCCTCTTTCTGGGATCCTGTAATTGTGGCAGATTGCCCCCTGTAAAAGTTTATAGTTAAAGAAAATATACCTTTTACTTAAAAAAATGCATGAATGAAAAACTGCAACTTTTTGCCATTTTTGTTGTAACAGCTTTGCTCGGTAGCAAGCTCCACTGTAACTTAATTTTTGCTCTTTTTATCTTTAATATACGGATAGAAAATTACCCATCAAAACAATATATTCCTGAATTTGTCCCTGATCACATCACAACTGTATCTCGGGGAGATGTGTTGCAATCTCTGCATCCAATGAGGACAGATTTGACAAGCGCATTGGATTCAGGTAGCTTCTCATGCAAAGTTTTTTTTTGATGGGTAAGAGGTATCGTATGTATTTCATTCACAGTCGGTTGATTGTACAGGGGTTGAGGCCTCTGGAGGCCAAACAGGAAGGAAACCAAAAATGCAGTGAAAGAACAAAAACACTGCAATTACAAACCCCAATAGTAAGAACAAAGCAGTGGGGAGCAAAAACACGGCAGTTACAAATCCAAAAATAAGAAGAAGAGTCCACTAGCCACTAGTGAGCACCCCTGTTCATCCGAGAAAGTGATATGTTGACATTGGCGATAATAGCAGCATCAATTATGGATGAAGTCGAAGAATGTCTCATTGCCCATCTAAGGTTTCTCTCCCTCCAAATTTCCCACACGGCAGCAGAGAGAACAACACTCCAGAGACGCTTTTGGCTGCCGGGTTGAGCAGTGCAAATCCAATCAATGATGTGCAAAATCGATGGAGGAGGGGGGCGCGGGAGGCCCATGTCTATCAGCACCAAGCTCCAGATGTCCTGAACAAAGCAGCAGTTGAAGAAGAGGTGATCTCGACTGTCAAATGAAGATCCACACAGGTAACAAAGGCCCAAGGTAGCAAGGCCAAAACGCTGAAGTCTGTCGAGAGTAGGGAGCCTGTTAGTGACCGCACGATAGAGGGTATAGGCATGCTTAGGGACAGAATCCTTGCACCACACCACCGAGGCCCAGGGAACCTCCGACCCCCGGTGCCTCACAACATCAATCGCCTGAGAGAAGGAGAAGCCCTTGGGGGCGCGGGACCAGGTGTGATGGCCATTCGAGGAGGAGACAAAACTTTGGTAAGAAGCTCTGCCACGAAGGATGGTCTTCCAGATAATAGAGTCGCTAGCCTTGGGCGTGGCCTCCCAAAAGGAGCAGCCATGCAGGTATCTTTCCCTAAGAAAAACAGCCCAGAGAGAGTGCTTGGAGGTAAGAATGGCCCACCCCCAAGACACAACCACTGCATCACGAATCATAGCCAGGGAACGGAGCCCCAGGCCTCCTTCCTCCTTAGGGAGGCAAACCGTTTGCCAATTAGTGTAGTGCGTGCCAAAACCCCATAGGAAATTGGCGCATAGTTTGTCCACCCTATTCACAGCGCCACAAGGGATGTAGCAGCCCCCAGCCCAGTATAAAAGAATACCCGCAATGACAGTTTTCAGGAGGAGCAACCTGCCGGCCAGAGATAGGGAGGAGGCCTTCCATCCACTGAGAGCAGCACACACCCGATCTTCCAAGGCCTGGGCGTGGGAGCCTCTTCCAATGGAGGAGACAAGCGGGAGCCCAAGGTAGGAAGAGGGGAGTGCACTGCGCAAGATCCCCAGACGCAAAGTGACAGCAAATTCAGACGGGGCTTCCTTAGGCCTAAGAAGCTTGCATTTGCGAGGGTTCAGGCGAAGGCCAGAGATGGAGCCAAACTCATCAAGAACCCTCTTGACCTCCAACAGAGAGGAGGAGGAAGCATTAGAGAAAAACAGGAGATCATCAGCATAAATTAAGTGAGTAGGAGCAGCTCTCCGGCCCCGACCCAACGGCTTAAGCCGACCATTGGCAACAGCGGAGTCCATAAGAGTGGTAAGCGATTCCATCCCAATCACAAAGAGCAAAGGACTTAGGGGGTCCCCCTGTCTGAGGCCCCTGGTACCCTTAAAGAAACCGACGGAGGAGCCATTTAGAAGGATTGAGTAGGAAACCGAAGTGATGCAGTTGGCAATCCATGAAATCCAAACCGGGTCAAAACCCAAATGGCGAAGAGACGACAGGATGAAGGAGTGCTCGATAGAGTCGAAAGCCTTTAAGAGGTCGACCTTGAGACACGCACGCTTGAAGCAAGTCTTACGGTCAAAAGAGGCAACCAGTTCTTGCGCCAGCCTAGAGGAATCACCAATGATGCGCCCCTTGACGAAAGCCGATTGATTATTGGAGATCAGTTGAGGAAGAACCACGGCCAATCTGGAAGCCAAGATCTTAGCAAAGAGCTTGTAGATGACATTGCAGCAAGCTATAGGCCTGAAGTCTCCCACCGCAGTAGCGGAATCATTGGGCACGAGAGTGAGGAAGGTGTGGTTGGCCTCTCTGACCATTCTTCCCCCCTTGAAAAGAAACTCCACAGCATCAATAATGTCATTCTTGACGAGTGACCAATGCCTCTTAAAGAAGCCAACATTAAACCCATCCGGCCCCGGAGCTTTTGCGGACTTGATGCCCCGGAGGGCATGGAGGATCTCATCCTCATCAAGCGGCCGAATGAGCCAGCGTCGGGCAACTGGGGAGAGAGTCCAGCGCGGGGCAGGGGGCTCAGGGCCGATAGGTCGAGGGAGCTCAGGGGAGAGAAGGTTCTCGAAGAAGTTGGAAGCCTCAACAGCAACATCGTCACATTTATCTACAAGGCGGCCATTCTGGTCGATGAGAGATGGAATATAGTTCTTTGCATAGCGGGCCTTAGTGGAGAGGTGGAAAAATTTTGTGTTTTTGTCCCCCAATAGCAGCCAATCCACTCTGCTTTTTTGGCGCCTAGCCGACTCTAGATCAGCGTCGAGGTTCGCAATGGATGCCTTAGCATCCGCTTTTTTGTGCTTCTCATGCAAAGTTCCTTGCTCTTGAAGCTTTATCATGGTGCACACAAATTATAGCTGTACATGTTTTGTTGTCTAGTGATGTGGTGCTCCTTCTTCTGGCAAGCTTTTTCGGCTGAATCGATTCTCCTCCCTTTTGCAATTGGTAGGCCCATGCTCATGCATTTGTTCAAGTTGTGGAAAAGCTTCTGCTTTAGGATGGTGGGGATTCCGCAAAAGTTGGTTTCTTTTTCAGAAGCTGCTTTTGTCATTTGCAAGCAAACATGGCATTCTTTCAGCTGTATGGAGATTTTTTGTCATTTGCCAGCAAACATGGTATTCCGTGCTACGAGCAGCCTACTAGGATATTTATCTTTTACACTTGCTTAATGTGCCCAAGCTAGAGAAATACAGTTGTTACATGCATATATGCACCACTTTTATGCTCGAGATCCTCATTTTGATTTTCCTATTGAGGGGTTTTTTTGTTGTCTTGTGAGAAGCTTTCCCCTCAATCTAATGCTCACGTCCATCCAAATTGAAATCAGAAGCAGAAGGCCTTATTATAGACAATTGTTGATTGTCATTAATAATCGCTATGTTGAGTGCCGAAGATGATCCAAAAATGTAATCAACCACAAACAATAAAAAATTAAAAATTCATGATTTTATGTGGAAAAATCCTACCTGTGTAGACTGGAAAAACCAACGGGCAAAGAGAGGTTTCACTATGAGAGAAAACATGAGTACATATACAAGAACACTAGGAGACGATGACTCCCTCCGAATGAGATTCATTGATAACTCACACTTTAACCCTACAATGCATATATGTAGGAGTAATCGGTAAACGGATCCTAATCGAATCCGAAAATCTGTACATTGGGTCAACCTAGATCCATTTACGAAATGTAATCGGAATTTTCTCCCAGGCAATATATGGGGAAAATTATTCCCTGAGTACGCCCCCGAATCTTTTATTTTATTAACTATTGTAGATAAGCACCCTTTAGATGAGACGGCTTTGATCTTGTAGTTGAAATGCTAATGAAATCCCATGGAATCTATCTCCATGAGTGAGTCTGTTGCTTCTTAGCGTGAAAGTTTACTTAACAAGAAATCCCATAGATTTGTTACTGTCTTTTGTTGAATCTTTTGTTAGCTCAATAGTTTACTTGATAAAACAATGTTTTTTTTCACGTTCCAGAGCATGGTTAGCCAACACGTTAAATACTTGATTATGATAAATTGGATTGGGTTTTGTAGTTTTTCTTTGGCAATACGTTGACATGACAAGAGAGTGAAAGATGTTCAATAATTAGTTTTCTTTTACTCAACAGGAACAGATTTAGGTATTGTGAGACAAACTACGTCAAGCTTAGCGCATTTTCATTCTTATAGAAAATGGTAGATTTAAGAATCCACATATAATAATGATGTTCTTTGAATCTCATGTTGCTTAGTTCGAAATCATTCAAATGAGGTTTTACAATAAATTTTCTCAAATTTTTAATCCGTAGAGAATTTATCCAATATAAAAATGATAAAACCGCAAGTTCCATTGGTAAACTATATGTCATTTTTTATCTATATACAGAAGAATAATACCCAAGAATGACATAGAGGGGTCCAAGTTTTCTTTTCCAAATAAGAATTTTTTTAGATTGCTTCGTTGTCCTGAGTTCCATCATCATATGAGTATCTATCTAAAGTTTAAATAGTACTTGATTTTCGACTCGATATTTATTTATATTTAAAAATATCTAGAAAGAAGAGTACCCCTCAATATTTTCTCTTCCAATGGTGGTGCTAGAGATGAGACAGATTGGTGGGTACAAAGAAGATTCAAAGTTAAAGTCTCCTGGATTTCCTTTAACATCGAGAAATGAAAGAAGGACTAGGATAAGGAAGCATTCTAGTTTTAGACCTAACATAGCCAAGGAGAAGGATATATAGTTGCATTACGCAGTTATGAAGGAAGCAAAGCAATATGAAATAGATGAATTAGTATATTCTATTTTAAGTTTGTATTCATAAATTCCTAAAATTTCTTTATTATATCGAAATTTGATGAAAAAATTATTATTCTTCATCATGAGTAGAGACACTACTGCCAATGTTGTTGTCTAGGAAATGAAAATCATGAATCACATGCTTATTTTCAATTTTCGAAGGAAACCTTACATAACAACAAGAAGAATTTGGAGATTTCTCATGTGACTATTGTTGTCGCCTTGACAATGATAGTCAACACCTTGGGTTACTTAATGTAGATAACTACCATGACAAGAAGACAAAGTAAGGTCATCAATTTATGCCATAAACCATTATAAATGCACAGAGGAACTCGACGTAGTAAGGCTGTCACATTCATGTGTAAAAAGCAGTCACCACTGTCCATACTAGGTTTGATGAATTCTTGGCGAAGAACAATAAAGAGAAGGGAAAACATAGGCTAGGGAATACTGGAATAGAGAAATAAATGTGGGGTTGATGATTTGGAAAAATTTTTAGAGATCTATTCTTTCCTACATGGATAATACTTCTAATCATTTTAGATATTGGACTATTAGTATTTAAAAAAATAATATTATAAATATACACATATAAGTGGAACCAAATTAATTTATTAGATCAATTCAAAAATCCATTCATTTAGAAATCGATCCATAAGTGAAATTCATATTCAATCAATTTTATTTTGAGTAAAACTTTTATTTGAATGGTTACCCGAACAAATCTTACTAAAATTTGAATTATTTGATTTAGTTAGCACCCTAATCCCCCTCCCCCTATTAGAGGGCTTGATTAGCCAATGGATTGATCTAAAGTTCCTAATAAGGCTGGAACCATAATCTCTGTGTTGACCAACTATCAATTAAGCAACAATTAACCTACAATTAATGATAAATCAATAACCACGAAAGTGAGTCAAAATCTACTATAACTCAGATAAATATATATGTATAGGTATAAGCAATCTGAATGTTGAATAATGTGAGCATATTGTAGGGTTGGGTAATTAATAGTAATAATTAATAATAAATAATAATTATTTTTTTATAATTTTCTATTCTTTGCTTGTTTTTATATGGGATTTAATTATATTTAATTTTTCCGTATATAAAATTATTATATATTTTTTATGCCTTTAATTTTAATTTTTTTAAATTTTTCATTTTTCATTTCTTTTTATTTTCAATATAGGATATACAATAATATAGATATTATAGATATTATAAGCAATATAATATATATATGTATGTAATTGATGAATACCCATTCATTCACCTTTATTCCCCTATTTTTTCATCAAATCCCTAGGTAAATACATGTAGATACATATAACTTTTACCAATTAACATAATACCTATTGTATATTAATAATATATAAATACATGTATTTAAATCCAAAATAAATGAATAAAGAAAAAAAAGAAAAAGAAAAAAAGTATTGTAAATACTAACTAACCTTAAACCCTGAGACTAAGTCAATATTGATTTTGGTCGACAAGGTATAAAGTAGGGGGAGATAGGCAGAGTAATACACATAAAATGACATAGACACCTAGAAACCCTAGGTGCTCAATACACTACATATAGCCAAAACTTAAATTAATTTATAAACACTCATACACACCTCAAATAAAGATATTTTAAACATAAAATGTGTACATTTTAATGTATAGAAAAATACAAAACTAATTGGATATAAAAATAAGACACTATGCAACTAGTATACACATATGAAAAGCCGCAAACCAAATTTCACATATCAATATCTTCTCCATATGAACTCAAACTTCACCAACGCCTTTATTGAACTCCTAATTAAATTATCTATTTAATGAAGGAGATTTCGTTAAAAATGGAGTTAAGATACAAAAGTCAACTTTCTGGGTCCCATTGTACTGTGTATCTGTATATTTTATTCATATGTATTTTATTCTTTGTATTTTTATTCTTCTTATATTTTTTAAATAATTGTAAATATTTATTTAAAATATTTTATAAATATAAATACAAAATAAAATCATTGAAATTAATTAAAATAAATAATGAATTAAAATATATAAGGATACTATACCTATAACTTATATACATGTATTTATTTAAGTATGTAAATTAAATCATAAAAATAAAATAAAAAAATATGTAAATAGTTATATAATTATATTATGAATATATAAAATATGTAAAGATAAAAGGTAAATATTAAAATACAAACTAAAAAGAAAATACACAAAATATATGTATATACCTATAATTATATTTTAAAAAATAACATATAGTAAATAAGTTAATAAAAATAAATAAAATAACCTAAAAATAGTACAGGAAATAAGAAACATATTCATGTTTTAAGATTTATTTAATAGTGTTATTTGTTATTTGTTATTTTATTTTTCATTTATTTATATTTTTGGTTCTGTTTTGTCCTCTTGTGGTTGACGTGGACCAATGAGGAGGCAGCGACAGTTGACCTCATTCAACTACCCCGACCCCTCTATGGATCATTCTAATCCATGTTGTTTCCTCTTCTTTATCGAAATTCCTAGCTTGATTCAAATCCCTTCTGCCCCCGATTCCTTAAGAAAAATTTCTTGTCAATGATGCAGCTTTCACGTGCATTTATGTGCATTGTTGGTCAATCCTCAGGTGGAGATAAAACCCTAGATGAAGGTACATCCCCAATCAACATGTATATAGTTTCTCTTTCTCTCATTTTTTATTTTTAATCTTTTCTAAGCCATCGTAACCCTAGGATCATACCTGGAGAGTGAGCCCTAGTGACAGGAGGTGCTCCCCAATCGATCCTTAACGTGGAGAAGGAGTATCGATGTGATTTAACCATCACGGGCAAAATCTTGGTGATTCTTCTGCTCCCAGCCATTCCAAGCAAGTGAGCTTCATTCTTCTTCCATTTTTTACTTGTAGAATAGCCAATAGTCTAGTTTAATCTTTTGTTTTGTTTAATTTGATTTCGCATACTTTATTTTCACAAAAAAAGCTCGCAGGAGCTCTAGGCTCTGGCCATTGTTTCCCCTCCATTACTTATCATTTCGACTCACCTATGCCTCCACTTCCATCTTCATCGCTTCCCCACGCTCCAGATCACCCTCATTTACGCTGATCTTGCATAGACGAGGGATCAATATTTCATATCCACCATCTCATCGGAGATCTCCGCCACACCCCATCTCCCGTTCATTTCACCTTATTTTTGAGTTGAGAGCTTCGCCCTCGATCCATGAATTGTTTGGTGTAGGTCCTGGCCTAAGAGCGCTCCTTTTGGGGCATCTCAAGTTTAGCTTGGAGCTCCAGGTTAGACCGAACTTCCCCGACCTCCAAGAGTCTCCTCACTGAGATTTGGACCTTCAGATCATCACCAGCAGCTGCGGAAGCTCCCAGCTCCATTTTACGACCTTCTGGAACACCTGAGCATGCCGAAGCGATGCAGGAGAGCTTATCAAAGCAAGCCTAGGCCATTGTTTTTCCCCGTTCTTGGAGAAGTGGAGCAGCTATTGGATCCACCGCACGCTACATTTTTTATCGTCACCATTGGATAGCACCCATCTACAATCATGGATCAAATCTCTGATCTGGTCTCGGGAACCCATCAATGAAACAGTATCAAGCATCCTCAGCTGTCAGATCAAGTTAAGTGAAACACCCTCCGCCACTGGATCCAACACACCATCATGTGTCGCACACGCACATGGGTATTTTGCAGCATTCACCCCATGCCCTTTTTATATTTAATATTCAGTCTTTAAATTTCACGTGTAGTTGTCATATTCCTGAAATATTTACAGTTTGAACTCGATGTTTCATTTGTTTGCACTTTAGTCTAGTGTTAGGTCAGCTCATGTGCATGTGCACCTAAATTGGCATGTATTTTGCATCGGACCCTCCGGGTTTTGTTCTTTTGATTTGGTCCTAAAACTCTGAATATTAGGGTAATATTTTTGGGTAAAATACATGCTTGGACCTGTTGTCTCTTTTAATTGCATTTATACCTCTACCAGGCAGATATGGCATTTTAATTTACAAATATTGCATGTATGCCCCTGGAATTTATGAATGTATTATTAAATGATCTGTAAACTTCTTAGAAATTTCAAATAGGTCCTATATTAGTTATTTATTTTTGTACTTATATTTTATTTATTAAAAATACTATTTGACATCTAAAAATTATATGACAATTAAATTAAGTGCTTGAAAGGCTTTGCTTGTCAATTCTTTTATAAAAAAAAATCCCCGCGGACTGGCTTACCTCTTTACGGGTTCAGGCTGGGTTATCGGCTAATGGCCGTTTTCTTACTCCGCAGCTTCTACTCTTCTGCTTCTCATCATGGACAAGATCTTTCTGACTTAGTGGAAAAATCCAATAGTAGAACCTGAACCTTTTGCAAGATGGAGGAATGGGACTGATTATTGAGTCAAGACTTGGAGGAGGGCTGGTGGAATGGCTTTAGCTATTGACTGGGAGGGTGACCTATCAACATACCAGTTCCTCTCTCTGTCCAATATTTCTTCTCGCTTCTTCAGTCCCCTCATTTCCCCACCCCTCCCCCTCCACCATATTTTATCACATATATTTTTCTCAACAAAAATAAAATTAATTTCTTATTTATAAAAATTTAAAAACATTGCATTTTCTCTTATTTAGCATTTAAAAATCCATAGAAATTATAATATGATTTGAAAAATTCCAAAAAAATCGTGTAGGTTTATTTTGTTATCTTTCATCTTCTATCCAAATATTTTTCAAAAATATTAAGGTATTAAGTAAAACTCCTAAAAATTAGAAAACCCTAAAAACCTTAGAAAATTTTGTAAAATTACAAGAAAAATCCAAAAATATAGTTTTCCGTTCCAGAATTTTCTTTAACACATATAATTGATATAAAAATTAGTTTAGGATTATTTTGACACTTATATATATGTATATGTATGTATTAAACCCTCAACAAGGTCATTGATTTTATTTATTCTTGTTTTGTCTCATTTCAATATTTTAAAATCCATAAAATTATAAAAAGGTCCCCAAAATCATCAAAAATAGAGAAAAATATAAAAACATAAAAATATTTTATTTTGTCATTTTTTATTTTATTTGTATATTATAAAATAAAAAACTAATTTTCTATATACATTATATATAATATATTTACTATCTCTATTATAATTTTATTTTCTTAAAAATTAAAAAGTAAACATTACAAAATTTAAAAAATGTAAAAATATAAAATAATATATATAAATTAATACCCACAAAATATTCAAAAACCAAAAATATAAAAAATCTCTAAGTAGCCCACTCAATATTTCCCTACTCCATGTGCTCTTAGTGGTTCGGCATACAACTGCTTGTCCTATACATATTTTGTAGAGTTATAATAAATTTTGAGTCACATTCATTTCATTTGCTTATATCTGTTAGTGGGTTATTTGTTGACGATTCGCTCGGGTTGGGTGATGCATACCGAGAGAGCGACCGATACAACGATTGTTGGATCCGACTTATCGGACACTGCGGGCCTTCTAAGATTAAACCTTGGTTCCTAGTCTGAGCAAGTTATCAAATGGCAACGTTGTCAAGGAGCATCGATTTGTAAAGCATAGAGTAGTCTATATAGCATGTTTTTACGTTGTTCACTTTATTGTCTACTTTTCTCTTTACTCTACTTCTATCTAAGACTATTCTGACCATCTTCTTATTTGAATTTGTTGTAAGGGCCTACTTATCAAGGGAGGATTTCTTTGGAGACTCTACGCACCTGAGAGCTGCAGAGATCTGTGGTTCTTTGCCAACCGATAGGAGAGAGTAACAAAGGAGATAAGAAGACGGGTAGATTCACCTTAGTATAGACAGTTTAGTTTTGAGAGAGAGAGAGAGAGCTTTATTCAATTAATTTGTAATAATACAAGACCAAAACTTCAAACACTTGGCCTCTTCACAAGTCCATTTCATCAGTTGATTGTTCACCTAGGGAACTCGATTGGTTTTCTCGTGTTTTCATCGCGTCTATATTTCTTTCTCCCTATTTTCCCTCTTATTTCTATTATTTTTCTTAATTTGTATTTTCTGTCGTACTTTCATTTTACATCTTCTAGAATGAGCCCTTAGATTAACGAGTGGATGTTCGGTCAACTAGGTCCAAATCCCTAATATTATTCTTGTGCCTATAGTCTCACACTTGGACTTGGTCAAATTGAGTAAGTTCTTCACACTAATAGAAGCTCATATCTTAGGATGATTTCTTCATTACATTACATATAGTATAGATTTAAAAATTCTATCTAGAATCCCACATGGAGAGAGCTGGGAAGTAAGGTGAGCCTTCTGACTGAGCCTCGCATAATCATTTTCCGACTTGCATTGGTTTTACATCCTCTCCCTCTGATTTTGTTCACATAGGCCAAGCAAAGAATTGATAAAATCGTTAGGCCTTTGCATAAACATCACTCAAAATAAATAAAAAATTCAAAAAAAATTAAAACTAGGGGACTGCTAAGAAAATTTGACCAAATAAAATTGATTAATTGACTTCATTGTATTGGATGCATAAAGCCCTCATTGTTCTCAGGTACCTTCCAGATCGAGTGAGGCATGACCCATAAGGATTAGAGTTAAAAACCCAGCTTGTATTCTGCCTTGTGTATCGCCTGGACCTCGAAAGTATTGGCGCATCTATCGGTGCATGGGCGAGTAGGTCTAGGTTCTCTTGCGAACTTTGTCTGAAGTACTGAGCATAGGGGAATTGCAGTGGTGTGTCCCTGTCTCATCTTTCCACGTCCGAGTACCCCTCAAGGGGGATGCATTGGTTTTTCCTATTAGCTTCCTTTCCCCCACTTCTTTGGCTGAGTAGTGGGCCCAGATATGATAACAAGAACCTCAAAAAAAGGTGCTACTGGTTACAAAGAAGAGGAAAAGTACACGACGATTGTCGGGTGAGTACTCACTCTCCTATAGGGTTAGCTGTAAGGACTAAATTTGATAAGATTGCTTGAGAACCAATAAAAAGCGATAGGATAATTGATGATCTCTTATGGCTCATTTGTGTTGAGTTGGTGAATCCTTGTCTCGAGGTTTGATTAATTAGTTCGATTTGGTCAAAATCAAAACCTCAAGCACTTGCGCATTTTTGTCCCACCTCTTTTCATTTCTTCTTTTGATTCACTCATTATGAGCCCTTTTGCCTTATTCGTATTACTATCCTTCTTCTCATTTCCATATCCTCTTTTCTACATCTTTATCTTATTGTATCTCAAGATGACGACTCAGGGATGGTTTAGTCAAGACTGCATGGACACCTACATCAATTCCCCAAGACCGACATCTCAAATAATTCGAGAAGATTACAGGGATCTCAATTCAGATCTTGCAAACCACTCTCAAGACTCCTCTCTTCTTTCTCAAATAAACCAAGATCACTCTTGTCTCCATATACATCTCCAACTTTAATAAAATTCAGAATCGGCCTTGGTTTTGAACTCTTTTCCCCATCAGGTACTTGTTTCTAGATTGATCGTTGTGTATTTGTTATTATAGACCAAGATCCCAATCAGGATATCTCATCATCATACACGGGCTGTGAGATGGCTCCTTAAAGGGAAGGCCCAACAAGCAGAGCAGAATGAAGTAAATGTGTAGATGCTTGTCTCTATCTAGGCGATTCAACAACAGTTGATTGCACAGGTCGAAGCATATGCTGCCTCCCAAGAGATATTGATGGAATTAAGGAGGGACATAGAACATAGAGGAGGAGGAGGGGAAGAAAACTAGGCATATGGACCCAAGGAGGGGAGGAAGAGGAAGTAAGAAAGCATACCAAGCCTACACTTAAATAAACATATAACCCTATGGCTGGGTTGATCATAGAGTTCGAATTCCTCCAATCCACGAACACTTCGAACTGAAATCTCAGCTCTTATCTCTTCTCCTGACTCTCCACGAGAATGCAAACAAAGAACCATACATTTATCTCCAGTAATTTGGACAATTCTACAACACAACTCACTACCCCAATATCTCGTTGGGTGAAGTCAAGATGACCATCTTTCCGTACAACCTTCTCGATAAGGAATTCTATTGGATCAACCACTTAGGGAAGGTGGTGACGACGTGGGAGAACTGAAGTCTGTAATTATGCATAAGTACTACCCACTTGGTTGTCTCAATCTGATGCACTCCAAAATTGTTAGTATCTTTGAAGGCTAGGTTTTATGCCTTAGAGCATTACAAAAGTATGGAGATTGTATCATAAGTGATCAAGAGCTACTCGCCATACTAATTGTTTGGGGCAGCAGAATTTAATTTTTTTTTAAAGAGATGAAACCTCATGATTCAAAAACACTTCTCAAATCGGTTCATCAAGGCCACAAAGAAGATATAGGAAACCTATTGAAGCGCGGTTATGATCGTTGACTCTAAAGTAAGAGACATCCTATCTCAATTCTGATTCAATGTTGGAGACTCTTGCGAGCACGTGTATAAGATGTGTTCTTCTCGCAATCCAAGTCGAAGATTCGAGCAATGAATCTTGTGATTTCATCTCATGAAATCCGACACCTTCTTCACAAGTAAGGGGCACCAAAGAAGATAGAGATCCACGAGCAGTCGATGCGGCAGTACAACAGCATAGCAACGACGGCAATGATCTTTAGGTCAAGGTGTGGATGACCACTCTTGAGAGAGAGAGATGGGTGTGTGTGATGAGAATGAGAGAGAGAGTGCGCTCTTACAATTGTGTTGTAAATGAGAGCAAGGGATACTCTTTCTTGTCTACTAATTTGGATGTCCATGGATCACAATCTATGTGCTTCACAAAACCAACGGTTGAGATTGTTTATGCTTTTAATAAGTGGCCATGACTTTATTGCATAAATTTACAATAACAATTATCTTAAATTAAATATAATGAATAATCATCAATATAATATAATCCAATAACTAATGTGCATAGAAGGATTTGGAAGGAGGCTAGCCACCTTCTAATAATGAAGTGGGCGACGTCCTTAATTTTAGGAGTCAAGGGTGGCCGTCCATCCTCCATAAATGGAAGGTGTTATCTTTCTTCCAATTATGTGAGATATTTATCTCACATAATCCTTAATTATTTGCAATAACTTTTGTTGCAAATTTATTCACAATTCTAAATTATAGTGTGACAATATAAATCATGCCATTGAAAAATGTGAATCATATTTACACATCCAAAATAAAATGTAAATTGTATTTTTCAATTATTGTCCAATGTGAATCCAATCCACATCAAAATTTAATTCATAGACATTATTTACAATTATCTCTCTCTAATATATTATAAATCATACTTATAATATATACGATTAATATTGATATTGATATCCATATGATTCATATCATTGATAATTAAATCTTATTTAATTATCTTGGATCTCCATTCTCATGTATCTAAATAATATGAATCATATTCATATTATTCATGATAATTAATTCATATTTAATTATTAATTTTCCGATGCTCATATACATTATTCAACAATGGAATTCTTCTTCAACTATTTCAAGAATAATGCGCTTTCTCTGCGGACACTTGTAGATAAGGATACGACGATTGTAAGTTCCATGTATTGTGACTTTGATGTTGAGATCATATCTCAAAACCAGATCTCGGGGACCTCTCAAAAATGCTTGATTAAATCAAAGGCGTAAATTTAATCTTCCCATTATATTTGAATTGTGTTGATATCAATGTCCAACATTTGGACTAAGATTAGATTACTTCTCTCTTGAGAGGAGTAACTAAAATCCAAACCTATTTTCTCAACCCCTCCAAATGGAAGAATCATGGTTATACAATCGTTTATGATCACATCACCCTTGAGTATTCTAAATACTCGTACATCCTGTATACTAGAAGACCTAGAATGAAACCTGAAGTTTTAGATGACTTTTAGACTATCTTCTTCAGGGTTTTTCATTAAGTTACTCATTTGATCACTAGGAGTTGGTATCGATCATATGCTTTCCAAAAGCATATATCATACCAATAAATTCTTGTCATGCTTCTTATCATACCAATAAATTCTTATCATGCTTCCAAAGCAAGACGACCATGGATGGAATTTGATCGATCCCAATACCTCATTAGTGAGCTCATGTCTTTCAGTTTAGTAATGAACCAGTATGATCCCTTTGAAAGATCGTATTACTCATATGCTCTTGTATGCACACCATCTCAACAGTGTATAGACCTTGATTAGGTCATCAACCTATCAGTATCCCAAGTCAACATACTTAGACATATAGAGATACATATATCTCCAGCCAGAGGATGCATGAATATATTGTGATAGTATACGACATAGGTCTTGGTTATCTCAATCTCGTTAAGTCAACTCTTTTACCTAACTTATCTGACACCTCCGAATCTCTATTCCTATGCAGAGGACTTGCATCAGGAGGTCAGTCATATATCAACCTTTAGAGAAGGATTGACATCTCCTTCTCATGTTGGAGATCATATCTTAATAATCATTTGACTGTGCTTTTTGAGTCCTAAATCTAACTATTTAGATAACATCCAAGCTTCGGCCTTTATGTCACCACCTCCATAAATCAAGATGTAATCTTGTGTCCATCTTAGATACTTAAAGATGTTCTTCACTGCATTCCAATATAGTTCTCCATAGTAGGACGGGTAACGGCTTATCACTCACACTACATGGCGGATATCTGGCCTTGTGCACATCATGGAATACATTAGACTCCCATAGCTGATGTGTAAGGACATCCATCCATGGCTTTCTTATCCTCTACACTTTGAGGAGCCATCCCTTTAGATAGGTGGATACCATGTCTTAAGGGAAGGAAGCCTTTCTTGTAATTCTCCATATGTAACCATACCAAGATCTTCTTAATGTACCCAAGTTGTGATAATCCCAAAATCCTCTTTTCTTAGTTTCTGAAAAGCTTCAAACTGAAGATATAAAAGGATTCTCCTAGATCTTTCCTCTCGAAGGCATGGGATAACCAAATCTTAAAACTGGTCATCATCCATGTATCATTATCAATTTTAATGATGCCATCTACATAAAGCACGATGAACACAAATGGCTCTCCCACTAAGCTTCTTTTACACACATGGTTCATCAGAATTCTAAACAAAATCATAATTGTTTATGATTTTGTCAAATATGATGTTCCAGCTACGAGAAGCTTGCTTTAGCCCATATATGAACTTCCTCAACTTGCATACTTTGCCTTCCTCAATTTATGAAGCCCTTGGGCTACTCCATATAGATATCCTCCTCAAGGTATCCATTGAGGAAAGTCGTCTTGAGGTTCATCTGGTAGATGTCATAGTCAAGATATGCAACTATAGCTAGTAATGCCTTGATGGATTTATGCATGGCCACATGAGAGAATGTTTCATTGTAGTAGATGACTTCTGTATGTGTGTAGCCCTTGGCTACTAGACGTTTCATGAAGGTCTCTACCTTCCCATCAGGTCCCTTCTTTCTCTTGAAGTTCCATCTACACCCAATGGGTTTTACCCCTTTAGGTAGATCCTCTAGGGTCCATGCACCATTCTTATGCATGGAGTCTATATCAGACTTCATTGCTATCCATGTCATGATCCGCAAGTGCTTCATCAAATGAAGTTGGATCATTGTCAGTTTCACCTGATACATGGAATCCATACCTTTCAGATGGTGCAACCACCCTTGAGCTCCTTCGAAGAGGTACGAGTATTTCATCTTTATTTACATCTTCAGTTTCTGGTTCATAAATCTCAATATCCTCAGGTGATTCAATGAGTTCCTTTACTTCATTTTTATCTTAACTCTTCAAGAAGTTATCCTTCAGAAATTTTACATCTCTAGAGATTATAAAAACCTTTTGAGTCTCAAGGTCGTAAAGTTGGTATTCAATATCGTACTTTACATACCCAATGAAGTAGCACTCTCGAGTGTGAGAATCTATCTTACTTGCATCCATGTTCTTCGCATGGACTAAGCAACCCCAAATCCTCAAGTCTCTAACACTGGGTTTTGTACCGTACCAAAACGCATGAGGAGTTTTAGGTATAAACTTGGTAGGAATCTTATTTAGGATATATATTGCAGTCTCTACTGTATATCTCCAGAAACTAAGAGGTAAATGTGCTTTACTCATCATTGAACGGACTCTGTCCATGACGGTCTGATAAGCGACCCGAGCGAACGAGGTAAAGGTACTGAATAGGTCGTTGCGACCTCTATCACTCAGAGTCACTCAATCAAGAAAAATATCGAACCGCGAAAGAAATCAGAGATCAAAACACGAAGTGCGGTCCTAGCTATGAGATTCACCTGGTATAGCTCCCAGGGTCGAACACAAGGAGCACGGGTTGGCCTAGGGCCTACGAAGTAGTAAAAAGAAGATAAAATAAAAGAAAAGTATTTTTTAGTGGTTTTTGAGAATTTTTATTTTTTTTAGGATTTTAAAATATGAAGAAAATAAAAGAAGGCAAATATAAACACACTTTGGCAATTTATTTAACACACCAAAAATCAAGCAAAAATTCAAGAAAAAGTATTTTTATGTTTTTTAAGTTTTTAAGTGTTTTTGGTGAATTTTTGGGATTTTTCTAAGGTATATTTTATTTTCTAAAAATCAAACAGTGCTAAAAAGAAAGGGTACTGTCCAGCAAGGCCCAAAACCCAAAGATAAAATATCTAAGGATCTTAGAGGGCCCTGGAGGTAATTTTCCTGTATTCTAGAGAAAATAAGGAAAATTTGGGCACCAAAATTATTGTTTTTGGATTTTTAGATTATTTATTATAATTTTATGAGTTTTTAGGTGTTTTTAGATTTTTAGGGTTTTTAGGCAATGAAAAATAGCCAAAATTGGCTAGAAAATCAAACAACAAACAAGAAACAGTAACTAATTTTTTTGGAATTTTTGGGGGTGATTTTATATTTTTTTGGAATTTTTAAACCTAGACAGTAGCTAAAAAGGATGTTTTTGAATTTTTAAAAATACTAAATCAAATCAAAAATGTCCTCAAAAATCCGTAAAATTCCTACACCATGGCAGGTGCCATGTATCAAAATCTCATTGGATTTGGAGGTAATTTGATATTTTATTCAAAAATCATAAGGGGGCACAGTGCACAGGGACGTAAGTGCAAATACCCGCAAATCTGGGGGCTAAGGTGCAAAAATCCCAGCTAAACACGCGTGTGGCGCGTGCCTGGGGCACTCAGGGGCCTTCTGGTAAGAAAAACTAAGTCCTTGGACCTTTTGATAACTCGTACCAAAAAGTCCAGGGGCTCGATCGCAATTAACCCACTAATACACGCACATGCTCAAATAAAACGCTCACAGGGGTATAAAAGCAAATACCAGAAAGTTTATATTCATTCCATAACCCAACAGAACTACAGGATAAAAGATGCAAATAGCCCAAAAGTACACGTGACGAAGCACGTGGGCTCACATACACAGGGGCATAAAAGCAAATAAAAACAAGCACATGGTCCACAGTGCAATTTACCCTACGTAAATAAAACTACTAAAATATTTACAGGACTAGAAATAAAAGACTCAAACTACGAGGGGGCCTAAGTAATTTACCCCTTATTATGTCGACGGCTCGATAGGCGCCACGTGGAGGATCCGACGGCTCTGGATGGGCGGCGCTCTTCTTCTTCAGCTCTTGGGCCAGATCGACGGTGCAGAGGTGGCCACGTGGGTGATCGGTCGGCTCAGGTGCTGGGGGCCTCTCTCCTCTGTGTTGAAGGTTCTGATCAGCCCCTCGAGATAATCAACGGCTGCTGCTCCTCAGTGGATGGACGATCAGGATCGAGACTGGAGCGGTGGGGCTGATCGGACGGTGAAGGAGGATGCAGGAAGAACACTCCGCCGGCGAGCTTCACCGGCCTCGTGCGCCTGCAGTAGTCCTCCTCAGCTGCTGCTAAGTATCGGAACAGATCCGCGGTGACGTCCCGCAGCTGGTGAAGTCCTCAGATGACCCGGCCGAGCCCTAGAGGGGCTCCGGCGAGGTCGGCGGCGACGGGCTTCTGGCCTGGATGTAAGAGGGGCTCAGATGCCCTCCTTTTGACCTGCAAAAGGCACCAGAAGCTTCGCGGGTCGAGGGCAAAGTTCCTCGACCCGAAGAAGCGAAGTGAACGTGGACTGTGGGTCGGGGCGGATGAGCTCCGGCGAGCGGAGGATGGTGGAGCTCGACTCCCAGCTCCGAGGCGAGCTGGGTTGAGTGAAAGAGCGAAGAACGTGCGTCGGAGGATGGCGAAGGTGTGTGTGGGTTCCGATGATCGATAAAGTGCGCGATATGGCCGGAATCAGGGGAACTCGTCGGAGATGCGATTTGGGCGAAATGAAAAATTAAGCTAAATGGAAGGGCTAATCGGCTACCTGGATGATGCGGGAGACTGTGCTGGAGCTTGGCTAGCTCCTGGTCGTCGCCTCGAAGGGCGTCAAGGCCTGAGGCTCGAGCTCCGATCGAGTGGCGGAGCACGGCGGCGTGAAGCTGCCGGATCGATGGTCGGGCACCCTCTCCTCTCTGCAACAGGTGCAATCGCGAGCTGTCACCTCGATGAATGCTCTGGAGGTCACGGGAATGGGAGTGGCGAGCCAAAGATCGAAAGAAAGTGCGGCGGAGCTCAGGCTTTATATGGTGGAAGGTCCGGCAAAACTCGATCGGGTAGGGCGAGCTGGAGCGCGGATCCCAAGGCGAGGGCTCCGGCGAGGCTCTCGGATGTGACGTGATCAATCCGGACCTGGAGTTGGGGAGGTTGGCGATCGGGTCACCCGTGGAAAAAGGAGAGAAAACGGGTCCGGCGCAGGAGACCCGGCTCTGGTGGTCCTGGGGGAGGTGTTGACCGCGGGTCAACAATCCCCCGTGGACCAATCAGAGCCCGCCATGCAATAATTGTTTATTTGATTTTTTTGGGCCTTTAAATGGCCGAATTTTCAAAAACTTAAAACATGAAATATTTTTGTTTTAATTTTTCCTATTTTTTTGTGATTTTTAATTAATTTTTGGAAATAAAAATAAGGTATATACAATATAGGTCTATACATAGGTATATATACAATATATGATTTTTGATTTTTGATTTTTAATTAGTTATTTTTATACATTTTTATTCCTATTTTATATTTTATTTATTTATAGGATAAAATGAGGAATAAAAGGCTATTTTTATTTTATTTTTATTATTTATATACATAGAGGAAATAAATAGTTATTTACAACTATATACATGGTATATACATACAATATATTTTTGTGTTTTTAATTTTGTAATTTTTATGTGAGTTTTGTTTTGTTTCTTTTTATTTATTTTATTTACAATATATAATAAAGAGTATTTACAAAAAGTTTAGAAAATAAATAAGTTTATTTACAAGGTGAAATAGATGAGGATGATGGACTTATGTACATGGTGTAAGGGGAATTTTTGGTCTTTTTGATTTTTAAATTTTTATTTTGTTTTTAATAGCTTCTAAATATATACACAATATATACAACATATTTTTGGGTGCGGAAAATATTATTTATTTATTTACAAAAGTATTTACACATGAGCCCTTATCTCCCTCTACTTGGCTTTTATGCGGTCAGGCCCATGCTGAGCCCTCCCTTGGGTTAGGTTGCTCAATATTTATTCTAAATATTTCCCTCTTTTTCTTTTTCATCTTTATTCTTTTATTTTTGCACAAAAACATGCTAATTATCTAGATTTACAAAAATGCATGCTTTTGCTAACTTTTCCTATTTACACATATCTACATGCATTTGCATAGGTTTTTGTAGCTAAAATATAAGAATAAAGAGTGATGAATGGGTATTCATCACGGTCCTACAGAATAAGAACGCATATCCATTTCTAATAGCTTAGATACAAATACAAGGTTCCTTATAACATCTGAAACATAAAGACACTCTTTAAGTATAAGGACTCCCCTACTAGATAACGATAGTATGCAGGTCTCGATGGTGACTGCTGCAACAGTTGCATCAGATCCCATTTGGTTGACTATCTTTCCTTCATCAAGATTCCTAGTTCTATAAAATGGATGCAACAAATTGCATACATGAATAGAAGCATCATAATCGATGATCCAACTACCTTCTCATCGTACGATAAAATTAGTTTCATGATAAATGTAGATTTTATACATGCTTGGGCTTTATTTTTCTCTATGTTTTTAAGGTATTCTAAGCAATTACGCTTCCAATTTTCCAGCTTCTTATAGTGATGACAAACATCAATCTTCTTTGATGCTATCCATATAGAAGCATTAGAAGGTGAGATAATGGCTTGACCCTTCTTCTTTTTTTTTCTGGGTCAGACTCTTCCGAGCTCCATGCTTCCAATCATGCTTCCCCTTGACCAGTGCAACCATTGCACTGCTAGTGGGATTTTATTTCTTCATTACATCTTTTGCAGACTTTGATGAAGTCATTAACTCAATATTTGTCAAGTTCAACTTGTTCATGTCGTTGATACCACATAGTTATTGAAAGACTCGGGCAAAGACACCAGAATGAAGTCGGAATGCATTTCTGCATCAATCTCAGCCCCGAGAGTTTCCAGTTTAGAGGTATAACCTAATATTTTGATTGCGTGCTCTCTGATGGAAGTCCCTACCTGCATTGTGCAGCGAATAAGTTCCTTCATAACATTATAATATTGATTGAGATTGACATCACTGAACATTTCTTTCAAATTTAGAATTATATCCTGACAAGAATCCATATACACATGTTGCTTCTGAAGCACACATGATAATGATCCCAGAATATAACACCTAGCCAATATGTGATCTTCATCATATTTTCCATTGAACTTTATTTCTTGTGATGTTGTAGGGTTTGTGTACATGTTCTTTGAGAGCACATATGAAATGTGATCTGCATAAAGAAAAGGATCCAAACTACGACTCCAATATGAATAATTTGGTCCGGTCAACTGGCTGACCTCCATTAGCTCGCTGAGTGGGTTCATGGATTTCATTTTAAAATTAAGAATGAACTATATAAGAACATATAATATTCAAATTTAAATTATTTTATTAAGGATTTTTAATTAAATTAGTCTTGCCTTTTCAACTTTTAAAGTCCATTCCCTTATTAAACTTTCAAAGCAAAAGATATATTTATCGTTATATCTCAATCAAGATCTGGGATCTCCTTTTTACCTTTAGTACATCCCAATAATATGAGAAACTATAACTCAGATAAAAAAAAGCAGGAACTCATTCTTCTTTGCAAGTCCAACATATATTTACTGATTCGATCTTTAATACCCGTGCCCACGACCCCTAAGGTGATTTTGATCCGTTGTTAATTGAATCAACCAACAGGAATAAATCTCGCTAGGCACAATTCAATATTTTCCAAATAATACGAGGAACCGATATTGGGGTCACTACGTGATGAATCCACATTTCATCATCTTTATTCTATCATTTTGGCATCAAATACCCTAGCAAATTCCTGTAAATAGCATTAAAATCATCATCTTAGCATTCATGCATGTGCATCTAAACAGTGCCTAAAATACTTTGATTAAAGCCATAATTATAGAATAAATAAAAGAAATAAAAAGAATAAAATATTGTAAATATTTTATGACCCAAAACCCTGAGACCTAGGCATCTTGATGAATAGGTCGACAAGGAATAAAGTAGGGGGAGATAAGGGTCAAATACCTATATTATTCCATTCATTCTTTATTCATTTTGAGACCTATTTTTGGTTCCACTTTTTATACATCAAATAAAGAAACTTTGTACATGAAAGTTGTAGATAAGTTTATAAAGAAAAATAAAAAATTGATTTCACTGAAAAATAATGTGCAGATAAAAAGTTCTGGTCTGAATAAAAAGCCAAAATCCCAACTTCCTAGACCTGTATCTCACAAATGAAAACTCCAAATGCATCAAACTCACCTTTAATTGTATATAGAAGAAAATAAGCTATTTAATGGCGGTGGTTTCGCATTTGGCGGAGCTACGGTTTGAAAGTTGAGTTTTGGACCCTCATTGTATACTTGTACAGATTAAAATATTCAATTTATTATTTATTCATTATTTTTATATTTTTATATTTTTTATAATTTTGTAATTAAATTTATAATAATTATGTGCATTAAAATCAGAATAAAAATGCAAATAAAATTCAAAATAAAAATAAACATATATAGATTATACATGTATTATACATATATGTATATCTATACAATATATTCCTTTATTTTATTAAATATACCAAACATATTAGAAAAATAAGATAAAAATATATTTGTGTACATAAAAGTATTTTATAATTTTACAAAATAAGAAATAAAAATAATAAAATTAAAATCACAGATTAAAAATCAAATAGTCAAATATACAAATAATATACCTATATAGGGGTATAAAAGCAACTTGTAAAAATAAATATCATAAAATAAATTAAAAATCAGAATAAAATAATATATAAAATTATAAACACTTTTTATTTTATAACCTAAATAAAATAATACCATTTGCTATTTTAAAATGATTTTAGAAATATGTTTCTCCAGGTTTTTCCTGGTTGGTCCACGTGGACCAACCAGGGGGCTAGGAGAGTTAACCTCGGTCAACTCTCTGCCCAACACCTGGGTTGTGTTAGAGCTATGTTTTGACCCAAATTCTCCCTTTTTTAGAGGACATCTCTTTCACCCTTTGGTGATGGTGTCTTCTGGACATCTCTTCCCCTATCATCCCTCAAACTCGCCCTAGCCTTATCTCGGGCCAAGAATCATCACAGCGCCTCGTGCGCTTCGATCTTCGAGCCGCCTCCACCACCTTTCAAAACCAAAGCCACCTTCTTCATCCTCTTCTTTGAACCACTTTTGGACCAGCTTAGACATCCGGATGCGGGTAGGGATGTGCTCTGGTGACAGGGGAACCATTCCACACCTCCGTTGAGGTACGGCGAAGGTATGAAGGTGCGATTTCAGCCCATCTCCGACGTACGGCCGTCGAGGTTCTTCCTTGGGCTATACATCCTCGAGGTTGTGTTTTTCTTATCTTTCCTAGTTATCTAGCTCGCGATTACGTTTAGGTTTCATTTTGTGTCAACCATTAGTCGTTTAATCGAGTAAATCACGACCATCTTCCCCCTCGCTGGAGCTTGCTCCGGCGAGCTCCATTTTCGCACCCTACGCCACCCAATCATCACGCCTCTATCTTTGGACCATCTACTAGCTTTGTTGCATTTATTTCAGGTCCCAGAGTCAGAGAGACTCCAGCTGGAGTCGAATTTTGCTGCCGAGCACGCTACCTAGAGCCACCTTTCTGCCTCGAGCTCTCGGCGGCGCACCGGGGCCTCTTTGCCCATTTTGGCCTTGCCGCAAGCTGGGGGAACCTTCCAGGAACCATTAGCCACCGTCAGAAGGCTCCCAGGTGTTCAGGGGGGCGAGCTGCACGCGAATCAAACTCGCCAAAGGGGCGAGTTCATCGTGTTCCTCAGGGCATCTCCTGGGGCGTCAATTTTGGCCGCGTTCTTCACGAAGCACAGTCGCCGTTGGATTCGCGAGGGTCCCAGCCGTCCATCAGCTCCAAATCCTTCTAATCTGGGCCGTTCAAAGTGAAGCAGTATCGCGGCCTCATCGCATGCCACGTGGCATAAGTCAGATCCTCTCGGCCGTCGGATCGCCCTTTTATTGGGCATTTTGCATCATGAGCCCAGTAACTTTTGTATTTACTGTTTAAATCTAAAACTTTCCTCTGCAGCTTTAAAATTTTAGTGTAATTTGCATTACGCCCCTCTCCTTTTGTAGTATTACGCTTTAGCCCATCCCAGGCGCGTGCATCGCACGTGCTTGGGTGGGTATTTTGCGCGAGAGGCCCTGCGAGTTTTGTAATTTAATTTTGGCCCAAAAGATATTTCATCCAGTACAAACTTTGTGTGCAAATTGCATTAATGCCCCTGGAATGTTTTGTATTTGCATATATGCCCCTGACAGCCTTGATATTTTTGTGAGCTTGTACTATTTTTTGGACCATCATTTTAACTCCAAAAATTCTAAAAATTTAGACTTAAGTTCCTGTAGGCTTGTTCTTTGACGCCAGCATTTTAGTTTTTGATTTTATTATATTTTTATATTTATTAAAAAAACAAGCTTTTTGTCTACTGTCTAGCTTAGAAAATGCCAAAAAATATTAAAATACCTCGAAAAATTCCAAAAAAATTCCCTAGTGTATCTTTTATCCTATTTTAGTGTCAGTCCAAAAATCACTAAAAATTTCAAAAGAAAAACCTTAAAAATTCAAAAATACTCAAAAACTTCAAAAAAATATATAAAATCAAAGAAAACTCCAAAAATTACAAACCCAGTTCCTGTTTGTTCTACATTTTTTTATCTTTATAAAAATAGTGTGAAAAAGTTTAGTGATTGTTTGCTAATTTTAATTCCTATTTTACTCACAACCAGCACCTATTTCACTATTTTCCCTTATTTCAGTATTTAAAAATACCAAAAACCTTTTTAAAAAATACCCAAAAATCACAAAAATAGTAAAAAATCCTAAAAATACTAAAAACATTTTATTTCTGATTTTTTGGCTATTTTTGCACCTTTTTATAAATACTTTATCTTGCCTTTTATTACATTGTTTCTAAATTCCAATATTGAAAAAGAAAAAAATATATAAAATATAAAATTATAAAAATCAGAAAATAAGAAAATCAAAATACAAAATTGAAAATTAAATAAAAAAAATTAATTAAAAATTAAAAACCCACAAAAAATTCCTTGCTTGCTTGCTTAGTGTAGACACTTCACATTCACTTGTGCACATTTACTTGAATTACCATGCTTGCTCCCTGTGTTCGAACTCTCTGCATACTTGTCCCTATACACCATTTTTGCAGAGTTAAAAATAAATTTTAACTCCACATTTATTTCTAATTATTGATCTTTAGTGTGGGTTAATTGTTGATTAATTTCAGGATTTGATCGGTTGACACTTCGACTGTGTTCACGCCTTGTGTGGAACACAAGAACCGATCGATTTTTGGAATTATCAAATGGCGCCGTTGCCGGGGAGCAACAACGCTTAGTTCGGGTCTTGTTTGTGATTGTGATCGTTTGTCTGTTTCGCGGTTTTTCTTTTTACTCTTTTTAGTTTTCTTATTCTTGATATATATCTGTTGAGCTGTCTAACCCCCTCTCCTGTTTGACTTTGTGCGAGGTACCGCGGATCGAGGGAGGCACTCCACCCTAGGCGCCTATGCACCTACGTGAAGCCGGCTTCTGCCAGCTTAGCACCGAGGAGTCGAGGAGAGATTTTTGAAGACCGAGCTCTACCTTTAGTTGTAGAGCTTATTTCCTGCATTTATTTTTGTAATTTTTGTGAGAGAGAGACCACTATATTTGTAATAATACAGGTACCCCCGGACTTGGACTCTCGAGCCTGATTTCCGAGTGATTTTTCACTTGGGGGCTCACCGCGGTTTTGTCGGCTTTCTTCGCATTTTTTTGTTTTTTTGTTTTCCGATTTTATTTTTCATTTCTTTTGTGTGATTGATCCCTTAGCTTTTAGGATTGCTTGCGGTAGATTAAGGCTAAACACCTAATACCTTTGCATGCACCTATAGTCTCGTTTGGACTTAGTCAAAATTTTAAACAGTTGATCATCGCCTTTAATCAATCGCGCCGCGAGCTCTCCCCGCAAAGCGCTTTCTCCTAAACTCAAGTGTGTTGAGCAGAGGAGGGGTGAGCCTAGATCGGACTCTAGGGTTGAGGATTGGTGGTCAGCTTGTGGTTCTTCCTGTTAATAGCAATTTCTGAACTTAGGGCGATTTCATCGGCTTGCATTTGCATATAGATAGGTTTCAATTCTGCTGAGCATCCTTGCATGTAGAGTGCTGGAGGCAAGATGAGCATTTACGCTTTAGCATCCATCATCGTTTTGATCGCTTGCATTTCTTTTCCGACTCTACCTCTGATTTTGATCACCTAGGTGCTTAAAGGAATTGACTCCTCGATAGGATCGTGCATTCTCATTAAAAATCCAAAAAAAGTGATAACAAAAAAAAACTTGGGACTGTTAACTTTACTTGACCCTAAAACCGATCAAAAAGAAAATCTTGTATTGGGGCGAGTAATCCCCTCATTGTCTTCGTTTTACTTGCTCACGCACACACTAAGGTTAGCGCCCAAATCCCATTTTCAGCCCCCTAAGTGTTTGTGTAAATTTTTGACTTCTCACCTAACTCTAAAATAGACAAGAGATTAAAAGATCGCATTTTACGGTCTCTACCGAGTTGAGTAGGTGAATTGAGGGTTTGCATTCTTTTTATTTTTGTTTGTGATTATTTTGAGTGTGTCCTAGATCATCTCTGCGCATTTGCGCCTTTCTTCTTCACTCTCTTGACTTGACCATCATGCTCTCCCGATCATTTTTCTTTTGTTTCGAGATGACCGACTGGAGCTTATTTTATCCGGACTTTGCGGATCATTCGTTCACTCCAGCTGGTCCACCTCCTTTTTTCCAGGATGACTTTGCTCCTGACTTTTGTACATACCCGCCTCAGCCACAGTATCAGACCTCGGATTTCTATCCACACCCAACTCCACTTCCGTATTCTCCACCTTCACATCCACCCGAGGCCGAGCTGTTGGAGTCACCTTTCATGGAGACCACTCTTGAGCACTTGACCCAGATGACAGATCATATGAGACAGAGGATTGACCACCTCACTAGTACCAATAAGAGCGACCATGATATTCCACCATTTGATGATATGGGTTCACTCGAGGTTTTCCATGAGAGCTTGTAATCGCCCAAAATACAAAAAAATGAGAAAAATTTAAAAACACAAAAAGAGATTGGGAGACTTTTGATCGAGTCAAACTATGAGGAGAGCGCCCACTTGCCAGATCCTTTGTCACACATTCGTTCACACCTTGTCCCACCTTTGACCCCGAGGATGCCGCTGTACAGACTGCTCTTAGCATGCCTCGTGTATATGCTGATTCCGACCTTCTCCCTTGTATGGAGGAGGTCCAAAAATTCAAAAAAATGCTGACTGAACCCGAAGTGGTGGCCACCATTCATGAGATCATCCGTGCCCCACTTCAGCAGGCCATGACCGATTTATCTGCTCCTCTTCCCAAGAAGAGAAAGCGGAGGAGCAGATCTGAGTGTCACATTTTGACCATGGGCACTGCCCATGCCATAACACACCGTCCCATTCCTCGGAAGAAGAACACTGCCATACCTTTCATTAGCTGCACAATCTCTGACCACACATGTGATCACACTCTCCTAGACGGTGGTGCTTTGATTAGCATCATACCCTTCTCGTTGGTACAGTCTCTTCACTTAGGGCCTCTCAAGAAAACCAGGATGATCATACAGTTTGCTGATGGATCAATAAAGAGGCTGAAGGGTATCCTTGAAAACGCCGTCATTTCCATTCAGGGCACGAGCCACCATGTTGATTTTGTCGTGTTGCCCATGGAGAACTCCACAGGGGAGCCATCTCCAATCATCCTGGGACGACCATTCCTCGCCTCTTCGAAGGTCGTTATTGACTATGGATCAGGAGAGATTCGCTTCCGTCCTGTTGACGAGAGCGAAGTGTTGATCACCACACCCACAGTTGACCAGAGACCTCCACCTGATGCACCTTCACCGATTATAGCTGACTCTGAGGCCTGTGACCTACCTGATGCTACTAGAGATGCTTCCTTAGCGACTGTTGATGAGACCCGACGGATCCCCCGAAAGGGGAGGAAGCCGGAAAGCATAGACCTCGCAGTTCCTCCTCCCGGTGTGTGGCGATGTGCTGATGAAATTAGAAGTATTTACGTAAGTGATCCATTTGAGAGGCGGGCAGATACCAAGACTATTGAGGATGCTTATGAAGTTGCCCATTATTTTGAGAGACCTCATAAGGAAACAAACGACCTAGGTAAGACTAGACAGGACGGACCTGGTTTGACTACTTCCACTGATAAATTCGTTCCTGGCCCTTCACAAGTGAAGATAATTGAGGTCGGTTATGATGCTGCCATTTATTTTGATAAATTCAGACCTCTTGTTGAAGACAATGATTCAGGTGAGACTCTTGAGGACGATCTGAGTTCGTATACTTCCACTGATGATTTCGTTCCTTTTGATTTTTACCTGGACGAGGACTCGCAGGATGACTCCGATTACACTTCTTCCGAGGATGATGAGTTTGTCCCATTCCACTTCGATATTTGCGAGACTTCCAAGGCCAGACCTGACCACACTTCTTCCACTCACACGTCTGCGCCTTCACACCATAGGACCACCAAGGGAGAACCTAGCCATACTTTTTCCATTGATAAGTTCGTCCCTTTCCGTTTTGATTCCACTGAGGGCCTTCACCGTGTCGACCCTGATCGGCTTCTGTCCACTGTGGACCCTGATGTCGACATACACCACACCAGATCTATCCCTCAGCGGTCTCGCAAGAAGGTTAGCTTTCGGCCTTCTTGATCATATGTACATCCACCTATGGTGTACATTCTCTGTTGTTCATCTCTGTCTCTCCCGTACTGCTCATCCATCCATTCTCGTGTTGGCCTTGCTTAGGACGCACTTTGTCCTACATTTAGGATGGGTGGACGAGCCGAGTGCTCTTTTGTCGTTCAGTGTCATCACTCCTGTTGTTTCCTATACTTAGGGCTTCTTTTACCCTAAGTATAGGGGGAGTGGTGTGTACATCCTCACGATCTCTTCATCCATCCACTGTCATCTCTTTTCTTCTTTTCTTCTTTTCCTCTTCTATTTTCTTAATCTATCAAAAAGGTGTCGCCCCGTGTAGACAGTTTTCTATACTTAGGACGTACTTTGTCCTAAGTATGGGGGGGTGTGCACCCCGAGTTAATTCTATTCTTTTCGATCCTCTCCATTGTCTCCTCTTCTTGTCTATACTTAGGGATACCTTACCCTAAGTATAGAGGGAGACAATCTGAGTACGATATGTTCATTCCCACCCTTGACCCTCCCTGCTTTGTGTACAGTCTGCTATACTTAGGATTATTTGATCCTAAGTATAGGGGGGACGATCAACTTCTCATTCGTTTCTGCATTTATTTATTCTTTAGATTTTCCTATACTCAGTACGAGTTATGTCTTCTCTTTTCTCTCTGATCTATGAGGACATAGCTCAAGCTAAGTATAGGGGGGTCGTATATACTACGTATATACTTTAGCCATAACTCGTACTTTCGTATTTTCTTAAATAAAAATGGCTAATCATTCATTAAAATTCATTAAAATCCCTAATAAAAAGGTGTCTTGTTCCTCAAATTCTTTTGTGTATTTACTGATTAATAAATCAGGTGAAAATGTTTTTTGCAAAATATTTGAAAAATAGTTTGAAAAACTTTGTGAACATCTATTGAAGACTATTTTGAAAATATTTTGTTACATGTTTTCAACCTGTGTAAAAATGTGTGGTTTGTAAAATTTCTTTTCTTTGTGTGAAATAAATTGTTTGAAAAATGATTTGCAAATGGTTTGAAAAATGGTTGCAAAAATATTTTGAAAAATCTATATATACTGTTTTGAAAACCTTTGCAAAATGATTTTCAAATGTGTGTACATGTTTGTAAAATATTTGTAAAAATTATTTTGGACTATAGTTTTCAAAAATTATGTGAATAGCTTATGTCAAATAAGTTTGAGGAATACATACATCACACCAAAATCCACTATATATATGTACTTATAAAATTGACCACTTACCCTTGTAAGTCCTTAAAATCCACTTCTTGTAATTATAAGAAGACTCCCGTGTACATATTTTTCACCTAGTTTTTAGCCAAAACTTTTTGTTTTCAAAAATCCCAAAAACATTTGCAAAACTAAAATCCAAAAACATTTGAAAAATCTTTTTGAAAAAATACAAAAAAATGCATCTGCATATGCATCATCATCATCTTTTCAAAAATCCATAAAAAGTTAAAAATCCTTGAAAATTGCATCACAAAAATATTTCCTACATTTTGCATTGCATGGCATTCGCACTTTTCGGATTAAGTTTGATAGTTGAACGAGTCTAAGTAAAATCCGGAGATTGGAGCTTGATTGGACCTTAAAATCTACCTAATAACAGGAACCTTGTAGGAACTAGGTTTGAGGTACTTCAGGTCTAGTTGACTTAATTCTTTGAGGATCATGAGACTTGGTTCAATGGATTCTTGACTGCCTAAGTAGAGTATTTCGGAGCACACGCACGACTCTTGTTGATAATGACCTAACTTGGACACCTGCACCTTTCACATGGCTCGACTCAGTTCGAGTGGTGAGGGATTGGATTTGCCGGTATGAGACGCACACAAGTGGAAACATTTGTCCTCCTCTAGGGAGGGAAGTGCACCCCAACCCGTCCAGTGATTAGGAAGTCTAAAGACAGGAGGTTGTGGGTTGCGATAAAGCTTCAAAAGAGGGATAATCTACTGGCTCAAGAGGAAAAACTCCTTATGTAAATGCTGCTGTATATAGTATTAAAAAAAAATGTTCAGGCATGTACAAAAATAAAAAGCCTGCAAAGTATGTACAAATGTTGTAAAGTCAATAAGCAAGCTTGAGTTCCAAAGTCAAATATGTGAGCCTGCAGCAGGATGACTTGACTACACTGGTCTTGCATCCCAAGATAGGTAGCTACACTGGCTACCGTCCATTCTTCTCTTCATCCCCTCCTCTTGAGCTGGTTGCCACTTGAACTTAGAAGGGAATACCCGCTCCTCGAGGATGGAGTTATTGGATTGGGGAATCATTGGGTTGTCGTACTGGAGAAGTCAGTTTCTTTGCCATTCTAGTTGGGGAGAGCCACTATCACTTACACTGTACAAGTCAGATTCATAGTCGTAAGAGTTTGGGTATGAGTTGAAGTATTTCTGACCTGGCTATTGAGGAGACTTGGACAGAGTTTTGGGATTCTCAGGGACTGTTGGATTTCAAACACGGTTCTCACTAAGGTTCTGCCCGCACTAAAATTCCAAAGGCCCGACTTAAGCTCCAAACTTTGATTTTGTGAAGACAAGTTTGATAATCAAATAAAATCCAAGTTCTTCTTTTTCTTTTCTTTCTTTTTCTTTTGCACTTATTGCATAAGTGTTTGCTAGAGACTAGCAAAGGTAAAGTATAGGAGGATGATGAATCCACATTTCATCATCTTTATTCTATCATTTTGGCATCAAATACCCTAGCAAATGCCTGTAAATAGCATTAAAATCATCATCTTAGCATTCATGCATGTGCATCTAATCAGTGCCTAAAATACTGTAATTAAAGCCAAAATTATAAAATAAATAAAAGAAAAGAAAAAGAATAAAATATTGCAAATATTTTAGACCCAAAACCTCGAGACCTAGGCATCTTGATGAATAGGTCGACAAGGAATAAAGTAGGGGGAGATAAGGGTCAAATACCTATATTATTCCATTCATTCTTTATTCATTTTGGGACCTATTTTTGGTTCCACTTTTTATACATCAAATAAAGAAACTTTGTACATGAAAGTTGTAGATAATTTTATAAAGAAAAATACAAAATTGATTTCACTGAAAAATAATGTACAGATAAAAAGTTCTGGTCTGAATAAAAAGCCAGAATCCCCACTTCCCAGACCTGTATCTCACAAATGAAAACTCCAAATGCATCAAACTCACCTTTAATTGTATATAGAAGAAAATAAGCTATTTAATGGCGGTGGTTGACGGAGCTACGGTTTGAAAGTTGAGTTTTGGACCCTCATTGTATACTTGTACAGATTAAAATATTCAAATTATTATTTATTCATTATTTTTATATTTTTATATTTTTATAATTTTGTAATTAATATTTATAATAATTATGTGCATTAAAATCAGAATAAAAATGCAAAGAAAATTCAAAATAAAAATAAACATATATAGATTATACAGGTATTATACCTATATGTATATCTATACAATATATTCCTTTATTTTATTTAATATACAAAACATATCAGAAAAATAAGATAAAAATATATTTGTGTACATAAAAGTATTTTATAATTTTACAAAATAAGAAATAAAAATAATAAAATTAAAATCACAGATTAAAAATCAAATAGTCAAATATACAAATAATATACCTATATAGGGGTATAAAAGCAACTTGTAAAAATAAATATCATAAAAATAATTAAAAATCAGAATAAAATAATTTATAAAATTATAAACACTTTTTATTTTATAACCTAAATAAAATAATACCATTTGCTATTTTAAAATGATTTTAGAAATATTTTTCTCCACGTTTTTCCTGGTTGGTCCACGTGAACCAACCAGGGGGCTAGGAGAGTTGACCTCGGTCAACTCTCTGCCCAACACCTGGGTTGTGTCAGAGCTATGTTTTGACCCAACTTCTCCCTTTTTTCGAGGACATCTCTTTCACCCTTTGGTGATGGTGTCTTCTGGACATCTCTTCCCCTATCATCCCTCAAACTCGCCCTAGCCTTATCTCAGGCCGAGAATCATCACAGCGCCTCGTGCGCTTCGATCTTCGAGCCGCCTCCACCACCTTTCAAAACCAAAGCCACCTTCTTCCTCCTCTTGTTTGAACCACTTTTGGACCAGCTTAGACATCCGGATGCGGGTAGGGATGTGCTCCGGTGACAGGGGAACCATTCCACACCTCCGTTGAGGTACGGCGAAGGTCTGAAGGTGCGATTCCAGCCCATCTCCGGCGTGCGGCCGTCGAGGTTCTTCCTTGGGTTATACACAAGTGAGGTTGTGTTTTTCTTATCTTTCCTAGTTATCTAGGTTGTTGTTACGTTTAGGTTTCATTTCGTGTCAACCATTAGTCGTTTAATCGAGTAAATCGCCACCATCTTCCCCCTCGCCGGAGCTTGCTCCGACGAGCTCCATTTTCGCACCCTACGCCACCCAATCATCGTGCCTCTGTCTTTGGACCATCTACTGGATTTGTTGCGTTTATTGCAGGTCCCAGAGTCAGAGAGACTCCAGCTAGAGTCGAATTTTGCTGCCGAGCACGCTACCTGGAGCCACCTTTCTGCCTCGAGCTCGCGGCGGCGCACCGGGGCCTCTCCGCCCATTTTGGCCCTGCCGCAAGCTGGGGGAACCTTCCACGAACCATTAGCCACCGTCAGAAGGCTCCCAGGTGTTCAGGGGGGTGAGTTGCATGCGAATCAAACTCGCCAAAGGGGCGAGTTCATCGTGTTCTTCAGGGCATCTCCTGGGGCGTCGATTTTGGTTGCGTTCTTCACGAAGCACAGTCGCCGTTGGATTCGCGAGGGCCCCAGCCGTCCATCAGCTCCAAATCCTTCTAATCTGGGCCGTTCAAAGTGAAGCGGTATCGCGGCCTCATCGCACGCCACGTGGCATAAGTCAGATCCTCTCGGCCATCGGATCGCGCTTTTATTGGGCATTTTGCATCATGAGCCTAGTAGCTTTTGTATTTACTGTTTAAATCTAAAACTGTCCTCTGCAGCTTTAAAATTTTAGTGTAATTTGCATTACGCCCCTCGCCATTTGTAATATTACGCTTTAGCCCATCCCAAGCGCGTGCATCGCACGTGCTTGGGTGGGTATTTTGCGCGAGAGGCCCTACGAGTTTTGTAATTTAATTTTGGCCCAAAAGATATTTTATCCAGTACAAACTTTGTGTGCAAAATGCATTAATGCCCCTGGAATGTTTAGTATTTGCATATATGCCCCTACCAGCCTTGATATTTTTGTGAGCTTGTACTATTTATTTGGACCATCATTTTAATTCCGAAAATTCTAATAATTTGAACTTAAGTTCCTGTAGGCTTGTTCTTTGACGCTAACATTTTAGTTTTTGATTTTATTTTATTTTTATATTTATTAAAAATAAAAAACAAGCTTTTTGTCTACTGTCTAGCTTAGAAAATGCCAAAAAATTTAAAATACCTCGAAAAATTCCAAAAAAAATTCCCTAGTGTGTCTTTTATCCTACTTTAGTGTCAGTCCAAAAATCACTAAAAATTTCAAAAGTAAAACCTTAAAAATTCAAAAATACTCAAACATTCAAAAAAATATATAAAATCGAAGAAAACTCCAAAAATTACAAACTCAGTTCCTATTTGTTCTACATTTTATTATATTTATTTGAAAAATAGTGTGAAAAATTTTGGTGGTTGTTTGCTAATTTTAATTCCTATTTTACTCACAACCAACACCTATTTCACCGTTTTCCCTTATTTCAGTATTTAAAAATACCAAAAACCTTTTTAAAAAATACCCAAAAATCACAAAAACAGTAAAAAATTCTAAAAATACTAAAAACATTTTATTTCTGAATTTTTGGCTATTTTTGCACCTTTTTATAAATACTTTATCTTGCCTTTTATTACATTGTTTCTAAATTCCAATATTGAAAAAGAAAAAAATATAAAATTATAAAAATCAGAAAATAAGAAAATCAAAATACAAAATTGAAAATTAAATTAAAAAAATTAATTAAAAATTAAAAACCCACAAAAATTTTCTTGCTTGCTTGCATAGTGTAGACACTTCACTTCACTTGTGCACATTTACTTGAATTACCCTGCTTGCTCCCTGTGTTCGAACTCTCTGCATACTTGTCCCTATACACCATTTGTGCAGAGTTAAAAATAAATTTTAACTCCACATTTATTTCTAATTATTGATCTTTAGTGTGGGTTAATTGTTGATTAATTTCAGGATTTTATCGGTTGACACTTCGACTGTGTTCCCGCCTTGTGTGGAACACAAGACCGATCGATTTTTGGAATTGTCACTACGCGTACAACCTTATTCTTTTGAGACGCAAAGAGCACTATCCTTTTGCATTTGTATGTAGGAGCTGTCACTTCGGACATGTGTGTCATGCATACAATCGATGGCAACAGAACCCTTCACCTTGACGGGAGACCAACTATGTCATTTATACGATCCTCCATATCTCATTTAAATTTTAAATAATTATTATGGATCATATTCACATAATTAACTCTTCCAAGGGAATTACAACTCTATTAATAATAGAGTATTTAGTTTAATTGGATCTAAATAATTTAATCATATTAAATTAATTATCAATCCAATTCAACCAGCAAACAATTAGGATTTGCTTGATATTACTATATAGTATATGTCCTCACAAGTATGTATTATTTTGTATTTTAATAATTAAAGTACAACGTGACCTACTCATATTATTATTTCCTCAAAAATAGGTCCTTCCAGTACACTCGACTTATGTTGGTATGGAGAATTTCTTTGACATACAAGGCGCTAATTAAGAAACCAAGTCAGCATACCTGGACTAGACAGATCACCATTTCGATTGAGAACAACACAAAATAATGCCAATGCACTTGTGGTTTTATAGATAAACTTTGATGACCGACATTATACTATATAGTAATCACTCAGAAATATTAGGCATCCTAAAACATTTTTTAGATACTAAATTTTTAAGCATATCAAGTAACCATGTTTTGCATGTAAAAGTTGTCCTACAACTATTGTAGGATAAACTAGGATTTTTCATCATGAAACATATATTCAATGCCCATTGATGTTTAATCAAGTATTTTTGTAAATAATAAGAATCAATTTAATGAAGGAAAATTCACGATTTCCATGATTTACATTGAAAGAAAAACACATTAAGCAAGAAGACTTGATGGTCCAATCACCATCCGACCCATCTCCACTAAATATGGAATATCTAGGGCAAACGGAGTCGGATCACAATAAATAAATTCGAGCAGTTCACTGGTTTGATTCTATACTTTATTAATGTATTTATTTTATTTTTCTTGATGGAAAAATGTTAAGCAAAAATTAATTTCTTACAGATCCGTGAATACATGCAAAAGTAATTTTGTTGCGGGAACTCTTCAAATTTGTATTCATGCACTTTTGGTGCTAACAGTTGGCTACTATTTTTTGAACATATTTAGACATTATAAATTCATTTTAATATCAAAAAATTCATCCAAATAGTGCATAAATAGGGTATTTTCATCGTAGTGAAAAAATAAGTTGAAACATGTATCTCATGATAAACGAGTCCCTACACATCAGATATGCACAACCTTGTTTACCTCGGGGTTTGGATCACATCCAAGACCTTTTACAAAGGCTCTAATACCAATTTAAGACTAGGTTTTAGGGTTTAGCGCAGCATGAAAGCGTGAAGATCACATCATATGCGATCAAAAGCGACTAGTCATATTAGTCGCTCGTCGGGATATATTTTTTTAAAGAGATGAAATCACATGATTTGAGAACACTTCTCTAATCATTTTATCAAGACCACAAAGAAGATATAGGAATACCTCTTGAGCGTGGTTGTGAAATACCTAAAAAAATTAGGAGACCTAGCAGAGGGATCGTGAGGTCCACACAAGGCAAGACCACAGTCGTTGAGGCTACCGACAGGAAGCTCTCTGATAACTTCAACAATAAACCCACAAAAATAATCAAGCAACAAAATTTATTATAAACCCTACAAACAAGTATGCCTAGTGGACAACAATGGTAGGGTGTCAACACAAGGAAAAAGGGACGTTGCATGCATATTTTATAAATAAATAATATAGGTGTGTGTATGTATATGTATGCACTATATGTACTCAATGTTTTTGTGGGTTTTAAATTAATTGATTTTTTAATATATTTTTTTAATTTTTATTTTACTGAATTTTAATTTATTTTTAGTAAAGTTAAATATATATAAGTATATATAATATAATGTAATACGTATAATGTAAGAGAAATATATAATATATATAATAAATATATAACAATATGAAAATATAAACAAAAACAATCCTTTTTACTTTTAAAGGATTTAAAATATTTATAAGGTATCAATAATCATGAATAATAATATAAAAATATATATAGGCTATATAGGTAATATAATTATAAATATAGATATATATAGTCAAAAATTACAAAATAATATATTTTTCTATTTTCAAATATTTTCCTCTTTTTTTAAATTATTTGAGAAATTTTAATTTTTTTATATTTTTAAAACCCGAACAAGTCCAAACCAGAATGTTTTAAAAAAGGATGGATCGATTTGAGAATTAAAAATAGCAAATGGGTTCAAAATTTATCAAAACTAATTTTAATGCATAGAAATATGTATATATAAAAATATAAGAAATAAACTATTTTTTATTTTTAGAAAATGTTTTATAATTATTTTAAGGTTAGCAAGAGTTTGCTAATTTTTAAAGTTTCTTTTGATATTATTTATGAATTTGGTATGGAGTGAAAAATAGGATAATAAACAATTGGTAATGTTTTTGGATTTTTTCAAAAAGGGTTTATATTTTTGTATTTCTAAGTTAGATATGGAATAAAATAATGCTTTTTAATTTTTAATAAATAGAAAATGCGTACGGAATTCTAAATAAAATATACAATGTGAACAAGCATCAATTCAAGCACTTACATCTAATTTTGTACAATTTTTAGAGCACAGAGTTATTTTTAGAAAATAGAAATGTGAAAGTAAAAATAAATCAAACTGGCAGGGGCATATTTCCAAATAAAATATTCTTTAGAGAGGCACATGCGAAATATCTAAAGTTTTTGAAATGCATCTTTATTTTTAAGTACTATATAAAAAATACAGAACTTAGAGGACTTACTTGCAAAATGTCCACTCACGTGGGGGTCCATGTGAGTTGACCTAGTACAGGACTAAAATGCAATATTAAATATTTTTAGGGATTCACATGCAAATCGTCCATAATGTTTTGATCTTAATTAAATATTGACAATACTTTTCCTGAAATACAAAAAGTTGGAGGGGGTATTTGCACATTTTATAACTTAAATCTCTTTAAAGGCGCCAATGCTAGCTCACCATGTGGATGATCTGACAACCCCGCTTACGTACCCCTTTCAAAAGAACCAATGACCTAGATTAGATATGAGCCATGTTCTAGATCTGACAGTCACGAGAGGTGTACGAAGAACAACTGAGAAACTTGGCTCTAACAAACTTGTATGTGTGATTTCTCCTTGCTTCGGCGGTGGATCTCTCCTCCGATGGGCCTAGCGGCTTACTGAGACTCCTCTACGTGTGATGGTCAGCTTTAATGATGTCGAGGGCGCTCAGGGAGCTAAAACAACTTTTAATGATATGGGGCTGCTCTAGGCATCCAATGAGGTTCCAGATAGCTCCTGGTAGTCACGAACCTACACTAAAAATTTTCCACGACTCACGATGAGTCGCCACAGCCAAGTGGTAAAGCTGAAGCAGTGTGGAATGGAGTGGAGATGGGGCTCCAGTGTACGACAATGGTTGGAGCTTTGAATTCCATATCCATAAAGGATCTAGGTTGACCAAATCAAGGATCGATGGAGAACGTGAAGGATAGTTGAATGGAATAGAATTCGAGTGGGGGGGAACAATCGAGTCATGATAATTTGGCATGGAGCTTGAGCTCCGGGTCAACTGGGATTTTAAAATTAAACCTAATCTATTAAATTAAATGAGAAAATAACGACTAAAATTGAAAATAGAAGTAAGCTATTACCTAGAAAACAGAAGAGATGCCTCGATTTGGTGCAAGTACCAATGAAGTTGAACCAGCTGGAGAGCTCCTTTGGTGATTGGTGGATCACCTTCTTCTCGACTCCTCCTTACTGCAAATCCGATATTTCACTTGCTGGCACCAAGGAGAAGACACTGGAGGACCTGAGTGGCTAAGAATCGATGAAGAGGGATCAAAATAAGATCAAATGCAGAGGAGTCATACTTATAGGCTTTTGGAAAGAGTGGTTTTCGATGAAGATGCCGATCAGATCGAGAGAGATTGATAAAATCTCAAGGCATTGCGTGAATCATGGAGGTTCAATATCCACAAATCATGCAACAAGACAAACAGATCATCATGGTATTATGCGAGAAAATGGATGAAAAATTAGGTTCTGACAAATCCACAGCTCGAGGGCTCAGTTGACCCGAGTCAACAAGGTAGGCTTCTAGTTGGTCCATGTAGACCAACCAAAAAATTCCCTGGTAAAAATTCCTTGGAAATTCAAAAGGTAATAATAAATGAATAAATTTAATTTATATTAAAACATACAAAAGTTTGTAATTTGATGTAGTATATTATTCTTATTTTTATTTATTTTTTCGAGGTTATTTATTGTAAGTTAATATGTACAAGTATAAATATAGGTATATATACATGTATTTTAGTTTTTTTATTTTTAATTTGTATTTTACATATTATTATTTGATACATGTAGTTTATGTATTTTTACTTTATTTAAATACACATTTCAGTATTTTTATTGTATTTTTCTGAATTTATAAATACACTTAAACAAATATTTTCATAAATTATGGGCATATATATGTATATTTTATGTATGTATTAAAGTAATTGATTTATTTTGAATTTAACTTAATAGTTTTATTTTATTGTAATTATGTACATGTGTTTCAAATAATATCTACAGTTTTATTAAAAAAAAGTGAAAAATATAAAGATTAAAAATATTGCATATATATACAAATATATTACATAATAGAGGCCCAAAACCTATCTTTTGCATCTTAACTCCAAAATGAATGAAACTACCTACATTAATTTTCTTATTTAATTATATATACAGTTAAAGGTGAGTTTGGTCAATCTTGATTAGTATGGAGAAGATACAGGTCTACAAAGTTTTATTTTACCTTTTTATTTTATGTGTCTCGAGCACACTGTCCATTATTTTTTAGTGAAATAATATTTGTATTTTTCTTTGTATTTTTTCTGCAATATTCATGTCGAGAGTTTTGTTATTTGAGGTGTAAAAATTATAAAATAAAATAGGTCTCAAAAATGAAATATTGATCAATTAAAAATTAGGCTTTTATGTACTTTTCTCTATAGCTCTTCTATCTTATCTCCCCCTACTTTATTCCTTATCGACCAAGTCATCATGACGACTGGATCTCAAGGTCTGGGGTCATTCAATACCTATGATATTTTAATTCTTTTTCTTTTCTTCCTTTATTCTTTTATTTTGGAATAAAATACATTAAATGTGCAATATTTTATACAATATTTTGTATAATTTATACAGTGTTTATCGTGGCAAATTAGTGATATATACTTGTATTTAGTTATGGATTTAAGGCTAAAATGAAAGATTAAAGTGAAGAAATGGAGATTCATCACCCCCCTATACTTGCCTTTATTTTAAACTTATCCTCACAAATTCAAAGATTGAAGCTCAGTCGGGTCTTTGGATTTTTAGTTTGGTCAAAACCTAATCGGGAACCGGACTTAAAATACATCAGCCTTTTGAGAATCACAAAGCCCTACCCAAGTGTCTTCAAAAGGTAGGTTAGAACAAGTCGATGTCATACGCAGTCTCTTATGACTATGAGTCTATCTTGTACGATGTCAGAAATATATAGCTCCTCTCGGTTGAAGCTCTAAAAGTCAAGCTTCTCCAACATGGTGAACCTAATTCCCCAATCCAATAACTCTTTCCTTCAGAAGAGGGGTATTCCCTTTTTAGTTCGAGTACAACTGTCTCGAGAAGAAGAGGTGGAGAAGAGAATCGATGATATCCAGTTACCTATCTTAGGAGGCTTGACCAGTGTAGCCAAGTCATCCATCTATAGGCTCACATGTATCTTTGACTTTGAAACTCAAGCTTGCTTATTGACTAAATACATAATACAACAGGAATCGATTTTTCCTTGATTTTTTCCCGTCTATTTTTTTGAGTTTTTGATTTTTGTATTTTTTTCAAATACTATATACAGTAGCATTTACATGTGGACTTTATCCTCTTAAGCCAGTAGACTATCCCACTTTTGAAGCATTATTAAAACCCACAACATCCTGTCATTAGACCTCATGGCTATTAAATTAGGTTGGGACACAATGGCCATGGAATCGTGACTTCGTATGTTTCCAGTTGTTTGTGTCTCATGCTGACAAATCCAGCTCTCTACCACTTCCACTGAGTTGAACAAAGTGTAAGGTGTAGGTGTGCAAGTTAGGTCACTGTCTATAAGAGTCATGCAAGTGTTCCGAAGTATTCTGCTTAGGCCGTCAAGAGTACACTGAACCAAATCTTGTGGTCTCAAAGAATTAAGTCTAGTAGACATGAAGCACCTCAATTCTAGTTCCTCTAAGGTTCTTGTGATTAAGTGGATTAAGGTGCAACCAAGCTCCAATCTTCGGATTTTATATAGGCTTGTTCAATGATCATTATCAATCCAAAAAATGTGAATGATATGCAATGCAGATAAAAATCTTTTTGTGAAGCCATTTTTGAATGCTACGATCAGTATCTATCCTCTAAGGTTTTTGAACTTGTTATGGAATTTTTGAAAATGTTTTTCAAACTTTTATGCCATTTTTGAAAACCTTTTGCAAATTTTTATGAAATTTTTAGTTTTGCGAATATTAGTGATTTCTAAAAAATAAAAGAGTTAGAAAAAGAACTATGTGTAGATATTTACACAGGAATGCATCTTGTTATTTACACGCATTAGAGTGAAAGAATCTACACTTAGTATTTACAAGTTAATGTACATAATTTTAAAGATTTTTTGTTTTCTTGAATTATGCAAATGATTCTTAAAATAATTTGAAAAAAATTTAAAAATATTTGGAGAACTTTATTTTAAAAATAATATGACAAATAATTTTTGCAAATATTTACAAAATTTGAAAATCAATTTGCAACTATTATTCAAATAGTATGTATAGATTTTTCATATTATTGTTGCAATCATTTTCAAACCATTTGCAAACAGATTTTCAAAATATTTTATTCAAACAAAAAAATGAAATTTTTACAAGCAAAATAATTTTACAAAGGTTTGAAAATATTTTACAAAATAATTTTCAAATGATTTACAAAAGATTGCTTCAAATATTTTGCAAAACATTTTTAATCGGTTTATTAACCGTGATTACAACGAATTTTGGTGTGTATTTTAATTTTTATTCATTAGCCATATTATTAAAAATATGAAAGTACGAGTTATGGCAAAAGTATATACAACGTATATATGACCCCCTATACTTAGAGTAAGCTATGTCCTCATAAATCAAAGAGAAAAGGAAGACATAACTTCTACTAAGTATACAAGAGTCTATACTACAATGACTGAATATTGAATAGGAAGTTGACCATCCCCCTATACTCAGGATCAATTAATCATATGTATATCAAAATGTATACAAGGTTGGGAGGGTCGAGGGTGGGTATACACAAATCATGAACTCAACATGTATCCCCGTATACTTATGATAAAATATCCCTAAGTTAAACAAATTATCAAGAGTTGAGGAGACATGTGAGGGATCAAAGAATGAGCACACGTATACACTCATATCCATATACTTAGGATGAAGCATATCCTAACTATAGCAATGATGAATGTGATGAGTGACTTTTTTGGTAGAATGAAAGAATGAAAAATGAAAGAAGAATAGAAGAAAAAGATGAACAACTTAAAAATATTTTTTATTACCCTATCTAAATCTGTTGATTCTGCAACTTGAAGCTCTTTGTCGTAGACTACATGAATTGAGTCAACCACGGATAGGAAGGTATCATGTTCAAGACAGGGCTTCAGAAGCTATCCATTAATGATGATGGGCTATTTATCAGCTAACAAATTAGATATAACAATGCTTCTATTGTCATGCACACGCTTCACTATAAACGGCCCCGTCCACTTTCTCTTCAATTTCCCTCGAAATAGTTTCAACTTTTCATCGAACAACCAAACCTTTTGACCTGGTTCGAAAGTCTTGCAGCAGATATGGTTGTCATGCCACTTCTTGATCTCCTCCTTATACATCAGGCTATTATCATATGCATAGTCTCTAAATTTAAGTAATCTATTCAGATCAAGCTTTTTGCCTTTTTCCTACTTTCTTGGGATCCAAATTGAGGATATTGATTGCCATAAAGATTTTGAATCAGTTCCACGAGAAAATGACATGTCTTGTCATATACAAGGCGGTAGGGAGACATTAACAAATGAGACTTGTAGGTGGTTCGATAGGCTCAGAAAATCGAGTCAAGTGGTTATGACCGGTTCTTTTTATCTGGAAATACAAGCTTATGAAGAATTTTCCTAGTCTCCCTATTCGGACATTCTGTCAAGCCATTAGATTGTGGGTGGTACGGAGAAGCGATGAGATGTTAAATGCAATATTCTTAAGTCATCTTCTTCACTTCTCTATTAATGAAATGGCTACCCTCATATGATATCATAATTTCAGGGATCCCGAACCTTGCAATGATGTACTCTTTCAGAAATCGAAAGACGGTACGACTGTCACTAGCTCAAGTTGGGATAAACTCCACCCAGTGACTTACATAATCAACAATGAGTAGAATGTACTCAAATCCCTGACTGTTGGGAAATGGATCCATGAAGTCAATGACCTAAGCATCAAATACATTTGAAATTTGAATGTACTTAAATGGCATTGCATTTATCATTCAAATGATGTCACCCATCTTCTGACAGTCAGTATATCTTTTCACAAAATCTTCTGCATCGTTGAAGAGAGTTGCCTGCTATAAGTCGCATTGAAGCACTTTCGCTACCGTCCATTTTTCAGAGTGGTGTCCTCCCGATTCTCTAGCATGACAATGTTTGAGGAAACACTAGACTTCCTCTTGAGGAATGCACCTCCTCTAGATGCAATCTGCCCCCTCACAAAAGAGATATGAATATTCCCACTGATAGACATGAATATCCGACAGAAACTTGCCAACTTTCAGCTTCAACCAATCTTGTGGAATCCTTTTGGAAACAAGATAGTTCGCAATATCAGCAAACCAAGGGAGCGAGGTGTCTAACAAAATTTCTTCATCTGAAAATGGTTCAATGATCGTCAATAGACTCTTCTCAGGAGTGTCTAGCTCTAGTAATCTTGATAAATGACCTGCCAGCATATTTTAACTCCGGGTTTATCATGGAATTCAAGATTGAAATCCTGGAGTAGAAGGATCCATCAGATTAGCCTTGGTTTGACATCCTTCTTGGATTGCAAGTACTTGATGGCATATTGATCTGTGTATACAATGACTTTGGATGCCAATAAATGTGATCTGAATTTCTTCAGGGCAAAGGCGACTACTAGCAGCTCTTTTTCTATAACGATGTAATTCTTCTTATCTTCGTTCAGAGTTTTGCTGGCATAATTAATTGCAAATGGTAAACCATCTTCTCTGTCCCAGAACTGCCTCAATAGCATAGTCATAAGCATCTTTCATGATCTCAAATGGTAGAGACCAATCTGGCGGTTGGAGGACATGGGCCTGAATGATCAGATCTTCCAGCTGATTAAAGGCTTGTACTCTGGCATCCACAATGAAGTATGCATCCTTACCTAAAAGTTTACTCAGTGGTCAGGCAATTTTGCTGAAATCTTTAATGAATCAGTGATAGAATCCCACATGTTCCAGGAATGATTAGATTTGCTTCAAATTTGTAGGCGGCTCTAGTTTCTGAATGACTTACATGTTTGCAGGGTTTACATCCATGCCATGATTTGAGATGACATGGCCTACCATAATCCCTTCAGTCACAATGAACTGACTCTTTTCCCACAAGAGCACCAGGTTCACTTCGCAGCATTTTCTCAGGACTCAGTCTAGATAAGATAAGCATTGATCAAAACTATTGTCATATACTAAGAAATCATCAATGAAAACCTCAAGAAATCTACGAACCATATATGCAAACACTGCCAACATGCACCGCTGAAATGTCGCTAGATCATTGCATAAACCAAATGACATCCTGTGGAAGGCATACATCCCAAATGTACATGTGAATATGGTTTACTCTTGATCTTTTGGGGTGATGGAGTCTTGATAGTAACCAAAATATCCATCCAAGAAGTAGAAATACTCCTTCGTGGCTAGTCTTTCAACTATTTGGTCGATGAAAGGAAGCGGTAAATGATCCTTATTGATATCTAGATTGAGTCATCTAATCAACACAAATGCGCTAGGAAGTTGGAACTCTGGTTGCAATATCCTCTTCTATGTCATTCTTCACGATGGTGATCCCTGATTTGTTGGGCAAAACATGCAAGGGGCTCACCCATTTTGAATTGGAGACGGATATATGAAGTCACATCACATCATTTTGTAATTTCATTCATAAAAACCTCCTCGAGATTCGGATTCAATCTTCGTTGAAATTCGCAGGATGGCTTTCTATCTTCCTCAAGGTAAATGTGATCGGAACATAGTGATTGATTAATCCCATGGTGATCTGATATTTTCTAGCCTATAACCTTGTAGTTTCTTTCTAGAATCTTGAGTACACGAGATTCTTGTTCCTACATCAGCTTTGAATTGATGAGTACAAGAAACATATTCCGTGCACCCGCAAAGAAGGCATATTTCATATTTGCCAGAAGTGGCTTAAGCTCTAGTGGGATCTGAGTCAGCTCTGTGGCTACTTCTGCAACTATGCAGTGCAGTGGTGTCAAATCTTTCTACTACACATTGTCCACCATTGTTGTTCCTATCTCTGAACTCAATGATGCGTAAAATTTTTCATTGCTAGAATCTTGTTCAAAGAAATATGCAATAATCTCCTCTTCCTCTACCAAGGGCATGCGGTCATCTATCAGTTCTTATGAAAACTCAGCAAAAATCTCTTATTCTAAGACTAAGGGGAATTCGACTGTGTTATCAACTCCTTCCTCGATGAAGAGGAATTCGTGGGTCTCAATGTCATCCATGAAAAAATTTGTATCTTTATTAGAAAATCACAGTCTTTTGTCTATACTGAAGCCACATTCTCATCTGATGTAGATTCTGGCGATTTGGGCACTTGGATCGTCTGAATTGGCACCTTGTCGCTGAGGGATATAGTGATGAAAATACATGATGATATTTTCAACAAAATAAAAAAAAATAACCGAAAAATGAGATGAAAGCAATCACATTTCTCTCTATATATATTTTCATGAGGGTATTGGTTAACATGTCACTAAAAAATCAACACGAAATGGTTGAAGTAACAAGGACATTCAAAGTACATTATTACAAGAATATACCTCCCTTCGAAATTAAAATGCAAATACTATTACAGTCATAATTAGATTATATAATAACAAATGCTAGACCATCAATCATAATTACTATTAAACTTCTTATTTCCCACTGTTGTTGGAGCTTTTTTCCGTCCAATTCTATCGCTATCAACATTAGCCTTAATATTTGGCTTCAATCCGTACTCTGTGTTCTTTCTAAGACCAAGTCTAATATATTGCCTCGACTTTCAATCCCAGTCCAATTTAGCATGACGAAATCCGTGCCCACGAGGACCATGCAAAGAGAGAGAAAAAGCCGTGCTGTAGGATAGGGAAGAAGGCCCTGACTGTAGCATGGCGAGTCGGAGCTTTTACAAAGTAGTTGGAAGGAGCGACCGCAACCAAGAGTGCTCCGGATATTTCACAAGCATGGCGCATGGAAGAGAATATAGGATTGACTACAGCTCATCTCCTTCTAAGAATGGGCCCCACACAAAGGTTGCGAAGCCACGGAGTTGAGCTCCATGATAACTAAATATAATACAGCATCGTTTTTAAATGCTCTATCATTAATTCCCTCTCCACGCTAAGTAATAGAGTTATGTAAATAAGTTAGTGGTTGTTTTCATGACTAGCATCCACCAGATTTTGATGGCATGTTATCTGATCTAATTTTTTTATTTCCTTTCCGGGACTATTAGATATCCAAAGATGAGACAAGATCTTAGATTAGAGGAGGTTGGATAAAGGGAGAGCCAGTTCCAACCACTCCTTCACTGATATAGTTTCACACCTCCTTAAAAATATCTAATAGAGAGGAAATCCATTCTTTCTTTAAAAGACTATATTATTGGATAAGTTAAATCAGTCGAGCCTTCGTCCAATCCAATTATTTCTTACTTACAAGCAGTATCGATGGATGATCGATGAAGTACCGGTATGGGCACCTTTTGGTTGAGTATAAAGGAAAGAAATTATTTAACTTAGCATGAGCTCAACCTTATTAAGTTAAGGGTGCATACCGAGGATGTAAGAGGTGACTAGTTAGATGCTATTGCAGGTTATAAAAGAAGCCCCAAATCTCAATTTAACAAGCATGCACTGATGTGGGTCTTGTAAGTGAGGGGACTCAGTACCTCCACACTTTCTTTTTCTCCATGCCCATTTCACGTGCATGCTTTGTGCACCATTTTGCTCTCCTTTTATTTCTTCATTGGATAGTTCAGATAGACTTTACCTTTCTTTCCTAAAAATAAATGGAAAGGATTATATCACGTCAAGATGTCGATTTATTTTCTGCCCTAAATGAGATTGTTCATTTGTCTCTCCCTTTTTCTGAATCGAGGCCCTGGCTCATGTTGTTCCAACAATCGGTAAGAGGAGCACCTTAATATATGATCGTGCCCAGTAACTCAGGGTCCTCTCCCACTAGAGGCCAACTTCAATTCACAAAACCTAGGTTAATATACATGGTGTAGTTATTGCGGCTTCATCTTCAGTTGATAGCATATTAAGTAGATTATTGATGTATCAAATTCAGCCTCGTCTTCTGTAGATGCATTCCCATCTTTGATGCAATGAATTGGCAAGCTACATGCTCGGTTCACAGAACACTTAAGTCCCCAAACCCTCACTAATGGCAACCTCCCGGTCATGCGGCAACCTATAATGCTTGTCACCGCTACCACTTGGGTTAAGGAAGTGAGAAATATATCAGTCAATTATGATTCAGTTTTTTCTATCGATTCATTTTTCAATCCAGATCTAGGGATTCATGAACTATGTGTCCATATGGATCATGTTCATGGATTAATAAAAATGTGCAAAAGCTCTATTTTCATCTACCATTTTATGAGTCTCTTCCTTTTGCATAAAGCACCGCCACTTCCTTTGACATCACCTACTAGTTCAGAAAAACTCAATATATGAAAAGTGAAAAAAAATAAAGCATTGACTTCTCTTCCTTATCTTGCATCTATAGCATTTCTACTCTAGTGGATTTATCTATTATTTAATGCCTAGAACCTCGGATCAAAAATTGGTGGAATGTCTTAAATTTCGAAACTTTTTTGGAATGATATTCAAGATAGGAATGTTATAGAAAAATAATAGAAATGCATATCCATGTGTTTGAAGGAATCAATGAAACGCTTGATTATATGCATTTTATAGTTATAATATATAAAGTGTTGGTTATTATCCGTTCTAAAAAACAAAGAAAAAAGGGAAGGGAGATTGTTGAACAATTATCCCCTTGGGATCCTACTTGTAATAGGAGTAGGACTTGTGTTTCCTATTACAAATAAGACTAAGAGGAGAGAAAGGAGGCAAGCGTAGTATAAATAAGATCCCATACATGGCATTGGGGATCATCCTAACTCAAGCATATGTCCTTCTCTTCTCTCTTAGTTCTCTCTCCCCAAGCTAGGAGAGAAGTAGCCCATGCAAGGAGTGAGGAGCAAGTTCACACAAGGCACAAAGAGTTAGACCGCAAGGGTGCGAAGAGAAGTCGCATCCGTGAGAAGTGTCTCCACCAGAGGCACGAGGAGCAGCCGTTAGGGAGGTCTGTTCTCGAGGAGGGGCATCACTTGTTGAGGAGAAGTAATGGTATCGTGTTCTCTAAGAACAATGTGACAATTATCTGATTTTATTCTTGTAACTGAGCCTCGGTTTTGTTGGGCAACAAAACTGAGACGACATTGTGTCCTCTCATTTTTTCGGTCTAGTGGATTTTGTTGCGTGTCATGCCCCGTGGATTTTTGCCGTCTCTCACATAGAGGAGGGTTTTCTCACGTAAAATTTCTCATATCTCTGTGGTTGCTTGATTATTATGCTACGATTATTTTTTTTGATTCCTGTGTGGGAAACGTTCTACTGCTAGTCATCCTTTGCAAGACAGGTTAAGGAAACCCCTCAATTTCCTAGTGGTATCAGAGCTCATATTGTCGAGATGGGGAAGGATGACGAAGGCACAATGATCAAGCTGACGAGAACGGACAGGCAAATATGGAAGGCTAATATGGAGGACATCTTGTAATGCAAGGACCTCCATGATCTTGTCGAAGGAGAAATAGTCAAGCCTGAGGGCATGTCCGCAGGTGACTGGACGAAGCTGAACATGAAAGCAGTCGATACCATCCGGAAGTGGCTGGACTTATCAGTATTCCACCATGTCACAGAAGAAATAGATGCAAAGAAATTGTAGGAGAAAATAGCAGAACTATATGAGCAAAAGATAGCCACCAACAAAGTGTTCTTGATTCGAAAGTTGGTGAATCTGAAGTACAAGGATGGGATGGACGTTGATGAGTATTTGAATAAGCTTTAGAGTCTCATGAATCAATCGAGTACCATGAACATTGCGCTAGATGATGAACTACAGTCGCTTCTTCTACTAGATTCCCTGCCAGACAGTTGGGAAACCTTGGTGATTACCATGAACAACTCCGTTACTGATGGCAAGCTGATCATCCTTATGGTCAAGAGCAATCTCTTGAATGAAGAAATCAGACGACGGTCATCTAGAGAGTCCTCTTCTTTACATGTGTATGTAGTTGAAAGAAGAGGCAGGCCAAGCAGCAGGGAAAAATCATGAGAGAGACCCAGGGAGAAGTCCAAGGACAGAGGAAAATGCCATCATTCCAACAAGCCTGGTCATTGGAAGAGAGACTGTAGAGTGTTGAAAAGAGAGCAAGCAGAAGCCAAAAAGAATCAGAAGAAAGATGAAGATGAGAACGTTGCTGCAGCAATAGCTGATGACAATGAGGATCAGTTGATGCTCACTATTCAGGAGCAGTGTCTGCATGCATGGAATCACTCTGAGTGGGTCGTTGACACGGCCACCTCCTACCACGTGACTCCACATAGGGAGTTCTTCACTTCCTATACAGAGGGAGATTTTGGGAGAGTCAAGATCGAGAACAACAGTTACTCCATTATCATTGGCGTGGGCACCATCTCAGCTCAGACTGATATTGGATGTGCAATGACTCTGCAGGATGTCAGACACGTTCCTTACTTGCGGCTTAGCCTCATATTCGGGTCTCAACTGGATAGGGAGGACTACCACCTAAAGTTTGGCAACAACAGATGAAAGATCAGAAAGGGCTCTCTTATCATGGTCAGAGGCAGGTTGTGTTGCACGCTCTATAAGACTCGGGTGAACGTCATGGATGGTATCCTACATGCTAGTGAGGTTGACACATCAGATCTCTGGCGTCGTCGGCTCAGACACATGAGCCAAAAGGGATTACGACTTTTGAACAAGAAGGAGTTGATACCATGTCACATTGACATAACGTTATCACCTTGTGATTCATGTGATGGGAAAGACCAAGAGTGTACCTTTCAAAACTAGATCAAAGGTGAAGGAAGACCTTTTGCAGTTGATTCACTCCGATGTGTGTGGTCCCATGGACATAGCGTCTTTGGGTGTAAACAAGTATTTTTTGACCTTCATTAATGATGCATCAAGGATGGTATGGGTCTATATGCTAGGGACAAAGGATCATGTCTTTGATTTATTCAGGAAATTTCATGCTATGGTGGAGCATGAGACATGCAAAGTGTTGAAGACTAAGAGTGCACCTTTCAAGACCAGATCGAAGGTAAAGAAGACCTTTTGCAGTTGATTCACTCCGATGTGTGTGGTCCCATGGACATAGCTTCTTTGTTTGGAAACAAGTATTTTTTGACCTTCATTGATGATGCATCAAGGAAGGTATGTATCTATATGCTGAGGATGAAGGATCAAGTCTTTGATTTCTTCAGGAAATTTCATGCTATGGGGGAGCATGAGACATGCAAAGTGCTGAAGTGTTTGCTCACGGACAATGGCGTGTAGTACACCTCTCACAACATCCAGAGCTACTGTGTAGAGCACGGGATCAAGCATGAAAGGGCAGAGCGTGACACACCCCATCACAATGGTATCACTGAACGGATGAATAGGACCATTGTGGAAAGAGTTCGCTGCATGCTGAAGACAACGAAGCTGTCCAAGACCTTTTGGGCTGAGGCGGTTCGGAGCGCCTGCTACTTGATTGATCGATCTCCATCTATTCCCTTGAATTTTCAGGTTCCTGCGCACATTTGGTCTGGAAAGGATCTCTCACATACTCATATGAGGGTACTTGGATGCCAAGCTTATGTATTTATACCGAAGGAATAGAGGAAGAAGATTGATGATAAGGAAGTGCCATGTATTTTTGTTGGCTATGGAGATCAGGAGTTTAGATACCAACTTTGGGATCCAAGGAAGAAGACTATCACCATGAATAGAAAGGTGATTTTCTATGAGAACCAGACTTTGGTTGAGGACGACTGTGATGATGTTGACTCGGATGGGATTTGTATGGATGGTGACAACGATGAGGAATCAGATCCTTCTCCAGTACCAGATACAGATGGAGAAGATGCACAACCAGAACAACATGAGCCAGATACAGACCCTACTGCTGCAGGTCTAGGGATCCTGTGTAGGGGGAGCAGCCTCATCAAGAAGCATATGCGGCAGAGCCTCAAGTTAGGAGATCTGGAAGGGCACATCAGCCATCATCCCGCTATCCTACTTTCCAGTACGTGATGCTAAGTAATCATGATGAGCCATGCACTTTTGACGAGGCATAAGAGCATAAGGAGAGAGATCATTGGCAGAATGCAATGAGTGAAGAGATGCAGTCTCTGAAGAAAAATCATACCTATGATCTTATTGAGCTTCCTGCTGGCACGAGAGTGACGAAGAACAAGTGAGTCTACAAGCTAAAGTTAGATGATAGTGGCATGCAACTAAAGTATAAGGACAGGTTGGTTGTGAAGGGATTCAACCATAAAGAGGGTGTGGATTACGATGAGATCTTCTCACCAGTTATGAAGATGAATTCTGTGAGAGTGGTGCTAGGCTTTGTTGCAAGCCTAGACCCTGAGCTAGAGTAGATGAATGTGAAGATGACTTTTCTTCACGGTGACATGAAGGAAGATATCTACATGGAGCAACCACGGGGGATACCAGGAGAAAGGGAAAGAGCACATGGTTTGCAGACTGAGAAAGAGTCTCTATGGCTTGAAGCAATCCCCTAGACATTGATACTTGAATTTTGATGCCTTTATGATGAAGTAGAACTTCAAGAGGAGTACAACAGATCCATGTATGTACATTCGACGTCTTTCAAATGGCAGGTTCATTATCATATTGATCTATGTGGATGACATGCTGATAGTTGATCATGATTCAAGATTGATTGCAAAGCTCAAAAGGTAACTCTCCAGAGAATTTGAGATGAAGGATTTGGGCAAGGCAATCGACATACTTGGGATGCAGATCACTCGCGACAGGAAGAAGAACAAGTTGTGGTTGTCACAAGAGAAGTATGTTGAACACATTCTAGAGAGGTTCAACATGATGTATGCGAAGCCTATCAGCATGCCCCTTGTCGCTCATTTCAAGTTGATGAAAGAGACATGTCCATCTACTTCTGAGGAGAAAGTTGAGATGACCAAGATTCCTTACCAGTCCGCAGTTGGAAGCCTTATGTATGCCATGGTTTGCATCATACCTGACATTGCTCATGTCGTGTGCATAGTGAGCAGATTCATGTTGAATCCAGAGAACGATCACTGGGAAGATATGAAGTAGATTCTGAGATACTTGAGAGTGACCTCAAATATGTGTCTGATGTTTGGAGGTCAGATCCCAAACTCTGTGGATACACAAATGCTAACATGACAAGAGATGTGGATCAGAGAAAATCTACTTCCGGATACATTTTCACTTTTGTAGGGAGAGCGATTTCGTGGCAGTCCAAGTTACACAAATGCATTGCACTCTCAACGACTGAAGCTAAGTACATTGCAATAGTAGGAGCAGGGAAAGAAGTGGCATGGTTACAACAATTTCTTGGTGAACTTGGATGCGAAGATAGTGAGCCGATTGTCTTCCATGATAGCCAGAGCGCCATTGATCTGAGCAAGAGCATGATGCACCATGCTCGCACAAAGCATGTAGATGTGTGATATCATTAACTGAGAGATGTTATTGACAAGAAGCATCTCATTATGAAGAAGGTCCACACAGATGATAATCCATTGGATATGCTGACAAAGGTCGTGACAAGCTGTAGCTCTATAGAGAGCTGAGTGGCGTCACCTCTCAGTGATCATCTTCTTGGTGAGACCTCCCCACTAGGACCGGAGGGGGAGCTTGTTGGTTATTATCTGTTCCCAAAAAACAAATAAAAAAAGGAAGGGAGGTTGTTGAACAAATATCCCCTTGGGGTCTTATTTGTAATAGGAGTAGGACTTGTGTTTCCTATTACAAATAGGACTAGGAGGAGAGAGAGGATGCAAGAGTAGTATAAATAAGGCCCCATGCATGGCATCGGGGATCATCCCAACTCAAGCCACTACAAAAAAGGCGGGATTAGCGTGCACGGCTCTGCGTGCACCTGGCGAGCACATGTGCTTGCCCCTTAATGGGCGAGCACACTAAGAGCACATGTGCTCGCCCATGAGGGTCGCTGTTTTGAAATTTGCGGAGAGGCGCAGTTACCAGTTTTGAAGAGCACATGTGCTCGCCCATGTGCTCGCTAAATTGTGCTCGCCCACTTGAATTTCCTTGCGTGGATAATTTTAGCGCCTGGAAATTTTGGGCGAGCACCTGGCGACGGCCTGGCGAGCACTTAAGTGTGCTCGCCCAGGCCCGTAAACAGAACCTGCGCGGCTCTTCTTCCTCATTTCTCACGCAAGCCTCTCCCATTTTCTCCCCTCCGGCGACCCGCCAGCCCTCCGCCCCGATCCCGGCGCCCCTCGTTTTCGTGTTTTGAGTAGATCTACATCTACCACTCAGTATAATCCTTAATCATTTCACTTTTTAATTGATTTCATTACATATTTGTATTGTTTGGATAGATTAGGGTTTAAATTTTTTGTTGAATGTAGTGTATTATTTTGATAGTTTATATGTGTTTTACATGTTAAGGATAATAGTAGATCACTATAGTATTGTCATTTCGAATTTGATTGTCTAAATAATATGTATAATTGTATGCCCTGTAGGTGTTCGATAAAATGCCTCAACCAACATTATGTTTAAATTTTGTAAATTTTAAATGACAAAATGCTTGTATGATTAGTTAAGATTAGTTATGTTCAAAAAAGATTAGTTACTCAACTTTTATAATGCCTCAGAATAATGTAGATAAAATGCCTCAACAAACATTATGTTCAAAAAAGATTAGTTATGAAATTTGTGAATAACTTTAGTTACTCAACTTCAATAATGTAGATATTAGATATTATGAACATCATTAATAACAGTTTTAAAATTTCATATCGTTTTGATATGAGATATGATATACACCAATGTTTCCTTTGTGATAATTTATTATCACATTAAATTTTAGTTAATGTGACCAATTATATCACATTAACTTATACATAGGTTTATAATAAGTCCAAAATATGATTTAGTAATTATTAGAAAATCGCACAAAATTCTTCACACACAGTGCGTCCTTCCACACCGGGTGGTGTGTGGCCCTGCACAACGGGTGGCGTGTGCAACACATTGGAGGATTTGATCACCTCTAACTGTGTTATATTTTTTTATTTTTTCACAGCACTATTGGACTCACTTTGGGATGTTTATCCCAGACCAATGGTCGTGGATTTTGATGTTTGCAGGTTCGAATTTTTTTTGCAAGTGTCCATTAACTTTTAGTGACCCAAGCACTATACTAGGCACTAAATAAGGATCACACTTATCCCTATCCCCATCGTTAATCAGCCAAATATACGTAAATGCCCGGTTAATATAAATGAATAAATATTTTAAGATTATTTTATAGTCTCATTTGTAGCACTTACAAATGTTTGACGTAAAATGATCTTAAAGTATTACATTTATATTAGCTTTCCTTAGTTCGGAGGTCCCGGACTAAGGGGGTCCGTAAGGATTCAAATTTATTAAAAGGTGATCCGTGTCATAATGTCTTTATTTCTTACGGAAATTCGATTCATAACCCCTTCCTCTTCTGTATACCAAATCAGTCATATTTATTATTGAAATAATCAATAATATGATTATTTTGATAATTAATTACGATTGATTTATGGGGTATACGGGAGAGGTGCAGGGTTATGCTGCCGAATTTTCGTTAAAAATAAAGATACTTGTGACAACGATCATCTTTTAGTAAATTTGAATCCTTATGGACGGGCTAAAGTGATAACATAATTAATACACTTCTCTTCTCATCTTTTATCTCAATAATGTGATACGTTTAGATATCCTTAATTTCCTAGATTTGACATTTTAGATTATTTAATTCAGGTTCATAAATATGACCAATAGAGAATGGATGTACAACCGTGTAGTAGATGGGCGTATAGCAGATGCTTTTCAAAGAGGTGTTCAGGAATTCATACAATTTGCTTACGCACAAGGTTCCCGTATTGTGGATTCAGATGGAACTATCTTGTGTCTGTGTAAGAAATGTCGTCTAATGAAGAAGAGATCAAAAGATGAAACTCAGTTACATCTTTATAGAATGGGTTTCATGGAAGGATATCAGATTTGGTGGAGGCATGGTGAGAATTTCGAGAACAGAATGAATGATGTGGAAGAAGCTGACAATATTAATCCCTTTGCAGATATGGTTATAGATGTTGCGGGTCCAGAATTTAATGATACTTTGTTAGATGATGAGGAACCATATGGAGAGTCTGCAGATTTTTACGAGCTGTTGAAAAAAGCAGAAGAGCCATTGTGGTTGGGTTGCAAGACATAATCAAAACTTTCTGCGGTCTCGGATCTTCTATCGATGAGATGAAATATGATATGACCGATCGTAATTTTGATGCAATGCTGAGGATTATTAAGAAGATGTTACCAGAAGATGCAGAATTACCTGATAATTATTACAAAACAAAAAAGATGATGCAGAAGATGGGTTTAGCAGAAATTAAAATATACTCATGCATAAATCACCATATTCTATATTACGGTGAACATCAACATTTACAACGGTGTCCTGAATGTAATGAGCCAAGATATCAGACAGCTAGTAAGAGTGGAAAAAAAATATCGAGAAAGATTCTACGTTATTTCCAGCTGACTCCGAGATTGAAACGACTATATTATTGTAAAGAAACGGCGAAATACATGACATGGCACGCGGAACATAAAGTCGATGAATATATGGAGCATCCATCCGAATCTGATTGTTGGAAATAATTGATGTCAGCTTTTCCTACATTTAATGATGAAAAGAGGAATTGCGTTATAGGTTTATGTACAGATGGGTTTAATCCTCATGGAAGAAGTAGAGATTATCATACTTGGAACAATTAGAAAAATTAGCCTTAGAAAATGGAGATAAAACAAAAAACCTTCCTAATTTTGGTGACAGTCATAATTGGATTAAGAAGAGTATATTTTGGTAGTTACCATATTGGAGTAAGTTACTGATACAACACAACTTAGATGTTATGCATATAGAGAAAAATGTGTTCGATAACATCTTCTACACTGTAATGAATGTAACCGGTCGATCAAAAGATACAGTAAAGTCTCGTCGTGATTTACAACTCATATGTAATCGCCCAGAATTGCATATCAAGGAACATGATAGTGGAAGGGTTGAAGTTCCAAAAGCAAAGTATACTTTAGATAGAAATCAAGTTAAGCTTGTTTGTGAATGGACAAGTAAATTGAAGTTTCCAGACGGATATGCATCAAATTTTTCCAATTTTGTCGATCTAAAGAAGTTTACATTTAAGGGCATGAAGAGTCATGACTGCCATGTTTTTATGGAAAGATTACTACCGTTAGTGTTCAGAGGATTGTTACCAAAAAATATTATCGATGCTCTTTCAGATGTAAACAGATTTTTCCAGGTGTTATGCTCGTCACGCATACACCGCATGGAGATGGATTATCTTCAAAAAAATATTCCTGTGATTATGTGTAACCTGGAGAAGATATTTCCGCCGTCATTTTTTGATTCGATGGAGCATCTGATGATTCATATTCCATAAGAAGTAAAAGTTGGTGGACCGGTAAAATATCGTTGGATGTATCCGTTTGAAAGGTAATTAAATGTATTATAATGTGATTCCTTCGTTACTATTTGGACTAAATGTTTAACCTATTTTCTTATAGGTTTATGTTCTTTCTTAAAAGAAAGGTCCGAAACAAAAGTAAAGTTGAAGGATCTATAAGTTCACAATATATATATGAGGAAGTCGCAACATTCTGCGCAAGATATCTTCCAGAAGATGTGGAGACTATCCACAATAGATGCAGGAGGAATGAGACAATTTCTTCCGATGAAGAACCTTGTATCAGTATCTTTCGGCCATCCACTCATCTAATAGGCAAAGCAACTGAACGTTTCTTATCGAAACAAGAGAAGGATGCTGCAGAGTTGTACGTATTAGACAATTGCGAGGAAATAACACCATATGTTCAGTAAGTATTTGAATTGCTTTATGTATATATTCATTACAAGTAATGAATATTTTTCTCTTATAAATTGTAGGGAATTTAGACAGAAAATTATGGAGGAAAATCCTATGTATTCAGATGATGAAGTTTTGAGCACTTATAGAAATCAATTTCCAGCATGATTTAAAGACCGATCAAAACATTTGGACGGTGGTGATTTCTATTCTCACATTCTAAAATATTTTGGAGAAGGACCTGTTTATAAGGTTCGATCGTACAACTCATGTTACAGTAATGGGTATCGTTTTCATACCTTAAATTCCGGTAAATATTTGACAACTCAAAATCATGGAGTGATGGTTCGCGGATCTTGTTATGAGGAAGATCATCTGAATTATTACGGAATTTTAAAGGAGATTATAGAAGTGGAATATAGTATACAGGCTTGAATAAAGTAGTTCTTTTCTTGTGTGATTGGTATGAACCCAATGGAGGTGTAGTACTTGATAAAAGAAATAACATTGTCGACGTGGTGCAAAGGAAATTTATACGCAGATTTGAACCATTCGTCTTAACATCTCAAGCGGATCAAGTATGTTATCTCCCACAAATATTAAAGAAGAGAAAGGGCATTGAAACAGTAACTGTTGTGAAGATAAATTCTCGAAGTTATATCTACAATGATTCCAGTAATCAGGAAGATGACATAGATGAAGCATTTACACCGACAAATGAAAGAATAGACTTAAAAGAAGAAGTCCCAGTTATCGAATCGATTCGATTGGCTGATAATGAAGTTTTGTGTGTTGACTTACAAGATGATACTGACTCCAGAAATGATTTCTCGGAAAACTCAGAAAATGAAGAAATATCATTTAATCCCACCGAAATAAGTGATGAAGATTAGTTGTAAGTTTTATTATACAATTATAATTGAATTAACTAAAATCTTAAATAATAACTATGTAATGCATCATTATTACAGTCATGGCAGGTTTTGGACGTGGCGGGTTGCATGGATCACATAGATCCAATCGTCCTTCTTCCTCAGACACACTTTCTTCCAGTAGGCAGCCCACCCCGGATGTTGCTCCTGATTCACAGTCCGACGAGGTTCGCCGGGTGATAGCTTACTTCGAGTCTCTTGGTTGTCCTCCGTCACCCTTTTACGTAGGAGGCTATGGAGAGCCATCTACCTCTGCAGCCCCTACAGGATTCCCAGTCCAGGTCCCCATACCAGCCCGGACATCGATGGGTTCTGACTCTCCTTCTTCTGGACGGCCGAGCACATCCGTGCCTTTACCCACTGTAGTTGGACAGACATCGGCGTCCCACCCTTTGTTGGAGGTTACGACTGATGGGAGGTAAAAATTTTATAGATTTTATCTTTAAATCTTTTCCAAATTTTTATAAATTGTATGGAAGTTATTTTCTAGTAAATGCAGGGATTTTTTGAACAGCAACAGGGTGGCAAAGGAGATAACCAACATAATAAAGACACACTTGACTTCCATGCAATTTAGGTGGTGTCGCATCCCTGCTACAGAGCAGGAGAGACTTTTTGACATGTTTCTGGTAAGAAATGTTTCTTAGAAGTGATACAGAATTTTTTGATCAAGTTTTTTGTATCTTATAAATTGTTATTATTTTTCAGAGTAGGTTTCTCCTTGGCACTGGTCTGGGGAAGGAGGTTTATCGTAGAGCCTTCATTCGTTTGGCAGAAAAGAGAATGAGCGATACATTTTTCAAGGCAAGGAGAGACGCGCATGCGAAGACGGGATGCGAGGAGATGAATTTTGAGGAGATGAAGAGGTTCCCGTCGTCATGGTGTACAGAGGATAGGTATTATACTTGTCAAATAATTTATATTACACTTTTTAAAATAATCAATTATCATAACGTAATCCTTGCAGATGGGCCGATTTCTGTGATGCATTCGTTGCGGATGATGAGTTTGGAAGAAGATCTACGACGGGAAAGACAAACCGCCAAAAACAAAGGATCAAGTCGACCAGTGGCTCTAAAAGCCACAATCAGATTAGAGCGGAGATGGTATTACGATTTAAAATTATTTTTTGGAGATCTACTTTAATATAATGCAATGTTTTAATAGATCTTAAAAAAATTTTCAGGCTGCTAGGTTGGAAAGGGAACCCTCTTTTCAGGAGTGGTGGTCGAGGTCCCATATGAGTGGGAGAGAAGGAGAGTTGCAATGGTCCACTCCTGAAGCAGGACAATTGTTGGTAAGTCTATCAATTTATTTACAATTAATTGATATATTATAACTTATTTATATATATTGTAAACTTTGTATTTCAGGATCGTTATCTGGCACTATCTGCAGAAAAATGGGGTGTCGATCCAACTGGAGAGCAACCACCATTTGATAAAACGATCTGGAAGTAGGTATATATGGATAAATATTATCTTACTATATTCATTTCTAATATATACTTTTATATTAAAAATTGAAAAACTGACGTTGTGGCGAATAGGAAGCAGACGCTTGGTGGTCTTCCTCCATATTATGTGGAGGAACATCGTCACTCCTATTCTGCATACTCTCAGCCGTCGTACGCGCAACCACATCCGTCCCAATCAACAGTTCCAATGGAGTCGCAGATGGCGATGATGGTGGAGCAGGTGACGAAGCTCCGAGAGGAGTTCACGGCGTACATGTAAGTATTCTTCTTATAGAATGAGTAATACAATTAAATTTCTATATCTGTAAAATGCATGTAATAGATAAATATCTTCCATATATAATATAGGTCGTAAGAGCGTGCATCTCAACCTGAAGAGATTGAATCTGATAACGAAGAGGAGGAGGAGAACGACCCTGAAGAAGAGGCACGCATGTATGCGAGGTTCAAAGAAAAGGAGAAAGAAAAAAAGAAATCAAAGCAGGGTTTAATGTCCAAATTTTTTAGATCAAAGAAGAAGTAAATTTTTGGTGGTTTGGACCTGTATTTTTTAAAACTTTTAGAACATCTTTTAATTTATATGAACTTTGTTGGCGTTGACTTGTTTGTAATATTTAGATATTAAATTAGATTGTTTATTTCTGAATTCATGTATATTATGTTCCTTTAAATTCTTAGTGCTAGTTATCTTACTCTACGAACTGCTATAATATATATATCCTTAGGGAGATACCTGCAGTGGTTTATTGGCAGGGTATACAGGTTCGACGGGGCGTCAAAACCCTGTCGAACCTGTATATTTTTTTCCTGGAAATCACTTTGGACGAGCACATGTGCTCTCCCGGTGCTCCGTGTGTAATCGCAAATTATAGAGAAGGCGATCACACCGGCGAGCACATATGTGCCCGCCATGGAGAGGGCGAGCACATAGCGTCCCATGGTGCTCGCCCACCAGCCGTGGCGACTCTCAGATAAGCGAGCACGCCCTTAACGAGCACATGTGCTCGTCCACTCGTCGGGCGTGCACATGGCGTGCACCAGGCGTGCACATAACAAGCTTTTATGTGCACGCCAATCCTGCCTTTTTTGTAGTGAGCATATCTCCATCTCCTCTCTCTTAGTTCTCTCTCCCCAAGCAAGGAGAGAAGTAGCCCACGCAAGGTGTGAGGAGCAGTTCGCGTAAGGCACGAAGAGTTAGCCTGCAGGGGCACGAAGAGAAGTCGCATCCGTGAGGAGTGTTTGTGCCGGAGGCGTGAGGAGCAGCCATCGGGGAGGTCTGTTCTCGAGGAGGGGCATCACGTGAGGAGGAGAAGCAATGGTATCATATTCTCCAAGTACAAGGGGATAGTTATCTGTATTTACTCTTGTAACTGAGCCTTAGTTTGTTGGGCAACAAAACTGAGAAGATTTTGTACCGCTCTCATTTTTCCGACCTAGTGGATTTTGTTGCGGGTCGTCGTGTCCTGTGGATTTTCCCCTCTCATATCGAGGAGCGTTTTCCACGTAAAATTACCCGTCTCTCTATGGTTGATTGATATTGTGCTACAATTATTATTCTCGATTCTCGTGTGGGAAACATTCCGCTGCTCATCATCCTTTGTAGGATAGGTTAAGAGAACCCTCGATTTCCCAACATAAAGAATGCACCCGTTCTCATTTTTCCCTAGACCTACTTAGTGAATAAAAAATGAGGGAATGTGAGTCTCAATGGGAGGGAAAAATGAGAAGTAAAAGTCTTCATTTTAAGCTGAATGTACAACGTTGAACCATGAACACTTATCTAGAATGACGAAGAAGCTATAGACCCATAAATCCTAGAATTTTTGTTCATAGGGACGGGAAGGCAACTAAGAGGCATTGATTGTGTCAAGGATGAAAGACCATATTGCAATATATAATATTGGCATGTACAAGTAGCAAAGCAGTTTATCATTTCAACTTGAGAAGTAACATTTCTATAAGAAATAAATATGCTTTGATGAATGTGCAATCACATATGGATTCCATTCATTAAGAGGGTATTGGATAAAAAAATCTGTAACACACTAATCAAGAAATGAAATAAGGAAAATAAGTTTGTGGTAAGTTTTAGGTATACAATGAATGATCTAATTAATACAGATATAAGGTCATATATTAGGTGAAGAATCTAATGCAATTGACTTCAACAAGCACTATAGTTATCTTATCATGTCGTCTAAGACCTTTTTTCCAAGGAGTTACAATAGAGGACATTAAAGTAGGTACCTAGGCACCTAAAGACCTCAAACAAGGGGTCTTTCATTTACATCTCTTTCTAGTTCTCAAGCACTCAAGATCTATATAACTGCATACAATTAATGCAATATATTCTATCATACACAATTAATGCGATATATTTTATCATACAATCAATTGATCATTGCACACACAAGAACTAAAATCCATCACTGTATCGTCATTTGTTAGATATATAGAGACAAATATTATTCGTGGAGAAATGATTTTTTATACTGTAAATAAGCAGTAAATGTCATATATGTTGATGTGTTATTTGTGACTAGCCATATAGAAGCGATTATTTGTTGCTATTTCAAAAAGTTATCTAAAATTAAGTCAAATTTTGAATGGAAAGACATCACATGTTAATGATGTAACAATAGATATAACATTCGTCCTTAATTTTAAATAAAAAATCTTTCCAACAAATAATATTCGTCGTCGCATTTAACAAAGTACGGTATAATGACACATTTTTAGAAAGTGTCAGCATAAACTCATTTTGTTATAGTTGCAATAGAATAATACAAATTACTACAAATGAGAGATCAACAATACACTCTAACTATAAGATGTCGTAAGGAAGGACTTTAAGGACCATTAGAATAATAAACCGGTTCTAAGCTCGTGATCTATGGTGCCATCTTACCTTTCCTCACATATACTATACACCCTCCTTTTTGATAAGATAGATACCTAATGATGATAGAAGGAAAAAGAACGTGAGTTGGTCGACGAACTTGATGATCTTGGGAAAGATCCTATTAAGCTAGCTCTGTGATACTCAACCCATGACCCATCATGAGGAATACGCAATTCATATACAAAGGGCAATGATTTTTTTTGCGTGCCATGACAAGATGAATCAGTTGGACAAAGCCCATCTTAACTTCTGAAGTTCTTGGTGGAAATTAATTTAATGAATGAATAAACACAGAAAACATATACTAATTCTTTACAACAATTCACTCTCATGAATGTAATACAAAGCTCAACCCTTTCTAACCTACGTGAAGATAACTATCTTTCCTCATAATGAAGTCTCTGAAAAAAGGAAAGCATGGTCAAGTCAAAGCTCTTTCCACTCCCGTGGCATGCAACAATTGTGGAATAAGCAAATCCCTATTTCTTAAGGCGGACTTATGCACTTGCAACAGTGGCAGCAATATTTTTGTTGGGGTTGGTGGGGGGTGATGCAAAGTAGACTCTCTCTCTCTCTCTAAAAATATCTGATCCTTCTAGTTGATGACATTCCATATTCTCTTGTCTAAAGCAAAGGCACACTACATTGACTGGCCTCTCATCTCTCATGTGGGTCGCATTCACATGATTCGAATTTCATGTCCACTGCTAGTTCTTTTGCCATGTTAGTGGTGCAAAATTAATTATACATTTAACTATAAGCCAAACGACCCTTCCTATAGCATTCTATACAGGGACATGTATGGTTGGATCAAGTTGATAAATTTGGCACTCATGGCTCAGAATTCGTACGTAATTTTGAAAATTTACAACTCTATGTAACTGACAATGAACTGTATTATAAGGAAGGTGTTGTTTCCATGATGCGAGCCTTCCTTAAGGACTAAGCGAATTTGTTAATAGCTAGAAATTAAAGAAGTTACGGGAGATAAAATCTTGGTTAACTCATTTGACAGAATGGCAAGAGAAGAATGATATCATGTGGCTCTTTTTTTATTGAATATCGACTGCGAATGGAAAACAAATTACATGTGAAGACATGGATATGTAATAATCACTGGTATTTTGGGTAATGTCTTTAGAGGATGATGGCTTGCTATTCACTATATAGGAAAAAAAGAACTATGGATTACAAATGACTTTCATACTAGCCCTAACTTTAGGTTTAAGTAGTTTTTATAGCCATGGCCACATATAAATTAATAACAAACATACATGATCCAAATAAATACATGTGTCACTATTCATGGGATCTACCCCAATGTGATATCCACCAAGACCCCCATATATATTAAGGGTTTTTTGCCCCAGGATTGTCATAAACTTTGTCAATTACACTATAACATATGTTTCCTCATAAACCCCTGCAAACTTACTCTGTCTTATGCCAAGAACCATGTCGTTAATTTTACTTTTCTTGAGTTTTAATCAAAGCAGAGGAAAAATCCGATAGTGGATTTCTTCACTTCCTCTCTCATTCCTTATTCATCATCCTCTTCCCCCTATCTTCTTCATCTTTCTTTCCCTTCCAGGTCTAGCATCAATGCCCACTCTACTTGCAACTTGAAATCTACAATGGCACCACCACCATCGGCATGGACTCTACAGCTAGGACCGACACAGAGGAGGGGAGACAAGATGGGGGTAGCACAAGGAAGGGGAAGGGAGACAAAGGAGGACGTGTTTGGGTGGCAGTGATGGGGTTGGCAAGGTGAGGAAGCAAAGGTGGGGATAGCTAGGGGGAGGGGAGAACTAGAAGGAAGTAGAGGAGGAGGGGGGACTGAGGTGGCTTGGCGACAGTAATGGGGCTAGTGTGAGGCGGGGTGGGGGATGCATGGACGAGGAGGATGATGGGAAGAGGAAGAAAGGTATGACGTGGCATGTGGGTGATGATAGGGTTGCCTCAAGGCGGGGAGGAGCAAGCAATGGTGACTTGAAGGAGGGAAAAGGAAAATGTAGTGGGGGGAAGATCAAAGACTGCAGAGGAGAATTTAACTCAAGGTGTAACGTACCGGGCTTAGGTCCCCGATCCGTTAACGGAGCATTACTGGTCCTAACAACCTCTTTGGATCGGGCCCATACGGACCCGATTAACTACCCCCAAAATGCTTAAGCCGGGTTGTCAAGTAGTAACGTCCTCGCTATTTATCCCACCCGGAACTTTTCATGTTCCACGGTATGGGACTATCTTTTTAGGGGTGTTACAACCTCCCCCACTTATATTCGCAACGTCCTCGTTGCGACATGGCACATCACTTCTTCCCAGTGATAGTGGCGGCTGCACGCTCCGGGTAGCCATTTCCTCCAACCTCTTTGTAGGGGCGGCTCCACCTCTCGGGTAGCCCTTTCCACTATCAGAGAGAATTTGACTCTGATACCACGTTGTCACGTCCTGGACATCGAAATATGGGGCAAATTGCGGAAGCATCCCAAAACAATGAAAATTTTTTTCGAGTCCAGGAGCGAGACAAAAAAATTTCATTGTTTTGGGATGCTTCCGCAATTTGCCCCATGTTTCGATGTCCGGGACATGACAACGTGGTATCAGAGCCAAATTCTCTCTGATAGTGGAAAGGGCTACCCGAGAGGTGGAGCCGCCCTACAAAGAGGTTGGAGGAAATGGCTACCCGGAGCGTGCAGCCGCCACTATCACTGGGAAGAAGTGATGTGCCATGTCGCAACGAGGACGTTGCGAATATAAGTGGGGGAGGTTGTAACAACCCTAAAAAGATAGTCCCATACCGTGGAACATGAAAAGTTCCGGGTGGGATAAATAGCGAGGACGTTACTACCTAGCAACCCGGCTTAAGCATTTTGGGGGTAGTTAATCGGGTCCGTATGGGCCCGATCCAAAGAGGTTGTTAGGGCCAGTAATGCTCCGTTAACGGATCGGGGACCTAAGCCCGGTACGTTACAAATGGTATCAGAGCCGAACACCCTCTGACAGTGGAAAGGGCTACCCGAGAGGTGGAGCCGCCCCTACAAAGAGGTTGGAGGAAATGGCTACCCAGAGCGTGAAGCCGCCACTGTCACTGGGAATAAGCGATGGGCCATGTCGCAACGAGGACGTTGCGAATATAAGTGGGGGAGGTTGTAAAACCCCAAAGGATTTGTCCCACACCGTGGAATACAAAATTCCCGGGTGGGATAAATAGTGAAGGAGGTTACTACTTAATAATCCGGCTTAAGCATTTTGGGAGTGGTTAATCGGGTCCGTATGGGTCCAATCCCAAGAGGTTGTTAGGGCCAGTAATGCTCCGATAACGGACCGGGGACCTAAGCCCGGGACGTTACACAAGGACCATGGTGAGGCTGACACCAGATGGGGGGAGGGGATGAGGTGGAGGATGCAAGGAGGAGGAGAAGTGGCATAGGAGGAGGTATGGGTGGATTGGGGAGGGGATGATATTGGTTTGTAAATTTAACAAATAAAATCGGTGATTTGACATATTTTTTTTATGGAAAATTCATTGACTTTAATAGACAAATGGATGAGAGTTAACCGCATAGGTCGTGGTGTACGAGTTAGTAAATTTGTAAGGGTCATGTGGTAAATATTAAGAACTAGTCAAGAGTTGTGGTATAATAGCAAACTTTATAGGTTTTATGGTGTAAAAGTACCCAAGGGTAAATACATACATATGCAAACAAATTCATGCCAAATATACACATGGTTATTTAATGAGATTCTCATATAAGAAAATAAAGGACATTATAAATGCGGAAGGATTATACTTCAAATTTTTTTAAAAAAGTCCACCTTAAATAAAATCTTATAGTGAAATTATATAATTTTAACACTTCCTCCACCTTCGAACTAATGCCAACTATCAGCACGAAGCAAGCTTGAAAAGATGTGCATTGGTCTTTCTTAAAGAGGAAATGAGGATAGATAGAATGGGGAGAAGGCTCTCATTCGCGAGGATGCAATAGAATTGATTATCTTTCACTGCCCAGTGGGATATTTATTTATAGGTATGCACTGCCTCATGCATCGATCTCTATTCCACTCTTCAATAGGTTGCCGTCTCCCTTGAGACCGGAGCCTCTCACAAATGCTGACGACAGTCAAAGAATCGTGAGGCCATCTAGGATTTGAACCAACGTATTCCAATTGGCCAAAGACTTCTACAGTACCGTTATAAGCGTAATGTATACTTGAAGATATTATCATAAGAATCACTATTCATTAATCTCTCTTGCTTGACTCATTTATTCTTGAATTCCATTAAATCCACATGTTATATGTATGCTATTATTGTTATTTGCTTTGTCAGAGTATCACCTTACACGTCGCTTGCGGGTATGTAGATAATTATAATTTTTTGCTTGGCCATTATATCTTGTATATAACGACATTAGACCATACTGGATATAAATATGCACCTTTAGAACTACTAGCCCCACTATTTGATGAAACATATTGTGGAATGATTAGAATAATATATTTCAATTCATTTTTTGACTAGTTCTAGGCTTACATTTTTTGAGAAAGCGTTTAATCCTAGTAACATTAGTGGTAACCATGCTAGTATTTGCTTATTGTATATTTCATGATACACATCCTTGTTTTCTTCTACCATTAGAAACAACAACACTATCGAACTTGAATAAATACCCAACTATAGCTCCTATCATCCACATTCCTTCTGAAATCTACATCGGATTGTCCTACTATCTCAAGCGATCATGCTTGATAAATCAATTTTAGGTGTACATTTCCTTTCAAATATCATAGAAATTTCTTTGTAGCTTCTCAATATGATGGTCTGGATGACTTTGATATCTATTTACGAAGCTTACTAGTTAAACAAAGTCAGGTTGTATGCACATCATTGCAAAAATTGAAATTTTCACAGCTTGTGCATTTGAAAACATGTAGAGATTTTTGCCTCTTTATAGGACATTGACTCTTATTAAATCTCTTTTAAATTATCAGTGGTGTGAGTGTTAGAAGGTTGTTCTACTTTCCAAATCTCTTTAGCATAATATGCAAGTATTTTTCGTGATTAAGATTCAACATTCCTCGTTGTTTAAATTGCTAGACCATAGGACGCTTTAGCCATGTTCTTTACCTCAAAATCTTAGCTCATTTTTCTCATTCCATCGAGCATTTATATGTCATTACTTACGAGTATAATGCAGTGGCATAATTTTAAACATGTTCCTTTCTTCATGACATACATGGCCAATTTATTTAAACTGGATAAATTTATGTCCATTCGTGAGTTATCTTAACTTCAATAGCTCAAGATCTTCTACTAAATCTAACAAAGTTTGGCAATCACACTGCACATACCCTATTGTGGAGAAAAAACATAAATTTGAATTTTTGATTGGAGGAGAAAATCCTCCAAAAGTGATCGGTAACCCTCTCGTTAATTAATCTTTAAAGTTTATTGGTCAAAGTATTCCTTCAATTACACTTGATTATTGATGGAGGAATTCTTGACCGGAGGAAAAGAAGCAACCAATTTGAGGAGTAATCCAACCTATTGGTGGAATAAAGTGATTCCTGAGTATCACATCAATGCATGTTATCCATCCCGTAATTCGTCGCTGCTATGGTAATTTGTGGTAGTGAGAGAAAGAATAAATTTTGATTAGAGAATAATATTGTAAGTATCAAGGAGGGATGTTGTTGCGAACCACGGAAGCGAACACACACAAACACGATCAAACAAGCAAGAACGCAAACACACGAATTTACAAGGTTCACCCCTAACTGGGCTACGTCCTTGGGCGGTGGCGATCGGTTTCACTATGTGGAGAAAGGAATGAATACAGATGATACTTTAAAACCCTAATCCTAAGGAGTTTATATAGCACTCCCATACAAACGGATCCCTAAAAATATAAGGATCCAAATACCCGAATACAAATAGAACCGCTCCATAAAATTTTCGCCGGGGGCGCTGCCCCCACACCCCCGCAGGGGGGGGGGGGGGACGCACCTGCTCCCCCCTAGACCCCCTCCCCCCCCTCCCCACAGGCTCGCTGACCGGGCAGCGAGACCCCTGTCTTGTTGGGGTATGGTACGGCAGGGGGATGCATATGGGGTTCTTCAACCTGGGTCAGATGGTTAGAATTCAAGGCATATCAACAGATGTAAATTATCAAATTGATTAATGACAAGGCATCCTGGAGGTCCTTCGGAAAAAGCTTAAAGATGGTGACCGAAAGTGGATCTTAGTTTACAATTATTAAACTATATGTTGATTCTGTTGGTTGTCGTGAAGACATTGCAAAAGTTGATTAGGGTCGACGTTGGTAGGGCATTTGTATTAGCTTTTGTAGGGACAAGGAAAAAGAGACAGATACCAAGGCATCTAATCTAGTCGTGTTTCTTTTGCCTATTTACTATTATTTTTGGAGATGCGATGTTTCTAACCGGACAGCATCTATGATATATGTGCTCAGAAGGTGACTGCCAATGACATTGGGATCGATCATCGATTTTTCGAAAGAGCCTGAATACATTTTGGACACATTTATTTGATGATGCTACAAAACTTCATCGGAGCGATCATAAGCTGCTCCGAAGAATATTTTGATATTCTTACCGCTAAAATATATCTGATGTCTAAGGATGGGAGGTTAGAAAATAGGTGTCTTGAAATGTGTAACGACAATTTAAAATCGAATCTGACGACTGAGTATTTTTGTTCTTCTAAGATGTGTATGGGTTGCAAGTTACTGGTAGAAGGATACCATTTAATTTTAACGTCATTTCCATGCAGCGTTTTAACTCAGCCATGATCGGATCTAAGTTCGAGTAATTGAGGAGGGTTGCATTAGATAGCCAACAACCAAGGTAAAATAACCAGAGACAAATTCCTATATGACGTTATCAATTGAGAACATTATTAAGAATTTACCTCAAGACAATCAGATCTTTTCAACATGGATTTTAGCTAATATTTAGTTTTCATTGGGCCTTACCTACTAGAGACGTGTTGCATCATCGCCTGAATGCAATGAGAAGTTTGCAAGATCCGCTACATTGTTTCCCGAATGTAGGTCAAAATTTCAAGACTTCTCGCAAGAGGAACACATGCAAGTAAATAAGCTAATTCTGCTACATCGCCCAGATGCAGTCCAAAATTTACAAGGGATCTCGTACAATGGATGGATTCTAGTAAAAAAATTAGTCCAAAAGAGGCCGCAAAAGAAGATGCATATAGATTGTTAGAATATCAGCACTTTGACTAGGAAATCAACGGGGAGTATATATGATGGAATGAAGGAAAATTCAGAGAATGTATCTCCAAGAGACAAAACGAGTTGGAGAGAAAGCGAGGGAGATCGAGAAGACGCACTTTAAATTATCATATTCGGGTAAAGAGAAGGGAAGAAATGATGTTGGAGTGTTATAAGGATTTGAAGGATATGGCTTTTGACAATTTAAAGTCATGTCAGGTTGCAATCACGTTAAAAATCACAATGAGCATCATCTCGAGTTAATTAGTATCACTGTTACGTTTGAAAAACCTTATCCAACTTCTTTGAGTTTGCTACCTGTATGGAAAATGCCTTTCTTTAATATATATTTATTATAGTTCCTCGACATCAATAGTAGAATAGAGAAAGCACATCATGTACTACGTACAAGCACACTTTTCATTGAATAGGTCGAAAAAGAAACCCTTTCAAAGTTGGGATCAAAGAAAGTAGTAGACTAACTAATCCTGCAAGCTATCGTATGGTTGAAGTTTAAATAGATTTAAAGGAAAGGATTAAACAAGCTTTTTGGTGGGATTTGGATAAGATTATGCAAGGAATCCAACAAAGAGAGATGATTTGTTTAAGTGAAGATCTTAATAGACACATAGGAAATTATGCTTCATGGTATGCTAGTGTTCATGGAGGCCATAGCTTTGGGGATGAAAATGAAGAGGGAAAAGTTATTCTAGATTTTGTAAGGCTTATGAACTTTTTATATCCAATAATTTCTTCAAGAAGACAGAGAAGCATTTAATTACTTATAAGAGTGGCACGATTAAAACATAGATGGATTACTTTGTGGTGAGGAGAAGGGATATGTTATATTGCAAAAACTTCAAAGTAATCCCAGGAGAGAGCTTGATATCTCAATATTGCTTGCTAATCATGGATGTCAAATAGACGGGATGGTAAAGAGAAGGAGTTTCCCATGATCATTAGAACTAAACAATGGAATCTTCAATTGAAGCACTCAAGCTTCAAGGAGAAGGTTAGAAGATGTATCATGGGATTGTAACTAAAGTGAAAATGAGATGTGATAAGTGATACCATCTTGTATCCAAAGGATAACTGAAGAGATGCTAGGCGAGATTAAGGGAGGAGTTCTAGGACAAAAGAAGGCTCGGTGGTGGAGTGAGGGAGTGCAAGAGAAGCTTAAAATTAAAAGATATAGCATTAAAGTCATGTATCAGACTAGAAAAGAGGAAACGGTTGCAAACTACAAAATAGAGAAGAAGTGAGCAAATAAGCCTATAATGATGCTGAGTCAAAAGATTATGAAATATTGTACACAAAAAAATTGACTCTAAGGAGGGCTGAAGGATATATCTTGACAAGTCAAAGCAAGAAAAATAAAGACCAAAGATCTTTCTCAAGTGAGATACATTAATGATAAGGAAGGACATGTAATTGTTACTCAAAAGCATATAGAGACTAGATGGAAAAATATTTCCATAAGCTCTTCATTGGGAAAGGGAATATAGAGATCACTTTGGGAGATCTAGCTAGCTGTGAAAGTTATCTAAATCATGCAAGCTATAGATGAATATAAAGGAAGGACGTATAGGAGGATTTGAAGGTTATGAAACCTGAGAAAGGTGTAGGACATGAATACATTCTTATAGAAGTATGAAGAGTTCTAGGTGGATGTGATTTGACCCTGACCCAACTCACATATTTACCCAATATTATTTGACGAAGAAAGAAAATGACTGAAGAGTGGAAGAGAAGCATTAGGGTACCTCTTTATAAGAATAAAGTAGATACTCAAAATTTTTCGAATTACAGATGCTTCAAATTGATGAGCCATATTATGAAATTTGAGAATGTGTGATCGAAGAAAGTTGAGGTAACTTTCCAAAGTAGCAAAAAACCAACGCTCAATTATTGAAGCTATCCACTTGTTGAGGAGAATGATGGAGATTTATAGAGCCAAATGGAAGAACCTCCATATGATTTTTTTATTGATTTGGACAAGGCTTTTGATTCAATCCCATATAAGATACTATTGAGATTTTTAGAGAAGATACAACTACATGCCCTATACATTAACCTTATAAAGAATTTGTATGATGAGACTTCATCTTGTGTAAGTATACAGTCTAGGAAGATTAACTATTTTGATATCAACACCGGCATGCATCAAGGTTCATCTTTGAGTCCATTACTTTTTAGATTTTGGATGAGTTGACTAACCACATTCGGGATGAGATACCATGGTGTATGTTGTTCACGATGATATTGTATTGTGATTGTTGAGACTAAGGCGGAGTAATGGGAAGCTTGAGAATTGGAGACATGCCTTAGAGACTATAGGATTTTGTATAAGTAGGGCTAAGACTGAATGTAAGGAGTGCACATTTGATGGAAGTATTAGTGGATAAATCGAGGTGAAGATTGGAGATGAAAACTTTCAGAAGAAAGTTTCTTTTATATATTTGGGATCTATTTTGCAATAAGATGGGGAAGTCGTGAGACGTTACTCATAGAATAAATGCAAGTTGGATAAAGTGGAGAGGAGCCTCCACCTTTCTTTGTGATAAGAAAATTCCTTTGAAATCAAAAGAAAGTCTTACGAAGCATACACCCGTGAATTCTGCAATGCTCTATGGATCTAAATGTTGTCTTTTGAACCATGGACATGTGCAAAGAAAGATTGTAGCAGATATGAAAATGTTAAGGTGGATGTATAGTCATACATGAAAACATCTTATTTGGAATGATGTTGTCAAAAGAAAATAGTGTAGCTCAAATAGAGGATAAGATGGGAGAAAATCACTTAAGATGGCTTGGTCCTTTGCAAATGAGGTCTTCTGATGAACCAGTTAGAAGATGCAAGATTTGGGATGTTGAGACAGTTAAGAGAGGGCGAGAAAGGCCTAGGAATTGTTGAAATGATACCATTCGAAGGGATTTTAGTTATTTGGATCTAAGTCTGAGAATGGCCCAATAAATATCTTAATGGAGGCAAATAATCCATGTAATCGACCCTACTTCATGTGAGAAAATGCTTTGTTGTTGTTATGTTCCATCCAGAATGTAAACATGATCTAAGGCATGGATTGGTTAATAGATACCAAACATCCATTGTTTTCTATGAGAAGAATTATGTATAGTGCATAGAATAGCACATACATGACATCCATTGTTTTGATGCATGGGGTTTTAGAGGAAAGGAGTGTGTGCACAGACACATGCATACAGACAAACATGAAATTTACCGGTGGTGTGTATGCATGGATGTACATTCCCATATAGCATGCATGTGTATATATATATATGTATATATATATGTATATATATATGTATATATGTGTGTATATATATATATATGTATATATATGTATATATATATGTGTGTGTGTGTATATATATATATATACATATATATATATATATATATGGAAAAAATGGGGCTGCCCCCTGGGGGCAGCCAACATGGTTGCCCCCGCCCCATTTTTCCTCAAATTTTTTATTTTTATTTTAAAATAACACCGTGTATATTCATCCCTATATCCCTCCTATATGCCATTCGAATTTCGTCAGAAACAGAGACTCCTACGGCCTCCATCGAGATGATGTCGATTTAAAAAATTCTGTTACCGTTAAAAAATGACTGTCTGGTTACCGCCACGACCTTTGAAACATCGATATTCCTCCCTCGACCCTTTAAACTTGCTAACCCTTACCATATAAACCCTGTGGTTAACCTCCATCTATTTACCCGTTAAAAGTAACCGAATTTCATTACACTCTTTAATATTATGCCTATTTTATTTATCGAATTTACGATATCTGCCACTCCCTCTCACCTTCATCCATCTCCCCACTGCCCAGCACCAACCATCTGGTTGACCTCTATCGTCGACGCCCGCGCAACCTTGCCGCTCCGAGCAGCCTCCCGCTCTGAGCCCTCCCGCAGCCGCAGCAGCCCCCTTCCGGCGCATCACCCTCATGCTCCGAGCAGCCACCCCCTACCCCCAGCCCTGCCGCTTCGAGCCCTCCCGCAGCCGCAGCAGAGCACCCCCTACTCGGAGCCCCCTGCACCCACCACAGCTCGCGGCCTCCCGCACCCCCCTTCCCTCCCCCTCCCGCTGCACCCAGCACAGCAGCCTCCCGTAGCCCCCTCCTGCTCCGAGCAGCGGACCCCCCCCTCCCCTCCCGCGCGCGTCCTCCCCACACCCCGGCGCGATGGAGTCCAGCCACCCCCCCTCCCGCACGCGTCCTCCCCCCACCCCCGCGCGATGGAGTCCAGCCCCCCCTCCCCTCCCGCGCGCGTCCTCCCCCCACCACCGCGCGATGGAGTCCAGCCCCCCCCGGAGCCCGCTGCACCCCCCCAGCTCGCGGCCTCCCGCACCCCCTCCCCCTCCCCCTCCCGCTCGACCCCCCTGCACCCGGCGCATCACCCTCCCGCATCCCCCTCCTGGTCCAAGCAGCCGACCCCCCCCCCTCTCCCCTCCCGCACGCGATGTACAGTCCCCCCCCCCCCCCACACACACAGACACATACGCCGCCGCTGCTGCTTCGCCCCCTCCCCCCGGTCACCGCTACTGCTTCACCCCCCGCGTGATGGAGCCTCCTGCAGCTGCTGCTTCAGCCCTGGCAGAATTATTTTCCTATTTTTTTTATTTTGGATAACCCTAGCCGTTGGATGGTAAATTGGTTAGGTTAACTCAAGACTAACTCAAGTATTTAACTCAAATACAGTTAAAATTGACGGCAGGGTTTGTTGGGTAAGACGGAGCAAGTTTACGAGGTTAGGGGAGGAATTACGATGTTTCAAAGGTCGTGGCGGTAATTGGAAAAGTTTATAGGGCCTGCCGGGTAAAAATCCCCTTTATTATTTACACCCCAAATCAACAAACCCTCAACATGGAACTTGTACATAAAAATATAAAGAAAAATACAAACTTTATTTCACTCAAATATAATACACAATGCACCTGGGACACAAAATAAAAAGCCACAAAAAACTTCTCAAACATGTATCTTCTGCATACAACCTCAAAATTAATTAAACTCATCTTTATTGTTCTTAAAATTTAATTATCTATTTAATGAAGGTGGTTTCATTCAATTTGGAGTTGAGATGCAAAAGTTAGCTTTTGGATCCCTATTGTATTATATACTTGTATATAATAATCAATATATTCATTATTCATATTTTTATCTTTTTATATTTTTATATACTTGTAAATATTATTTGAAATACAAGTAAATATATAATATATCCATTAAAAATTCATTAATAAAGAAAGTAATAAAATATATAGGTAAACTATATATATTTATAAAGCATATACCTATTTATTTAAGTAAATAAAATCAGAAAAAAACAACAAAATATGTCTAATAATGAAATTAAATAAATAGAAGTATATACAATATAGGTACATTATACCTATAAAATAAATACATTATTCTAATTTTGATGACTTTTGATTTTGTTATTTGTATTTTATATAATAAAAATAAATATATACAAAATATTTAAAAATATAATATGTACAAACACAAATAAGAAAATAAATAATTAAAAATACATATAATTTATACATATGTACTAGTATACCAATTGGGTCCGAAAACCTACTTTTTGCATATTAACTTTGATTTTAGTGAACCACACTTATTTGATAGTTATTTTTACAAAATGAACTTTAAAAGTAAGTACACCAAATCAGAGTTCATACGTTCGAGTTATGAGTTCGAATGTTAGGCTTTACGGCTTTTAGATTTTGTGATTTATTGGTATTTATTCATAATTATTTTAAGATATATTTTTGTATTTTTCTAGTGATTTTTATAAACAATTCAAAAAAAGAACTAAGTTAATTGGAGTTATAAATAAATATATAGAAAATAAAGAATTTTTATATACATAATGTGCATATAGACAAAAGGGTCCAAACGTCGTAACTCACACAATGCATTCCACTATTTTTTTGGTATTCTTAATAAATGTGTTAGTTACAAAATGAATTTTAAAAGTGAATTTGCTCAGTTTAGGGTTTTTTTATAAATAGTTATGAACATGTGAATTTAGACTTTTAGGATTTTTAGATTCATTGTAATTATTTATTTATTGATTAAATATATTTTATGATGTTTTTATAAGTTAAAATACATTATTACAAACAACTTCCAAGCAGGAAATATTTTTATTTGAGATTATTTTATTGATAAATAAAATAGGTGAAAATATATACAAGGTGAAAAATGATGAATATATACAAGTGAGAATTGGTTTTATTGAACTTTATAAGTTATAGACCTTATGTCCCCTACTTTATTACTAGTCGATCAGGTCGTCTTATCCTTCTCTTGGGGTTCGGGTCAGTCTGTATTTATTTCATAAATACATCCTTCTTTATTTCTTTTCTTTTTCCTTTTTTTAATTTTAAGAATGATAAATATACATTATTAACAAATAGGTGATAAATGATAAATAATGATTATACATGTGTTTTACCAAGTATTTTAGCTAAAATAAAAGAATAAATATGTTGAATCGTTGATTCATCACTCCCTTGTCTTTCTTTTTTCTGGGAGATTGCTAATGGCGTTGAAGGTGGCCATGGTGAGGATGTGCTTTTCATGTTTGCCACCTTGACTCATTTGATTGTGGGGACGAGGCATGCACCTTGTAGTACTTGCATCTTTTAATCCTTTCTTCACAGCATGTATGTATTCGAGAGCTTTCATCAAAGGAATATTTAAAACCATGTTTTGTATAATTTCCACAATAGAAGTATCAGACAAAGCATGTTCAAAATTTTGATTTTTTTTGTATTTTCTCATTGCTTCAGGAAAAGGTATATTTAAATAATTTGATACTCTATCATTCAAAATTGTGTCCATATCATTGCTTACAGGTAGATGGTGTGAATATACAAAATCATCTACAAGTTATGGACAAAAAAATCTACCTCAGCTTCAAGGGCTCGCTTCGGTTCGGCTACTATTATGGGAATCTTATGGGCTGGCTGACTTTGATCGAGAGTCTATTGTTGCTTCCTTCTTTCTGGATTTCTGAAATTTCTTCATTTTTTGTATTTTCGTTTCTTCTTCTAGTGCTGTAAAAATGGTGCTTGTCTCTCCTGTTGGTTGGGCTGATGACTCGCCATCAAATGCAATGTTCTTCCATATCATCGTTGCCGATGGATGGAGTGTCCTACCGCTCTTGAGAGTAACAATATTAGATAAAAAGGCATTAAGATCACCTGAATCGGGTTGGACAGTACCAGCTATCTGCTCCTTGCGATGGAAGTTGTTCGGGTTTGCCTTGACCTGAGACGGTATGATAGTCTTCACAGTTGTCTGGTCGTTGATCTTCTGGCTCATCTTAGCCATGTTCTCGATCAATAGATCTAGACAGTCCAGGGTCACCGTTAACCAACACAACCTCAGAAGAGTCAGCCTATGTAGGCCTCTAGTACTGCAGGGGAGGTCGTTGTTGGTAATCCTAATGGTGCTGATAGTGAGGAGGAGGAGGGTATGAGTAATATTGAGGAGGACTGGAGTACTACTTCTGATAATGAGAAGCCATCTGTTGCTGATGGTAACTCTGCTGCCTGTAGTCGGACCGTTGTCAACCCTGCTGGTATCCTTGCCTCTAGTTGTTCCCATAATGTGGAGGATGCTATTGATGAGAGGGCTAGTAGGGTCTTCCACCTTGCTACTGCTGGTGATAGGGCTTGTTTTCCACAATCTGACGTTGGGGTTGTCTCTATGGATATATCAGTTGCGGTTCGTTGCTCCATACACCATTGATCCCTTGTATCCGCAGCATTTGTGAAAAGAACTACTCGGAATAAGCAGGCTGGGACTCAGGTTGGTAAATAACCATCTGTGTCTGGGACTGCAGGGGTTGCTCTAGGGCCTATACATAGTATACATTCTGGATAGGTTGGGACTATGGGGGACTCGGCTGAGGAGGTTGTGTAGGTGATGGTTCCTTCATCTCAATAGATGTCTCGGCGGTGGCAGACACAGAGTTGTAGGCATTGGCATTCAGTTCCCGAACAAGCTACTCTACCTGCTGGGAGATTTGGTCGAGCTTTTCCAACCCCTAGGTCCTTTTCTCTATAACAACTAATTTCTCGAGTCTTGCAACCTCTTCTCAATAATATCTAGCTTGTACAGGTTACACCCTATAATGCTTAAGTTGAAGATCTCGTCCCTGTCCTCTGCATGAGCAACCATGTAGATTTGCTTGTACATGCGGTGGGCATCTTCATGTATGCATGGGATGAGGATTGAGTGGCTTCTCCTTCGACCATCTCCTAAAAAATGTCCCAGACAACATCCTCATCATTGTTAAAATGTGAACCGTCGCAAGTTGCATCTACCAGCTTTTGGCTCTCCAGTGTCAACCCACAGAAGAAGTGCTAAACAAGACTAGTCTTCGGAATTTCGTGATGAGGACACTTCTCTTGTAGATCTTTGAATCTCTCCCACGCTTCATGGATCATCTCGTGGTGTTACTGGACGAAATTGGAGAGCAGGCACGCATCTGATTCAAGCGATCGAGAGGGTAAAATTGTGCAAAAAGGCAGACTTCAACTCCTCCCATGTGGTCGCTATCTTCCTTAGATGATTCACCCAATAAAGGGCCTTCTCTTAGAGGTTAAAGGGGAAGGCAGTCATCTTAAATACCCTAGAGGGATATTAGGGTAGTGTGTTGTTGCATAGATGCAGTCGAATTGTTGTAAGTGGATGTACGACACTTCAGTTGTATTCCCGTGGAAGGACGGGAGTAGAGACAAGAACTACGTCTTCAACTCAAAATGCACATGGATGGGTGGAATCTAGATCCACTCTGTGACATGGCTGCCCCATGGTTGTAGGTTTGCTTCAATGTGAGCTTGGGTTGCGATGGTCTTGCCTCTCACCCTTCATTATGAGGCCCACCTACTGACAGGTAGTCTTCAATGTCATCTCTGTTCGGATCTTCATTTTCTCATTGAAAACCACCTTCTCTCCTGGCATCCCTCTCGTCAACCCTCATCCTCAAATCATTCAGCATGTCTTGGAAAGCGGCCTGAGCTAATCCTTGGTTAGTCAGCTGCTGCTGGATTGCTTGTATAGAGGCGAGAAGCTGTGATGAATCTCCATTCATCACCTTTATTCTATCATTTTGGCATTAAAAACTCAAGCTAATGTATGTAAATAACATTATTTTGTACAAATTAACATTCACTATTTGTTCCATTTATTGTATATAAAATCCAATTTTTATTGCTAAAATTATAGTATAAAGAAAAGAAAAGAAAACGAATAAAATATGAGAGGTATTTTATGACCCTAAACCTCGAGACCCAGGCTTCTTGATGACTGGATCGACAAAGAATAAAGTAGGGAGATATAAGGGATAATAAATCAATAAAAATCTCATTCTTTTATTCATCACTATTGTACTTTTGGGACCTATTTTATTTTCTAATATTTATACTCAAATAAAGAAACTTTATACATGAAAGATGTTGATAAAAATATAAATAAAAATACCAAATTGAGTTAACACAATATTATACAATGTACTTTTTATACTCTAAATAAAAAGTCAAAATCCAAACTTCCTAGACCCCTATCTCCTCAATAAAAACTCAAAATGTATCAAAATCATTTAATCTTATATAAATTTTAATAAGTTATTTAATAAAGGTGGTTTCATTTAATTTGGAGTTAAGGTACAAAAGTTAGGTTTTGGACCCCTATTTTAGACTTTACCTGAATAAAATATTCATTTTATTTATTATCTATTATTTATAATTTTATAATTTTATACCTTTATAATTTTATAACTACTACTTATAGTATATGTACATATTTAGAATATAAAAACCATAAAGAAAACACAAAAATATAACAAGTACACAAAATACATAGATGAAATACCTATACTTATACTTACATAATATACACATATATTTATATAGTTATACATAAATATAGTAAAAATATATATTTATGTATCTAAAAATAATTCATAAATATATAAAATATAAAAATAAAATAATAAAATAAAAAATACAAAATAAAAATAAAATACTCAAACATAGGTAAATATACATATAATTAAAACCCTCAAAAGGTACTTGTAATAAATAAGTCCATAAAAATAAATAAAAAGCATACTAAAATACTACATAAATTAATAAACATTTTATATTTTATAACTTAAAATTAATAAAATAATTTACTATTTATTAGTGAATTTATAAATAATTTCAGGGTTGGTTTTTTATGGTTCGTTTACATGGACCAACGAGATGGTACTGCTAGTTGACCACGATCAACTGTCTGACCTGAACCGTAGCCCTTGTCAAACATCGTTTGACCCATTTTCTCTATTTCTCTGCACCTAAATCTTGCACCAATTCGACTCGATTTATTCTTGGCCTTTAATCCCCGATCATCGATCATTCACACCCAGATGATTCATTGGTCGAGGAGTCACTATATGGAGGTCCATCGCCCGATGAAGATCGCTTGTATAAAATATCTCCTCCGGGCCTCCATTCAAATTCGATCCTCTTTCATGCTACTTTTTCCATAACTCGTGTCAGATCAAGACTCCTGGTGTCAGAAGCAGTCGTCCCCGGGGTTCAGCGTGCTCTTTGACATGTTGAATCGAGCGATCCGAGTTGTCGCCATCAGCTCCGTCACGATCTCTACCCACTCTAGTCCAAGTCAGGTAGCTTCTCTTTTCCTTGAGTTTTTGAGTCCCTAGTGTAGCAATAGAGAAATTGTGCCCTTTATTTTGCTCGATTTCATCCGTATATCGTAATATCTTCCACCTGTAGTTCGCTAGAGCTCTGCTCCGGCGAGCCCTCCAGTGTCCTCTTCCTATACTCTACCTTGCCTTTTTCCCTCACCTTCTTCCCCTTACATTTCTAAATGTCCCTTGTACCTCCATCCACCCAGATCTCACACAGATCCGGAGATCAAGTCTCCTCCTCCACCGATTCATCAAAGACCGTCATTTCGCCCCATCTCCACCTTAGTTTGCCTCCAGGAACTTCCCCAATATCTGATTTTTTTGCTGACCAACTCCCTACATGAAATAGAAAAAAACCCACCTTTGTAGGTCATTCCGAAGAAAGAACAAGGCCTCCAGGTCCGAGGCCTTATCCAGCATTTGGCAATGTCTCCGATAATTTATGGGGGGCCTATAGCTGCAGAATCACCTCTGGATTTTGTAGAGCAGCTTTGGAGAGACAGAGGAGGACCGAGGTAGCGGGCACGTCAGATCGAATCTTGGGGAAGCTTATGTTCTTTCCATTTCTTCTGAGCATCTTCTTCACTGTCCGATCGAGGTCCTTCTCCCAGATTGAACAAGAGTTGTTGGATCTCACGTGCTTCAAGCGATTATATCAGATATGGGATCTAATCCCGACCGTTTGTGAACGAAGGGGTACGCGTTGTTCGATGCTCGCCATGTAGATAAGTCGAGTGCTTCCCACCGTCCGATTGATCGCTTGAGTGGTATTTTGCACATTCCATCCCCTCATTTTAGTAATTTATTATTTTGTATTCAAATATTCATTTGTCATTTAAAGGTTTTGTACAAATTGCATGTGAACCTCTACCTTTTATTATATTTGTTTTTTAGTCCAGTCCACGTCACATAACGTGTTGTCATACGTGAGGTGACGATTTTGCATGTATACCCTTAAGGGTTTTTTGGGTAATTTGCATAATCATCCTCGTGATTATTTTTAATTGCATTTATACCCTTGTTAGTTCAATAAATTTTGTGCATGTTTTCTATTTATTAAAAATATCATTCATGATCCGAAAATTCTCAAAAAATATGGTTGAGTGCCTGCTTGCTAGTAGATTCATGCTATATTTTTGTATTTTAATTCTAGACACTTCAAACATTTATTAAAAATAAAAAGAGCACATTTTTATTCCTGATTGATTTGTAAAATACCAAACAATATAAAAATGTTTTGAAAAATTCCCACAAAATTATATTTTGTTTATTTTTGCATTTTCTAACTCCAAACCAAAAATCCCAAAAAATAGAAAAAGAAAAGTCATAAAAATTTAAAAAGCACCAAAATTCTTTATATAAATATAAAAAATTTGTAAAAATCTAAAAGTACCTTTTTCTATTATGTAATTTTATTATATTTTATTAATTAAAAATTGTTTGGAAAATTTTGACTGTACTTCCTATTTTAAAATTCCAAAATAATTTAGCCTATTTATTTAATCCCAATTTTGGGATATTTTTAACTTTAAAATTAAGAAAAATTAACAAAAATCCCCTAAAAATAAAAAACAATAAAAAAATTATATTACAAAAACATTTATTTTTTATTTTGGTTATTTTTAAGTATATTTATAGTTGTATTTCTTTATATTGTATATATAGCCTACTATATTCATATATTATATAATTAGAAGGAAAAAAGAAATTAAAAATCAAAACATATTAAAAGAAAATAAAAATATAAAAAATAAAATTAATATATATATATATATATATATATATATATATATATATATAAATTAAAATATATAAAAATATAAAATTGAAAACCCACAAAAACACAAATTGGTTAAGTGTTTGAAAGACAAACTCATGTGGTTATTTTTTTTGTCTCAATTGCTCTATACATTAATTGCTTACTCATTGTGTGGGTTAATTGTTGTTTGAGTATTGAGTAGTAATCTCAGTGACAATGAGTTTGATTTTGTGAGATCATTATTAGTGGCACTGATACACATGTTCAACAAGCTGACTGCTGACTTCATTCTGCGTGCTGAACTGCACATCCCCCTGATCTGCCTGCTCGACTGGTTAGGGCTGTGGTCCCTTTCCTTTTCTTGTAGGATCCACATGATAGAATAAACCTTGGTTAGCCTCTTTCTAAGCACCAAATTCTGAGAGAAATTTGGGATTAAGTTCAATCCCAGATGGTTGTGAATAGAGCATAGGATATTGATAGAAATCAATCTCCATCTACAAGGGGTTGGTTCGAGGACAAGAGTAATCCCAACTTATTTGAAGAGGGAGCGCTAGTTCGAGTCATGAGTCCATCCCGAACAGTGGATTCATTGGAGAAAGATAAGTATTGAAAGAAAAAATGATTGGGGAGTCCAAGGAGAAGTTCGCAAGGTCTGAACCGATTTCTTGGAGATTACCTCTCATTATTGGAGATGTTGGCGACACAAAATCGATGTGGGTGTTGGCGGAGTCTCGATTAAACTATCCGTGGGACGACATCTTGAGATGGTCAAAATGAGATAGATGATGGAAGAAGAGCATGGAGATGAAAAAGAAATAAAAGGAATGTAAAACAATAGGATGCTCACAATGAGCAAGGATCAAAGAGGAAATCTGCAAAATGTGACAAAATGGTGCAAAGGCGTAATGTTCTTGATCTTGACCTTAATGAAAACTAATCAATCAAACCAAAATACAATGGATTTACCAACTCGACTCGTGAAGCCGTAAAGGTTCAGTAATTATATGCGTAAGTTTTAGATTGATTTTCAGGCAATTATCTTTTAACTAGCCCTTAAAGCACTAATCCAAAAGGAGTCAGAGTACTACCAGAAAAGCATCACGTGCTTGGCCTCCTCCTTTGTAACCTATGGTCTACACTTTTTTAGGTCCTTGTATCACTTCCTGGATCCCTGCTCATCCAAAGAAATAAGAGGGAGGAACCTGATAGGTGAAACCACTACTTCGGTCCTCGCTCGCAACAGAATCACTCATGGGCGTGCATGGACCTACTTGGATGCAAGACGATGAGACAAACACCCTCGTGAAGGCGTAGCCTGAGCTCAATACTCATACAAGGTCAATGTTCTACACAAGGCAAAAACATCATCGTTGACTAGGCCCTACTCGTCCACGTACGATAGAAGCACCAATACTTCGGAAATCTGGGAGATACACAAGGAAGTTACAGACTGGATTTTTGGCTCTAATCCTTACAATAGAGCTCACTCTCGAGAAGGAGACCTTCCGCAATGGTACCTGAAAACAAATGAGGTTGGTCATCCAATACAAAGAGTCCAATTAATCAATTTTATTTAGATCAAGTATTTTTAGCAGTCCCTTTCTTAATTTTTTGTGTTATCACTTGCTTTGAGTAAATTCAATATAAGTTGATGAATGCCTAATTCTCACTCTTTATTCTTTTATTTTAGTTATTTTTCTTAGCTAAACATCATGTAAATATTTGTAAATACAATAATTTAGCAAATTGCATGATTGTGTTAATGTTGCATATTTAGAATGCATCTTTGTGCAAAACTAAAAGAATAAAGGAAAAGAAAAAGAATAAAGTATTTAGAATAAATACGGAAACCCTAAGAGAGATAGGATGTACTTTGTATTAATTATAGTGTCTATATTTGTGTATATTATTTATACATTTATCTTTGACAAAATAAAATTAATTCATTATTTTACAACCTTGTATATATTCCTAAAATTAAATATAAAATAAAAAAAATAAGAAAAATGGAAATAAAAATCCTCCATTCATTGTATAAAATACACTTGTATATATAACATTTCTTATTTATTATATATATATGTAAATAACTTGTAAAAATAAAATAAAAATCCTTTTACACTTCTAAAATATTGGTGTATACAAATAAAATATAAAATAAGGGTATTTATATACAAATAAATTAATAAGAATACTTGTATATAATATATAGGTATATGATACATGTATATGACACTATATATTGTATATACACCAATTTATTTATCATAAAAATAATTAGAAATCACAGAAAAATAATTTGAAAAATAATAATCATTTTTTTTATTTTATACACTTTTTATTTTAAATTCATTTATTAATTTTTATTGAATTTGTATGTATTTTGTAAATTCGAATTTTCTGATTGGTCCGGGTATTTTGTTGACCTCCGGTCAATGCCTCTTTCTGGCTGGTTAGACCCAGATCCCTCTCACCGGACCTCCTTGTCCCCATTCCCAGACCGAATCCCTCCGCCTCTTGCCTCGATTTCTCGCCCGAGTCTCCTCCTAGGATCCGTGATCCTCGCGGATCCCTAGGAAGGCGAGAATCTTCCTAGGGTTGCGTGCTCCTGCTCGATCTTTCCATGCTCCTGGAGTAGGCTATAAAAGCTCTCATCCGCCTTCTAGCACTACAGCTCGTGCCTTCCCCCTCCTTCACCCCTAGACATCCCTAACCGAGTGACAACAACTGGGAGACGCCTTTGGATTCATGTTTGGTGGCATGAAGCCGCAGCTCAACCACATGGCCGGAGAGCTTCACCGCATTTAGCCTCCACGCCCGTCGTAGCAAGGTTAAGGCCAAAACCCCACTTCCCACCTCCGCCTGACCTGGCTGAGTCCGTCAGTGGCCTCAGGTATCACCTTCGTCCACTGCACTTCTCGTTTCAATTCGATTCTTCCATTTTACACCATCGTCTTTCACTTGCTCTGACCAGCTGGTAGGATCCCCATCTCACATCCCTATCAGTATCGATCAAACAACCGACACTCGCTGCACCTTCTCACTTAATCCGTCCCCATGGGTCTTGCTCATCGGAGTAGGATCAAGTCGGGTCTCCTTCCCCCACCTACGTTGGAGGCCCAAACCTCACCCCCGTCACTTTTTCCATTTTTATCTGCAATAAACTCGGCCGAAGCCACGCCCCGAGCCCCTTCTACCATTTGTAGGTCCTACAGTGGGTGAGGAACCCATTTGAACTTTTGGTTGCTCTGGCCGAGCTGCTCTAGGACCCCTGCACCGTCACGCTCATCTGGCCGATAGCTCCTACATCGGAGCCGCACGTTCAACGCGGACCGCCTCTATGATCCTGCTGGAGCTCTCAGATCGTTCATCAGAGCTTCGGATTCCATCTGAGACTCAGGTGAAATTTGTTGGGGCCCTGTTCTTGCAAGCCTGCTCCCTGCCGTTGGATGAGCCCCACTTCTGCCAGATTCCATCAGAGCCGTCGACTAGATCAGCTTTTGGGATGTTAGATCTGACGCCCCAGACGCATCTGCCCCACACATTCTAGACACCATATGCACCGTCAGATCAGCAGCAGGAGGCGATCAGAGATGTATGATAGCGACAGATTCAACGCACGGCACGCGTCCAACGTGCTTTGCACGGGCCTGCAGGGTATATTTCCCTATAACCCTTATTTACTTTAGTATTTCCCTTTAGTCTAGAAAATAAATTTAGTAGTTCAAAACATTTACTGTTTGGACCTGTAGTTTGTAATATTTGCATTTCAGTCCCTCCAAATCTGAGGCACGTGTTGTTTCACGTGATTTTTGGGTTAATTGGATGATATTCCTGAACTTTTGAGCTGTTAGTTAATGAAAGAAAGGTTTCCAGTATTTATAATTATGCCCTTGTGCGTCCAGCTTTATGCATGTACGTGATATATTGGGACTTTTTGCAGTATCGTCCCTAAACTTTTAAGATGTGCTATTATTTGGTACAAATATTAATTTTAATTGCAAAATGGTCCCTGTATACAATGATGAATTGCATGTTGTGTTTTGTGTTTAATAAATACCAAATTAATCCCAAAAATTCTCTAAAAATTTCTGTTGGCTCTTGTTGACACGTAGTATTTTTAGTGATTTTTGTGGATTGATTTCGTTGCATTTAGTATTTTCTAAAACTAAAAAACCTATAAAAAGTGTCCTGTCCATAGTGGAAAATACGTAAAAATTTGAAAAATTTCCCTAAATTCTTGTCTATGTGCTTTCATGCGTTCTGTTTCAGCAGCAATTTCATTTGAAAACCCCTTATAAAAATCCTTAAAATTACAAAAGACCTAAAAACTTATAAAAATATTATAAAATTAAAGAAAAATCCAAAAATACTCATTTTAGTTCCTGTTTGTAGAGTTTTATTTTTGGTTTAAAATAAAATTGCTCCCCAGGATTTTAGGTCCTTTTAAGTAATTTTAAATTGCAATTTAATCTTGGTTGTACATTGTTTGTGGTTTTAGTCACTTTCTGATTTTTATAAAATTATAAAAACATTTCCAAAACCCTAGGAAATTACTAAGAACACTTTAAAATTTTTAAAACCCAAAAATATTTTTATCTTAATTTTTGAGTATTTTTAGCCTTAAGTAAAAATACAAAAAGAATTGTGTGTGCCTTGTTTCTTATTTGTTGCTTTATTTCAAAATTAAAAAAAAATGCAAAATCAAAACCACCACAAAAATATTTTATTTCTAAAATTTGGCTACTTCGTACATTTCCATGCTCCTTGTTTTCGACCCTAGTTGTTATACGTGGTAAAAATAATAGCGAATCTGCTTACATTTTTTTGTGCTTGATTGCTTTATCTCTTGGCTTGAGTGGTTTATCTTTTTCTGGCTGAGTCCACCTTGTGATCTGAGTGGCAACGACCCTTTATTATTTACTTTCCTAACCAGAGTTGCAACGCGAGGTCAATAGAATGACGTTGTTGCTGAGGAGCACGACTTAGTAGTCATTTTTCTATTTTTGCTCATTTTGGCATTTATCTGATAAAACTGTTTCTGACATCTTCTCTTTTTCACTTTTCGTGTGAGGAACCACCTGAGGACGCTTCGGCTTTCCGTTGGAGTACCTGCACATGAGGCGGAGTAGAGGAGCGGGAGGGTGCGGTTTCATTAGATAGAGTGTTTCTTTTTCAGCAGATTATTATTGTTGTAGCACTTGGACACTCTTGGACTTGCACATTTCGGGGTCTGTTTCGCCGAACACTGGTGTGCAGGGGGGACCTCACCGGATTTTCCATAGTTTTTGTTTTGATCGCCTTACTTTCTATTTGATTCTCGAAGTTTTGACCCCTAGACTTAGGATTTTTGGTGATAGTGACGTAAATAGATAAGGCCCAAACACCTAATTGCTTGCATGTTCCTATATAACATAATTGGACCTAGCTAAAAAAATTAATAAAAAGCTAACTTGATCGATTGAGAGGTCACATGCTGCTAGAGGTCGTATACAACGTGTGTAGGATCCGTTGTGGCAGACACCAATCGACATCCGAGACCGAACTTAGACCTCTCTCTCTGATTAGTTAGCTATTTGTTCTTCACAGTCATTAGAAATTGCTCGTCTAAGGTTAATTTTTTCGTGCATCATATAGTTAGTTTATTTTCTGTCTTTAATTTATGCGCGGATCACCCTGCAAGTAGAGTGTTGGAGACAAGTATACATTTCTATCTCTACATGCATTATTGTGTTTAATCGCGCGTCGGCTTTTTCTACTTCCTCCCCTAGTTTTTGGACTAAAAAATAATCAAAGGAAATCGAAAAATTTGTTAGGCATTGTTTTTATTGAAAAATACCTAAAAAAGTGAAAATAATAAAAGTGAGACTGCTAATGCAAATTGGACCCTAAAATACACTTCATCACAAAATCTCTTGTTTTGGGGAGAGTCACCCCCTCAATGGTTGGTTTGTTTGTAGCGAGAGAGTGATCCACATCCTAGGATAGAGCCATACCCGAACTTCCTTCATACTAATGGTCTTGCAGTTGATTGTTCTCCAGTGAGGATTTCACTGGGTAGCTGGTAATCGATCCGAGACATCCTTAGCAGATTGGGCAGATCGGGTAGCTGGTAAACGATCCGTACACATACTAGTTGGGAAAATTAAATGTGGGATTGGGCCAGCCTCTTGGGAGCATCGGGTTCATAACAACTTGTTTAATCGCTCTTATAGACTGGTTGATCACCTAAATAAAATTTGACAAGATTAACAACCGTTCATTTATGGTCATAAGCTCAAGAGTTTTGTAGGTGAATTTAGGGTTCATTTCTTATCTTATTTGCGTTCCAGATCTCATTTACATTCATCCCTACATTACGATGATGGCAAGGAGGTCCCTTAGGCTGCCCTTGATAGCATCGCTCTTGAGCACTCCTTTCCATTCATCTAGGGTAGTTTTGGAGAGTCTAGACCCGCTCTCTGAACCTGAGTTCGCTACCACCCTGTTCCCCCTCGACAACCCTTCTTCTACCTGTCCTGAGGTGCCAGAGTAGAGACTAGCACAACTATTTGTCCATTTGACGTCACCTGAGTTGGGGTCTTTTGCCTTTGCAGAGACCTGCGAGATGGACAGCAGTGAGGGATGCACCGATAAGCAACCCCAAGGTTCCACATACGTTCTTGATCAGGGCTCCATTAACAATACACTTCTAGTATCCCTGGAGACCATGCAGTGATAGATTCGTGACCAGGGAGCATTCATGGCTGAGGTACAACGAGAGCTTGCGGAGATGAGAGCCGGCAGAGGGGAGCAACAGAGACCAGTTGGTGGAGAGATATCCGTAGTTGGAGGAGCAGCTAGAGGAGGAGACGGATGACGAGACGATCAGCCAGAGCAGAGACCACCATGCACAATGAGGCAGTTACACAACCCTGTTGCAACTCTCACTCATCGATGGATTCAGCTCTCGGAGATCCTGGGCGATTTTGAGCTTCGCCCCCAGATCATTCAGCTTTTGTCCAAGATCAATGGACTTGCCACCGGGAGCCGCACCTTTATCTTCAGGAATTAGAGATGATCTACAGTATTGTCCACGACATATTCGTGGACGAGGACACGATCAAGATGATCGCGTTCCCTTTCTCATCGGTTGATAGAGCAACCTATTGGCCGAAACATTTGGGGAGGTACGTCACAACCTGGGAGCAGCTCCGGACCGAGTACTTGAACAAGTACTATCCACTTGGCCAGACCAATGTAGCTAGAGCCATGATCAAAAATTTCACCATGATACTGAACGAGTAGTTTCACGAAGCTTGGGATCACATTAGAGAGCTCATTGACTGGTGTCCACACCATGAGATATCAAATCCCAATCTAGTCCAGAGATTCTTCTATGGGATGACACCAGAGCTGCATGGCTTGTGAATGCCTAATGTGGGTGGTCCTATTTTGCCAAGGATGAGGACCAAGTCTGGGCCATCTACGAGGAGATGCCTGATAACTACACAGTGGTGTCCCAGACTCGAGTCTACACACAAGGGAAGCCCCTCCCACAGGTCGTGCTCTATCAGAGGATAGCAAGGGTCGATACAGGTCCTTCTACTTCGTCAGTAGTAGCAACATAAGCAGAATCATCCGCAATTGACATGGGGATTATCAGCGAGAAGTAGGACCGCATCGAGATTATAGAGAAGAAGCAGTGCCAGGGCCTCACACAGATAGATCAGTTGGCACAGAAGCTTAGAGACCTGAAGACCCAGATCATGTGTCTCTAGGAGGAAAAATGGCTCCTCAGCCCCGTCTCAGGTCACGGGTTGATCCTAGCAGCAGTAGCAGGTTCACCCAGCCATCTGCCCATTACCGCCAGGTGCATCACTTTCAGGCAGAGCCGGTCTAGCGACAACAACACTACTCTCAGCCACCACCACCTTAGGACACTCAGATGGTGGTGTATCAGCCGGATCAGCCCATGGCAGTTCTTCCCACTTCCTCGTACGAGCAGGAGCCGTTGATGGAAGTTAATGGGATTTGGTATGACTGGCAGCAGCCTGGGATCCGTTGTGATCATACCAGATTCAGGTGGTCTACCGGGTGCACCTCGTCCCAGCAGCATCCTCCAGCTCAGGGCGGACAAATCTACGAACAGCAGCCCCATTACTCCCAACCATCGCATCACTACAAGTAGGGCCTGCATCCCTACCATCAGGGACATTAGTGGATGCAGCAGCTGCAGCCTCAGCAGTATTCTCATCCCCCCCTCACCCGTACTAGCAGAGTCAGCCTCATTTCCAGCGAGGCAACCCGTCCGGTTCTCATGACCAGTCCATGAGAACCCATTTCTTGACGATCTCGCTCGCCTACTTTCAAACTAGTAGGCATCCTTCCGGCAGGTGATGGATGAGTTCCGGTAGGAGATGAGGAAAATAATCAAGGGCAAGGTGATGAATCTACGTTTCATCGTCTTTATTCTATCATTTTGGCCTTAAAAACCCTAGTAAATGCATGTAAATAGGCTTAATTTAGGCATTTTAGCATTCATGCATAATTATGTAAATATTGTATAAAATGTGGTTTTTAAAGCCAAAATTATAGAATAAAGAAAGAAAAGAAAAAGATCAAAATATTATAAATATTTTATGATCTGAAACCCCGAGGTCTAGGCATCTTGATGAATAGGTCGACGAGGAATAAAGTAGGGGGAGATAAGGGCCAGAATACAATAAAAATACATGTTATTTCATTCATTCTTTATTCATTTTGGGAGCTATTTTTGGTTCCACTTTTTATACATAAAAAAAAGAAACTTTGTACATGAAAGTTGTAGATAATTTAATAATGAAAAATACAAAATTGATTTCATTCAAAAATAATGTACAGATAAAAAGTTATGGTCTGAATAGAAATCCAGAATCCCAACTTCCCAGACCCGTATCTCACAAATGAAAACTCCAAATGCAGCAAACTTACCTTTAATTGTATATAGAATAAAATAAGCTATTTAATGGCAGTGGTTTCGCATTTGGCAGAGCTACGGTTTGAAAGTTGAGTTTTGGACCCCTATTGTATACTTGTACAGATTAAAATATTCATTTTATTCTTTATTCATTATTTTTATACTTTTATATTTTTATAATTTTGTAAATATTATTTATAATAAATATGTGCATTAAAATTAGAATAAAAACCTAAATAAAACTCAAAATAAAAATACTTGTATATACTATACATAGGTACTATACCTATAAATACACCTATATGATACATACTTCTATTTTATTAAATATATAAAACACATCAATAAAATAAAAATATATTTGTGTGTATAAAAGTTTTTTCTAATTTTATAAAATACTAAATAGAAATAATAAATTAAAATTCATATAATAAAAATAAAAGAATAAAATATATAGATATTATACCTATAAGGGGTATAAAAGTAAACTTGTAAAAATACATCTCATAAAAATAATTAAAAATCATAATAAAATAATTTATAAAATAATAAACACTTTTTATTTTATAACCTAAATAAAATAATATTATTTACTATTTTAAAACAAATTTTGAAATCATTTTTTCAGGCTTTTTCCTGGTTGGTCCACGTGGACCAACCAGGGGGGATGGAGAGTTGACCCGCGGTCAACTCTCTGACCCCAGCCTGTTCAGTGTCAGAATGTGTTTTGTCGCCTTCTTCGCCCACTTTTTAGGCCATTACTTTCACCTATCGACCTAGGTTCCTTCACGACTTTTGATCATGGACCAATGCTCTTAAAAGCCCATAGTTGTTTTCGAGGAATGGACCCAAGATTCATCAGATATTCCTCGTTCTAGGAGCCCACTCGGTCATTGTTTCAAAAACACCCCCAAACCTTCCATTGGCCCTTGAACCCTCTTTGACCGCTTTCTTCCATCTCTTGGACGTGCTCTGGACCGGACTTGGTGACAGCAAGTCCTCCAGCTCTTCGGAGGGGAGGTTAGCGGTCGGGAGGCGCTCCACAAGCTCCATCTCCGGCCACCACCGTGAGGTCTCATCTCTTGGTTCTCCCCAGCCCTTGAGGTCGTGTATTCCGTGCATTTTCTTTGTTGTTTAGATAGCTGATACCCTTAGGTTTTAGTTTGTGTCTTTAGTTAGTTGATTAGTCGATCCATTAGTTTCCATCTCGCCATGGACCATCTCGCCGCAGCTCAAGAGCTCCGGTGAGTCCATTTCCACACTCCGCTCCATTCAACCACTCTCGTGCCCTGGGACTTTTCACTGTGGTTATTTGTGCGTCCTTGCAGGTTCCAGGAGCAAGGGACCCCCATCTGGGGTCGTTTTGACGGATGTCCGAGCAACCTGGAAGGCCGTCTCCCATCGACCACCGTGGCGGTGCTCCAGCGGGCCTCCCACCATTTTGAAGCCGCTGACCGCTTGAGGACGATTCCAGGAAGCTTGCTGGGCCTTCGTAAGAGAGTGTCCTATAGGGAGCATCGAGCCCTTGCCGGATCAAGGTTGTCGTCGGCTGGATCTACACGCGTTCATTCAGGGCCGCTCCAGATCGTTCGATCGCGCCCTGTTCTTCGTGGGCCACAGCAACCACAGGATCTGAGGTAATCCTGGCCGTTCGATTGATCATCCATGTTTTAATCTTGGGCGTCGAATCGAAGGGGCATCGGGCAACGTCGCATTGACGCGTGGCTTAAGTGACTTCCTATCTGCCGTTGGATGTATCCCTGGCGTGGGTAATTTTGCTATATACCCTCGTGTGTTTTGTATTTATTTATCAGACTTAATCTTTCATCTACTGGCATATATGTTTTGTAATAATTTTAAGTAGGTCCCTCACTTTTTGAATATTACGAAATAGTCCCCGCCAGGCGCGTGCGTCGCACATGCTGCTTAGCATTTTTGCAGACACATCCTCGGATTATTTGGCATTTATATTCAGTTCGCAAACTTTTTAAGTCAGTTATAAATTTCTGTGAACTTTACGTGTGGCCCCCTGAAGTCTGCGCATTTTGCTTATATAGCCCTGCTAGGCGCACGTGCGTGGTGCGTGAGCCTTGGACATTTTGCGGGTTTAGCACGAACATTTTTGATATTTGTTTTCAGTCCGCACTTTTTGTTAATTGGTTATAACTTTCTGGGATAATTACATTCAGGCCCTCAAATTTTTGCCTTATTACAAAATAGCCCCTTGCCTGCATGTAGTGTCTTGCTGTTGTTCCTAATTTTTGCATGCATCTATAAAACTCCAAAAATCCTCCAAAAATCAATTTAAGCTCCTGCTACATTGCATTTGCACGTCATATTTTTATTTTCCAATTTCATTGCATTTTATTATTTATAAAAATTCAGAAACATCCATTTTTAGCACTGTTTGCATTATAAAATCCATAAAAAATATAAAAACACTCCATAAAAATCCCCAAAAAATATATTTTATTTCCTTTAGTGTCTTTTAACTTCAGTCCAAAATTCACTAAAAATTACAAAACAAAACTCTTAAAAATCACAAAACACCAAAAACCTTCCTAAAAATATTAAAAATTCATCAAAAACCCTAAAAATACAAACTTTGTCTCTGAATTTTCTTTGTTTCATTATCTTTAAGTGAAATATAATTTCGAGAATTTTTGTTCGTGATTTCTATTTTATTTCTCCATTTTAATTCCAGTCTTGTATTTTATTCACTGTTTTCCTTTTTTTTAGTTTTTAAAAATACCAAAACATTTTGAAAAACACCCAAAAATCATAAAAACAGTAAAAAACTTTAAAAAGACCAAAAAGATTTTATTTCTGAATTTTTGAGCATTTTTACATATTTGTATAAATATTCTAGCACCTCTTTTATTATATAGTATGTATATATTCCAACATTGAAAAAGAAAATACTACAATATAAAATATAAAAGAGAAATATAAAATCATAAAATAAAAAAAATCAAAATACAAAAATATAAAATTAAAAATGAAAAAAAGTTATAAAATTAAAAACCCACAAAAAATAGCTTAGATAGACAACTGATCACATTCACGCAATTTTGAGCAATTTTGCCCCGATCTATCCTTTCTGCTCCCTGTGTTCAACCTCTACACATACTTGCACCTATACACATCTTTGTTGTTAAGTTATAATAAATTTTAACTCCACACACTTTCACTGCTTTACTTGATTGTCGTGGGTTAATTGTTGTTTTAATCCGGATTTTGCGCGGTCACCACAACGACTTTGTCTCCGCCTTGTGCAAGACATATTAGACCCCCTCTTTCTGGGTTAAACAAATGGCACCATTGCCGGGAAGCAACAACGCTTAGCTCGGGTCTTGTTTGTGATTGTGATTGATCGTCTTTTTCGCGGCTTTCATTTTTGCTATTTTATTTTCTTTATTTTTGATATATCTGTTGAGCAGTCTAACCCCCTCTCCTGTTTGACTTTGTGCGAGGTACCACGGATCGAGGGAGGCGCTCCATCCTAGGCATCTACGCACCCACGTGAAGCCGGCTTCTGCCAGCTTAGCACCGAGGAGAAAAGGAGAGATTTTTGAAGACCGAGCTCCACCTTTAGTTGTAGAATTTATTTCCTGCATTTATTTTTGTAATTTAAGTGAGAGAGCGACCTCTATTTGTAATAATACAGGTACCCTCGGACACTTTGACATTCGAGCCTAATTTCCAGGTGTTTGTACACCTGGGGGCTCATCGCAGTTTTTACGGCTTTTTCTTCGCATTTTTTTTACTTTGTTTTCCGATTTTTCGATTTTATTTCTTTTGTGTGATTGAGCCCGTAGTTTTAGGATTGCTTGCGATAGATTAAGGCCAAACACCTAATATCTCTGCATGTACCTATTGTATCATTTGGACTTAGTCAAATCATAAAACAGTTGATTCACTATCTTTGATCCACCACGCCACGAGCTCTCCCCGCCAAGCACTTCTCCTGAACTCGATTTGTCAAGAGGAGGAGGGGTGAGCCTAGACCGGACTCTTGGATTGACGATTTGTGGTCAACTTGTGGTTCTTTACGATAATAGCAATTTCTGAAACTTAGGGCGATTTCATCGGCTTTGCATTTGCATATAGCTAGGTTTCAATTCTGCTGAGCATCTTTGCATGTAGAGTGCTGGAGGCAAGGTGAGCATTTACGCTTTAGCATCCATCATCATTTTGATCGCTTGCATTGCTTTTCCGACTCTCCCTCTGATTTTGCCAACCTAGGTGCTAAGTAAAATTGACTCCTCCTTAGGCTCGTGCATTTCTCATTAAAAAAATCCAAAAAAGTGATAACCAATAAAATTGGGACTGTTAACATTACTCGACCCTAAAATCCATCAAAAAGAGAAATCTTGTATTGGGGTGAGTAATCCCCTCATTGTCTTCGTTTTACCTTGCTCGCGCACACACTAAGGTTAGAGCTCAAATCCCATTTCAGCCCCCTAAGTGTGTGTGCACTCTTTGACTTCTCACCTAACTCTAAAACAGACAAGATAAAAAGACCGCTCTTTGCGGTCTCTACCGAGTTGAGTAGGTGAATTGAGGGTTTGCATTCTTTTTATTTGTTTGTGATTGCTTTGTGTGTGTCCTAGATCATCCCTGCGCATTTGCGCCTTCTTCTCCACTCTCTTGACTTGACCGACGTGTTCTCCCGATTGTTTCCTTTTGTTTCGAGATGGCTGACTGGAGCATATTTTGTCCGGATTTTGCGGATCCCTTCTTCACTCCAGCCGGTCCACCTCACTTTTTCCAAGAGGATATTGCTCCTGATTTTTGTACATATCCGACCAACCCACTATTTCAGGATTCGGACTTTGACCTTCACCAATCATGTCCACCATCGTCACCCTTACATTTCGACAACCTGCTCTTCCTTGAGTATCCTGATCCGGAATGTGATTTTTGGCCACACCCACCGCCCACATTCGAGACACCCGATCCTGATATTTTGGAGTCACCTTTCATGATATCAACACTTGAGACCTTGAATCAGATGATGGAGCATATGAATTCGAGGATTGCCGACCTTACTAGTTTAAATAAGAACCAAAATGCCGCTCCAGTCTTTGAAGGTATGGAATCATTTGAGGATTATCATGAGAGCTTGCAATCGCCCAAAATACAAAAAATGAGAAAATTTTAAAAATACAAAAAGAGTTCGGGAGACACATTATCGAGTCAGACTTTGAGGAGAGGTACCACTTGCCAGATCCTTTGACCACACAGCCTCTCACACCTTGTCCCACCTTTGACCCCTAGGATGCCGCTGTACAGAATGCTCTTGGCATACCTCGTGTATATACTGATTCCGACTTCCTCCCTTGTATGGAGGAGGTCCAAAAATTCAAAAAAATATTGAATAAACCCGAAGTGGTGGCTACTATTCATGAGATTATCCGTGCCCCACTTCAACAGGCCATGACCGATTTATCTGCTCCTCTTCCCAAGAAGAGAAAATGGAGGAACAGATCTGAGCATCATATTCTGACCATGGCCACTGCCCACGCCATCACACACCGTCCCATTCCTCGGAAGAGGAACACTACCACACCTTTCGTTAGCTGCACCATCTCTGACCACACATGTGATCACACTCTCCTCGACGGTGGTGCGTCTATTAGCATCATACCCTTCTCGTTGCTACAGTCTCTTCACTTAGGGCCTCTCAAGAAGACCAGGATGATCGTACAGTTTGCTGATGGATCAATAAAGAGGCCGAAGGGTATCCTTGAAAACGTCGTCATTTCGATTAAGGGCACGAGCCACACAGTTGATTTTGTCGTGTTGCCCATAGAGACCTCCATGGGGGAGCACTCTCCAATCATGCTGGGACAACCATTCCTCGCTTCTGCGAGGGTCGTTATTGATTATGGATCAGGAGAGATTCACTTCCGTCCTGCTGACGAGAGCGAAGCATTGATCACCACACTCACAGTTGACCAGAGACCTGCAGCTGATGTGACCACACCTATCTTGGCTGACCCTGAGGACCATGACCTTGATGATACTATCATAGAATTTTGCTATTTATTAGATTCCACTGAGACCCGGGATTTCCTCCATGTTGAGGAAGACTCGGAAAGCATGGACCTCGGAGTTCCTTCTTCTGGGACTTGGCATTGTGTTGATGACATCCGCGGAATTTACACGATCGATACCATTGAGCAGAGGGCAGATTTGTATACTAGACAAGATGGACATGTTTCGAATACTTTCACCGATGGGTCCGCTCCTGTTCACTTAGATACTGATGAGTCAAAGGTCGAATTTGATTTGATTGCTTTTATTTGGGAATTCGGGCCTTTTGATGAGAAAGATGATCCGGTTGAAATTATAGAGGACGAACAGAGTTCGACTACTTCCACTGATGAGTTCGTGCCTTTTGGTTTTGACCTGGACGACACCTCGCAGGACGACTCCGATTACACTACTTCCGATGATGAGGAGTTCGTCCCATTCCACTTCGATATCAGCGAGACTCCGAAGGCCGGACCTGGCCGTACTTCTCCCACTCATCAGTCTGTGCCTTCACACCCTAGTGCCCCTGAGGATATTCACTCTGTCGACCCTGATCGACTTCCGTCCACTGTGGACCCCGATGTCGACCTGCACCATACCAGATCCATTCCTCAGCGGTCTCGCAAGAAGGTTCGCTTTCAACCTTCTTGACCATTTGTATATCTATCTCTGTTGTATATTCACTTTTGTATACCCCCATCTCTTTTCCGTATTGCTCATCCACCCATTTCTCGTGTTTGCCTTACTTAGGACGTACTTTGTCCTAAGTATAGGGGGGTGGATGAGCCGAGTGCTCTTTCTTCGTTCAGTTTCATTACTCCTGTTGTCGCCTATACTTAGGGCTTCTTTTACCCTAAGTATAGGGAGAGGGATGCGTACATCCGTCTCTATCCTCTGACATCTTCTGATCTCTTTTCTTCTTTTCCTTTTCTATCTTCCTTTTCTATCAAAAAGGTGCCGCCCTTGTAGACAGTCTTCTATACTTAGGACGCACTTTGTCCTAAGTATAGGGGGGTGTGCACCCCGAGTTTCTCTATTCTTTGATCCTCTCCATTGTCTCCTCTTCTAGTCTATACTTAGGGATATCTTACCCTAAGTATAGGAAGGGACAATCTGAGTACGATCTGTTCATTCCCACCCTTGACCCTTCCTGCCTTGTGTACAGTCTGCTATACTTAGGATTATTTGATCCTAAGTATAGGGGGGACGATCAACTTCTCATTCATTCATTCGTTTCTTCGTTCGTTTATTCTTTAGATTTTCCTATACTTAGTATGAGTTATGTCTTCTCTTTTCTCTCTGATCTATGAGGACATAGCTCAAGCTAAGTATAGGGGGGGGTCGTATATACTACGTATATACTTTAGCCATAACTTGTACTTTTGTATTTTCTTAATAATATGGCTAATTATTCTTTAAAATTCATTAAAATATGTTATAAAAAGGTGTTTTGTTCCTCAAATTCTTTTTGTATGTACTGATTAATAAATCAGGTGAAAATATTTTTTGCAAAATGTTTGAAAAATAGTTTGAAAATCTTTGTGAAAATCTTTTGAAAACTATTTGGAAAACGTTTTGTTACATGTTTTCAACCTTTGTAAAAATGAGTTGTTTGTAAAACTTTATTTTCCTTGTGTGAAATAAAATGTTTGAAAAATGATTTGCAAATGGTTTGAAAAATGGTTACAAAAATGTTTTGAAAAACCTATCTATACTGTTTGAAAACCTTTGCAAAATAATTTTCAAATGTGTGTACATGTTTGTATAATTATTTGTAAAAATTATTTTGGACTAGAGTTTTCAAAATTGTTTAAAAAAACTGTGTCAAATAAGTTTGAGGAATACATACATAACTAAAATCCATTATATGTATAAAATTGATCACTTACCCTATAAAATTCTTAAAATCCACTTCTTGTATATATAAAGAAGCACTTCCGTGTACATATTTTCACCTAGTTTTCAGCCAAAAAAAACTTTTTGTTTTCAAAAATTCCAAAAACATTTGCAAAAGTAAAATCCAAAAACATTCGAAAAATCTTTTTGAAAAAGACAAAAAAATGCATCTGCATATGCATCATCATTTCAAAAATCCATAAAAAGTTCAAAATCTTTGAAAATTGCATCACAAAAATATTTTTTGCATTGCATTGCATATCATTAGCATTTTTTGGATTGAGTTTGATAGTTGAACGAGTCTAAGAAAAATCCAGAGATTGGAGCTTGATTGGACCTTAAAATCTACCTAATAACAGGAACCTTATAGGTAATGGGTTTAAGGTACTTCAGGTCTAGTTGACTTAATTCTTTGAGGATCACGGGACTGGGTTCAGTGGATTCTTGACTGCTTAAGTAGAGTATTTCGGAGCACACACACGACTCTTGTTGATAATGACCTAACTTGGACATCTGCACCTTTCACATAGCTTAACTCAGTTGGAGTGGTGAGGGGATTGGATTTGCCGGTATGAGACGCACACAAGTGGAAACATTTGTCCTCCTCTAGGGAGGGAAGTGCACCCCAACCCGTCCAGTGATGAGGAAGTCTAAAGACAGGAGAGTGTGGGTTGCAATAAAGCTTCAAAAGAGGGATAGTCTACTGGCTCAAGAGGAAAAACTCCTTATGTAAATGCTGTTGTGAATAGTATTTCAAAAAAAAAGTAAAAAAGAGATAGGCTTGTACAAAAATAAAATGCCTGCAAAAGTATGTGAATATATTGTAAAGTCAATAAGCAAGCTTGAGTTCCAAAGTCAAAACATGTGAGCCTGCAGCTGGATGACTTGACTATACTGGTCTTGCATCCTAGGATAGGTAGCTACACTGGCTACCGTCCATTCTTCTCTTCACCCCTTCCTCTTGAGCTGGTTGCCACTTGAACTTAGAAGGGAATACCCCGCTCCTCGAGGAAGGAGTTGCTGGATTGGGGAATCATTGGGTTGTCATACTGGAGAAGTCAGTTTCTTTGTCATTCTAGTTGGGGAGAGCCACCATCACTTACACTGTACGAGTCAGATTCATAGTCGTAAGAGTTTGCGTAAGAGTTGAGATATTTCTGACCTGGCTATTTAGGAGACTTGGATAGAGTTTTGGGATTCTCAGGGACTGTTGGAATTCAAATCCGGTTCTCATTAAGGTTCCGCCCGCACTAAAACTCCAAAGGTCCGACTTAAGCTCCAAACTTTGATTTTGTGAAGACAAGTTCGATAATTAAACTTAATCCAATTTTCTTCTTTTTCTTTTCTTTATTTTCTTTTTCTGCACTTATTGCATAAGTGTTTGCTAGGGACTAGCAAAGACAAGTATAAGGGGATGATGAATCTACGTTTTATGATCTTTATTCTATCATTTTGGCCTTAAAAACCCTAGTAAATGCGTGTAAATAGGCTTAATTTAGGCATTTTAGCATTCATGCATCATTGTGTAAATATTGTATAAAATGTGGTTTTTAAAGCCAAAATTATAGAATAAATAAAATAAAAGAAAAAGAATAAAATATTGTAAATATTTTATGACCCGAAACCCCGAGACCTAGGCATCTTGATGAATAGGTCGACAAGGAATAAAGTAGGGGGAGATAAGGGCCAGAATACAATAAAAATACCTGTTATTTCATTCATTCTTTATTCATTTTAGGACCTATTTTTGGTTCCACTTTTTATACATCAAATAAAGAAACTTTGCACATGAAAGTTGTAGATAATTTAATAAATAAAAATACAAAATTGATTTCATTCAAAAATAGTGTACAGATAAAAAGTTATGGTCTGAATAGAAATCAAGAATCCCAACTTCCCAGACCCGTATCTCACAAATGAAAACTCCAAATGCATCAAACTCATCTTTAATTGTATATAAAATAAAATAAGCTATTTAATGGCGATGGTTTCGCATTTGGCGGAGCTACGGTTTGAAAGTTGAGTTTTGGACCCCTATTGTATACTTGTACAGATTAAAATATTCATTTTATTCTTTATTTATTATTTTTATACTTTTATATTTTTATAATTTTGTAAATATTATTTATAATAAATATGTGCCTTAAAATTAGAATAAAAACCTAAATAAAACTCAAAATAAAAATACTTGTATATACTATACATAGGTACTATACCTATAAATACACCTATATGATACATACTTCTATTTTATTAAATATACAAAACACATTAAAAAAATAAAATAAAAATATATTTGTGTGTATAAAAGTATTTTATAATTTTATAAAATACTAAATAAAAATAATAAAATTAAAATTCATAAAATAAAAATAAAAGAATAAAATATATAGATATTATACCTATAAGGAGTATAAAAGTAAACTTGTAAAAATACATCTCATAAAAATAATTAAAAATCATAATAAAATAATTTATAAAATAATAAACACTTTTTATTTTATAACCTAAATAAAATAATATTATTTACTATTTTAAAACGAATTTTGAAATCATTTTTTCAGGCTTTTTCCTGGTTGGTCCACGTGGACCAACCAGGGGGGCTGGAGAGTTGACCCGCGATCAACTCTCTGACCCCAGCCTGTTCAGTGTCAGAATGTGTTTTGTCGCCTTCTTCGCACTTTTTTCTAGGCCATTACTTTCACCTATCGACCTAGGTTCTTTCACGACTTTTGATCATGGACCAATGCTCTTACACGCCCATAGTTTTTTTCGAGGAATGGACCCAAGATTCATAAGATATTCCTCGTTCTAGGAGCCTACTCGGCCATTGTTTCAAGAACACCCCCAAACCTTCCATTGGCCCTTGAACCCTCTTTGACCGCTTTCTTCCATCTCTTAGACGTGCTCTGGACCGGACTTGGTGACAGCAAGTCCTCCAGCTCTTCGGAGGGGAAGTTAGCGGCCGGGAGGCGCTCCACAACCTCCATCTCCGGCCACCACCGTAAGGTCTCATATCTCGGTTCTCCCCAGCCCTTGAGGTCGTGTATTCCATGCATTTTCTTTGTTGTTTAGATAGCTGATACCCTTAGGTTTTGGTTTGTGTCTTTAGTTAGTTGATTAGTCGATCCATTAGTTTCCATCTCGCCATCGACCATCTCGCCGCAGCTCAAGAGCTCCGGCGAGTCTATTTCCACACTCCCCTCCATTCAACCACTTTCGTGCCCTGGGACTTTTTACTGTGGTTATTTGTGCATCCTTGCAAGTTCCAGGAGCAAGGGACCCCCATCGGGGGTCGTTTTTGACGGATGTCCGAGCAACCTGGAAGGCCGTCTCCCTTCGACCACCGTGGTGGTGCTCCAGCGGGCCTCCCGCCATTTTGAAGCCGCTGACCGCTTGAGGACGATTCCAGGAAGCTTGCTGGGACTTCGTAAGAGAGTGTCCTATAAGGAGCATCGAGCCCTTGCCGGATCAAGGTTGTCGTCGGCTGGATCTATACGCGTTCATCCAGGGCCGCTCCAGATCGTTCGATCGCGCCCTGTTCTTCGTAGGCCACAACAACCACAGGATCTGAGGTGCTCCTGGCCGTTCGATTGATCATCCACGTTTTAATCTTGGGCGTCGAATCGAAGGGGCATCGGGCAACGTCGGATTGACGCGTGGCTTAAGTGACTTCCTATCTGTCGTTGGATGCACCCCTAGCGTGGGTAATTTTGCTATATACCCTCGCGTGTTTTGTATTTATTTCTTCGGACTTAATCTTTCATCTGCAAACATATATGTTTTGTAATAATTTTAAGTAGGTCCCTAGCTTTTTGAATATTACAAAATAGTCCCCGCCAGGTGCGTGCGTCGCACCTGCTGCTTGGCGTTTTTGCAGACACATCCTCGGATTATTTGGCATTTATATTCAGTTCGCAAACTTTTTAAGTCAGTTATAAATTTCTGTGAACTTTACGTGTGGCCCCCTGAAGTCTGTGCATTTTGCTTATATAGCCCTGCCAGGCGCACGTGCGTGCTAGCTCTGTGTGTTCCAAGCAAGAGAGAGTATATGTCGGATTTGGCCCAAACAGTTCGGAAGATTCCCACGGACATTTTGTGGGTTTAGCCCGGACATTTTTGATATTTGTTTTTAGTCCGCAATTTTTGTTAATTGGTTATAACTTTCTGGGATAATTACATTCAGGTCCTCGAATTTCTGCCTTATTACAAAATAGCCCCTTGCCTGCATGTAGTGTCTTGCTGTTGTTCCTAATTTTTGCATGCATCTATAAAACTCCAAAAATCCTCCAAAAATCAATTTAAGCTCCTGCTACATTGCATTTGCACGCCATATTTTTATTTTCCAATTTCATTGCATTTTCTTATTTATAAAAATTTAGAAACATCTATTTTCAGCACTATTTGCATTATATAATCCATAAAAAATAAAAAAACACTCCAGAAAAATCTCAAAAAAATATATTTTGTTTCCTTTAGTGTGTTTTAACTTCAGTAAAAAATTCACTAAAAATTACAAAACAAAACTCCTAAAAATCACAAAACACCAAAAACCTTCCTAAAAATATTAAAAATTCATCAAAAACCCTAAAAATACAAACCTTGTCTCTGAATTTTCTTTGTTTCATTATCTTTAAGTGAAAATTAATTTAGAGAATTTTTGTTCCTAATTTCTATTTTATTTCTCCATTTTAATTCCAGCCTTGTATTTTATTCATTGTTTACCTTTATTTTAGTTTTTAAAAATACCACAAACATTTTGGAAAACCCCCAAAAATCACAAAAACAGTAAAAAACTTTAAAAAGACCAAAAAGATTTTATTTCTGAATTTTTGAGCATTTTTACATATTTTTATAAATATTGTAGCACCTCTTTTATTATATAGTATATATATTCCAACATTGAAAAAGAAAATACAAAAATATAAAATATAAAAAATAAATATAAAATCAGAAAATCAAAAAATCAAAATACAAAAATATAAAATTAGAAATTAAAAAAAGTTATAAAATTAAAAACCCACAAAAAATAGCATAGATAGACAACTGATCACATTCACGCACTTTTGAGCAATTTTGCCCCGATCTATCCTTTCTGCTCCCTGTGTTCGACCTCTACACATACTTGCACCTATACACATCTTTGTTGTAGAGTTATAATAAATTTTAACTCCACACACTTTCACTGCTTTACTTGATTGTCGTGGGTTAATTATTGTCTTAATCCGGATTTCGTGTGGTCGATTCAGCGAATGAGTTCCCGTCTTGTGTGGAACTAAAGATCACCGATTTTTGGCTTAAACACAAGGCTACCATACTCGCTCAGATTGAGACAAACCCTAACAATCTGAAGAGGAAGTCTGAGCATGTACAATTCACAGAGATTACCACTCCTAGTGATTCTTTGGGTGATATATCTTCCTACATATTTGACGTTTATTTTTTGACACTTAGGAGCGGTAGGATGCCAGCCAGCGGTGCCTCGTCTGAGCAACGACCACATGGAGATCCAGGAGTGCTAGACGAGGAGGGTAGTGGTGCTGATGCCTCTCATGATGTTGATGATGGTGGTGTTGACACCACCTAGGATGATGATCCAGCTGACGATACTGAGGTCGTCATATCTCCAGATGTAGTCGGTGGTACTGATGCCACCATTTCACTTGATTCTGAGCTAGAGCGTGGTGCTGACGCCTTGAAGACCGATGTCGTGGGTGGTGTTGATGCCACCATTTCTACTTCAATTGTGTTTCCTTCTGTTATTGTATCTCAGGACAGTTGTGAAAAGAACTAAAAAATAGAAAAAGAAAAAAAACCAAAAATATGAATAAAGGAAAGGTTTCATTATCTTCTTCGAGCCCATATGTATCACATGATGATCTTGGTATGGACTCCACTCCTTCACAGACGCAGGAACCTCTTCTCAACCCTCTATCTGAGGAGGGTCCAACCATCCCCTTCCCTCAAGCACTCCACTTTGCGAAGGGGAAGAAAATTGAAAATCCAAAAAAAGCACAACAGTTAGAGTTCAGCTAGCATATGATCGAAAGATTCCATATCCAGCTAACTCTACATGAGGCATTTGAGCACATCCCTCTCTTCCAAAAGAACCTGAGAATGAAGACCACTATCCACAGGAAGAGAAGGAACCACAATGCAGAGATCCATGTGCTCACTCATGCCACATGCTTCACCATCCAAAACCGTTTGCCAACCAAGAGGCCAGATGTGGGATCTCTGTATGTAAGATGCCATATTCATGAGCAGCGATTCGATCAGACTCTATTAGACAGTGGATATTCCATAAACCTTCTTCTGGAAGCCTTACTCGACTGATTCAAGTTTGGCCCTCTTCGACAGAGCAGGACAGTCCTTTAGTTTGCTGATAGATCTGTCAAGAGGCCAAAGGGATTGTTAAAGGACATGGTCATCACAATTCAGTGCCTAAAATTCCTTGTGGACTTTGTTGTATTAGATATGGAGATCCTTGAGTCTATGACAGATACCCCCACCATACAAGGATGCCCATTCTTGGACACAGCTAAGATGATGTCCGACCATGATAGTGGGAAGGTATACTTTCACGTCGAGGGAAAACGTGTACAAATAGAGACGATCGACGAGACCATAACGCGAGATTCAGCTTGCTCCGAGCAGTTCAACGATACATAGCAGATGATAGAGCGAGATGTCCACCAAGAGTGCGACTTTGTGATTACAGACGATGAGGCAGTTTGGGCCGATCCAGAATCACGAGCTCTTCTCATGCCTTCAGACACTACAAAGTTACATGTTCCAGCAAATGAGAGTTCGGATAGAACACTCTTGGTAGAGAACACATTTGAGGTTGATGATCGCACTATGGAGAGCGAAGTAGAGTATATTTCATGTGATTCGGATTCAGATCCCTCAGATTCAGACATTGATTGGGATGATTTTGATGAGCTTTTACCTTGTCTGATTCCCACAGAGCTGACAACTAGGGTGGAGTTTGAGACAACATAGATTATAGACACACTATTAGGGTCATCTTCGCCAGAGCTTCATGCACAACGAGAGTTCTCCCATGCAGATTTGGTTGCCTTTACGTAGACATTATAGAAGCCAAATTTGCCAACTCCCAGTTGCCCAGAGTTGAAGTCCTTTCCACAGTCACTGAAATATAGATTCCTTGCAGGTGAGCCAGAGATGTACCTAGTTATTATCTCAGCAGATTTGACTGGAGAGAAAGAATCTCGTTTGATGGAGGTTCTTGAAAGAAACCACAAGGTGATTGGATGGAGCGTAGATGATCTCAAGGGGATAAGTCCGGCCTTGTGCTCTCACCATATTTATCTTGAAGAGGATGCCAAGCCATCACGTGAGTTCCAGTGACGACTAAGCCCGAACCTTCGAGATGTGGTCATGAAAGAGATATCAAAATGGTGGAGCGTCGATTTTATCTACCCCATCTCTGACTCCAAGTGGGTTAGTCCATTACATGTGGTGCCCAAGAAGTTGGGCATCACTATAGTTGTGAGTGAGTCTGGAGAGGAGAACGCTGACCAGGTATCCACTTCTTGGAGGGTCTTTGTGGACTACAGATGATTGAAACATGCCACCAAGAAGGATCATTTCCCACTGCCATTTATTGATCAAATCATCGAGAGGCTAGCCGGGAAGAGTCACTACTGATTTCTTGACGGGTACTCCGGCTATAATCAGGTGGCCATAGTGCCTGAAGACCATGATAAAATGACATTCACCAGTTAGTTTGGGACATATGCTTTCAGGCGGATGCTCTTTAGTCTATGTAACGCCCCGGTGACATTCCAAAGGTGCATGTTTTCCATCTTTTCAGATATGGTGGGTGATTGCTTAGAGGTCTTCATGGATTATTTTTTGGTCTACGGCGACACGTTCGATGCTTGTCTTGGCTGCTTAGACCGCATACTTCAGCATTGTATTGAGGTCCATCTTGTTTTATCCTGGGAGAAGAGCCACTTCATGGTGACTCAGGGGACGGTGCTTGGCCATATCATCTCCAATAGGTGCATGAAGGTCGATTCAGCCAAGGTGGATATCATCAGGAAATTCAATCCACCGTCTAACTTGCGGCAGTTGCAGTATTTTCTGGGGCATGTCGGTTTCTATCGATGATTCATTCAGGATTTCAATTGTATTTCTCGACTGGGTACTGATCTATTGACGAAAGACATCGAGTTCATTATACATGATAAGTGTCTAGCATCATCCGAGACTCTCAAGGGATTAGTTGTTGAGGCTCTTGTCCTTCATCCGCCTGATTGGTCTCTCCCATTCGAGATCATGACAGATGCTTCTGATTTTGCCATAGGGGTTGTTCTAGGACAGAGGAGGGATGGATTGCCTTACGCCATTCACTATGCTAGCCGTACTTTGGATGCCACCTATCCGAACTATACTGTTACAAAGAAGGATATGCTAGCCGTAGTCTTTGCCTTGGATAAATTCCAATCTTATATTCTTGGACATAGAGTGACGATTTTCACTGATCATACCGCCATTAGGTACCTCATGGCAAAGAAGGATGCCAAAGCAAGATTGACCAGATGGATCCTTCTACTCCAGAGGTTTGATATTGAGATTAAGGATAAGCCTGGAGTCAAGAATGTGATGGCAGATCATCTCTCCCGATTACAGAACCTTGAGAAATCAGAGCAGATGGCACCTATTACAGAGCTTCCCAGATGAGGTGATTCTTACTATCGCCTCGCTTCCATGGTACACCAACATTGTGAACTATCATGTCGCCAAGAAAGTTCCACAAGGTTGGCCCAGACAATGGCTTGAGACCTTCCTTGCAAAGGCCAAGTCGTACCATTGGGAGGATCCCATCCTTTATAATGAAGGTCGGGATAGCGTCTGACGTCGGTGCATTCCTCAGGCGGAGCACCATAGCGTCCTCACATACTGCCACAAGATTGAGGCAGGAGGACATCATTCTGGGAGGAGGACATCATATAAAGTGCTCAAATCCGACCTACGATGACCTACCATCTTCAAGGATTCTGATGAATTCATGAAGAGGTGTACTGACTTTCATAGGATGGGCCCTTGCGGACAGCGTGATATGATGCTTATACAACCCATTCACTTCTGTGAGGTTTTTGATGCATGGGGCATTGATTTCATGGGTCCATTCCCTAAGAGTTAGGGATTTATATTATGTTGTATATGGATTATGCGAGTCATTGGGTTGAGACCGTCCTCGGCTGAATCACAGATGTTTGTCGATTTTTGAGGAAAAATATCATTTCACGGTTCGAGGTTTCTAGAGTTTGATATCTGACGGGGGGACTCACTTTATCAACGACAAGATAAAGTCCCTTGCTAATGAGTTCAGCATTAACCATCAAGTTGCCACTCCATATCACCCTCAGACCAATGGTCTTGTAAAGTATCGAATAGGGAGATCAAGACGATATTGCAGAAGGTCGTCCGCCCAGACCGAAAGGATTGGTCACATCTTTTGGACTCGATATTGTGGGTATATCGTACTTCCTTTCAGATACCTTTGGGTACGCCTCTCTTTCATCTCGTTTATGGCAAGCCATGCCATTTACCTGTGGAGATAAAGCATAAGTCACTATGGGCAATCACTGAGATATTATTGGATCCAAAGAGTATAGGATATCAGATGAAGGCAGAGTTGGCAGCCCTGATAGAGCTTAGAGATACAACCTTTTTGAGTAGCTTATAGTATAAGGAGAGAGTGAAGATATGGCATGATTCTCATATCAGCCATAAGCAGTTTGAGCCAAACCAGCGAGCATGGTTATTCGATGCTAGGTTGAGATTATTTCTAGGGAAGTTGTAGAGCAGGTGGAAGGGACCATACTTGGTCCGAAAGGTGCATAACAATGGTAGCATTGATATATCCGAGATGTCATCTAAATCCACCTTTAGAGTTAACAGTCAATGCCTAAAGCCATATCTAGATCTTGATCCACTGATCGTTGACATTACCCCTATTCATTTTGCATGAGATGTGGTCTTTGACTCACATCATTTGCATCTCATGCTTGATTATCACTTCCTCCTCACAGCTGTATAGATCCAGATGTCCATATCGCACATTCTTTGGTCTAACATCCCCTATTCATCTTCAGATTATGTTGTACTTAGGGTGCACTTTACCTTAAGTATAGGGGGTGTCAGACTTGTGATTATCTGTTGTTTTCTTTTTACCTCTAATTTGTTGCCTATACTTAGGGATATTTTACCCTAAGTATAGGGGAGTGATGAATACCCATTCATCACTCTTTATTCTTTTATTTTAGCTACAAAACCTTTGCCAAACACATGTATATTTATGTAAATATTAATACTTAGCAAATTGCATGCATTGTGTAAAAATCAATAATTAGCATGTTTTTGTGCAAAAATAAAAGAATAAAGAAACAAAAGAAAAAGAGGGAAATATTTAGAATAAATATTGAGCGACCTAGTCCCAAGGGAGGGCTCAACATGGGCCTGACCGCTTAAAAACGAAAGTAGAGGGAGATAAGGAAGCTCACTTGTGAAAATATACCTGTAAATGAATAAGAATATTTTCCTCTAAAAAAATAAAAATAAAAATGGGTTGTATTTATTTGTAAATATTTTTAAATATTAAATTAAAATAAAAATAAGAAAAATTAAAAAGGAAATAAAAATACCCCTCCTTGTATATATTCCCCATGTACATAAAACCACTTCTATATTTATTTATCCCTATAAATAAATAAAAATGCCATAAAATTGTATATATTCTATATTTCATAATGTAAATAAATAAAATAAAACCCATAAAAACTAAAATAAAATAAAAAGAACAAAAATAAAAATCAAAATAAACATTATATTATATACCATGTAAATACTTGTATATATTTATTTATTTAGCCCTTGTAATTAAATAATAAAAATAAAGAAAAAATACCAAAATATTCCAATTTTTATTCTATAAATAAATAAACTTTTAAATTGGAATAAAAATGTACAAAAATAAATAATTAGAAATCAAAAATTAAAAATATAATATTGTATATATACCTATATATTATACTATATTGTACATACCTTATTTTTATTTCAAAAAATAAATAAAAATCATAAAAAATAGTTTATAAATAAATAAATATTTTTCATGTTTTGAGTTTTTCTTAATTCGGCCATTTATTATTTTAAATTTAATTTCCAAATCTTTTTGACGTGGCTGCTCTTGATTGGTCCACGGGGGATGTTGACCCCCCGGTCAACTCCCCCCCAGACCACAGCCCCGCGGATCTGCACGCCCGACCCGATTTCTCCCATTTATCGCGTCACGATCCGATCACCAATCCTCGAAACCCCGGGCTCCGTTTGTACCCCAATCGATCTAGATCCACGTCCGGGGTGGGTTTTGGGGATCCGCGCTCCGATCGAGTCACCCGGCTCCCATCTTCTCGGACCCCTAGCCATACTTAACCTGATCTCCGCCGCGCATTTCAATCATCTTTGGCTCCACATTCTCCTTCCCAGGACCTCCACCACCTTCGCCTGAGTGACGACAAGCGACCGATGGTGTCGCAGTGAGGAGAGAGTGCTCTAACCATTGATCCAGCGACCTAGCGCCGTCGTTCGCCGTCCAGGAGTGGTGCTCGAGACTCGGGCATCGACGGCCCTCGAGGCAAAGACCCAAAGCTTCAGCAGCTCGTCCCTAGTCGACTCCGACCATCTGGTAAGACTAATTTCCCCTATCTTTCTCCAATTTCCAGTTACGCCCAAATTAGCCATTCACCACCGACCCTCGATTCCGACCATACCCATCACTATCTCGATCATCAGAACCGACCATCACCTTCGCCTCACTTCCCCGCACGTTCTTCGCCCCTTCATTCAACCCACTTCGCCACGGAACTGGGAGTTGAGCTCCTTCGCCGTCGCATCGCCGGAGCTCCTTCGTCCCGACGCACCGTTCACCCACCTCACCTCTAACCGGGTCGAGGCATTTTGCCCTCGACCCAGGAGGCTTTCTGTGTAGGTTTGCAGGTCAGAGGAGGACCATCTGAGGTCCCCCACATTCAGCACAGGAGCTTCAGCTCCGCCGCTGTCGCCTGGGCTCCTCGGAGCTCCTTGGCACCATCGGAGGGTTCTTCAGACGCGGGAGGCTCCGACGACTCGTTTCTGATCATCAGTAGCCCCCGAGGAGGTCCACCGTGCGCGTACCGGGCCGGCGAAGTTCGTCGGCCACCTGTTCTTCCGGGACCTTCTCCGACCGTCCATTCAGTCCTCCAGCTCCAGATGCGATCTCACCCGTTGATTTGAGGAGCCACGCCACCATCCGATCCTTTGGAGGCGCGATCAGGATCACACGATCAGACGAAGAGACACCCTCTGCTCCAGACCGTTCGATCTACACGTGTCTTCTTCTCCGCCGTCGATCCAGCGAGGGTTTACCCACAGCGCATTCCAGCCGTCAGATCCTCCACGTGGGTGGCCCTCAGCTATCCGATCCGAGCGGGTTTCCCTTCGTTGAGGCGCCACCACTTCCAGCCGTTCGATCAGAGACGTGGCAGCCTCCCAGCCCTCGGATCATAATAAGGGGTAATTTCACTTAGGCCCTTAGCCTTTTAGTCTTTAATATTCAGTCCAGCAAATATTTTATCAAGTTTATTTTAGTTTGGTAAATTGCATAGAGGACCTGTTGGTTTATGTTATTTGCATTTGTACCCCTGTACGTTGTGGGACACGCGCTTTGTCACGTGCATTTTGGTGAAATAGCATGTATGGGCCTGTAGTTCCTGGTTGTTCTGAATTGAAATATCTTTTTAGTTATTTGCACATATGCCCCTGTGAGTGGTTTAATTCTGCATGTGCTGAATATCGTGGGTTTTTTTATAACTTAACCCCTGGAACTTTAGTGCATGTTACTAATAGGTCCAGGGACTTCAGTTTCATTGCATTTAGGTCCTCCCGTGCTAAATCCACGTGCCTGGCGTGTGTGAACCTGGTTTTTTGTATGAGGAGCCCCTGGGTATCTATTTTTGTTACTTTTTGGCCCCCAGAAGATACTTTTATTGCAGACATGTCCCTATGACTGTGGGCTCTTGTTTGCTTTAAATAAAATATCAAATATCATTCAAATTTTGTGAAAATTTGACATTTGGCTCCTACCACTGTGTAGAATTTTCACTGATTTTTGGGAAATTGTTGGAGCCCTTTTATTATTTTTAAAAATTTAAAAACATTCATTTTTCTACCTGTTCATATCTAAAATTCACAAAAAAATATTAAAACGTTTTTTAAAAATTCGAAAAAAGTCATATTTTGTTGATTTTGGTTTGCTTGATTTTCTGACCAATTTTTGGTCATTTTTGGACTTACAGAAAATATAAAAATTAAAAAACTTTGAAAATCTTATAAAATTCTAATAAATCATAGAAAAACCAAAAATTAATAAACTTTTCTCCTGATTTTCCCATTTTGTTTATAGTTTCTAGGAAAAATACCTCCAGGCTCTGTTGAGACCACTTTATATTTTATTTTGGTCTTAGAAGCTTGGCTGGACAGCAACACTGAATATCTTCCTTGTTTCATTTTTTTAAAATTCTATAAAATCAGAAAATTGCCAAAAATTCACCAAAAACAGTAAAAAAATATAAAAACTCTAAAAATATTTTTGTTTGAATTTTTGGATTAATTTTTAGTGTTTAAATAATTAGTCAAAGTTGCTTGTTTCCTTGTTTTCTTATTTTCTTTATTATTTATAAAATCCAAAAAAATATAAAAATATTAAAAATCCACCAAAAATCCTTTATTTTTATTTTTATTTGTTTCTGACTACTTCGTAGGCCACAAGGCCATAACGTGCTCCCTGAGTCCGACCCTGGTCCCTATACCAGGCTAATCCAATAGCCAGGGCCACTATTTGTGTTGATTGATTTTTGTCTTTGTTTGGTGGTCTGCTCTTATATCTTTCTTGTTGACCGATTGATTTTCGAGATCCGGGTAGCAATGACCCTTGATCTATTTTATTCACCCGAGTCTCGGTGATTTTTTGGTCATTAGGGAGGTAGTCCCTATACATTCGACCCTCGGTTTTCTCCTTGTGTACATACTTATATACTTAGGATTACTTAAGCCTAAGTATAGGTGGATCACCAACCTCTATTCATTTCATTCTTTTATTTGTCGTTGCAGTATAGCCTTTCTTTTCACTTCCCGATACTCCGCATGAGTTATGTCTTCTTCATCGCTCTTTAATCACTCTAAGGACATCGTTCGAGCTAAGTATAGGGGGGAGCCACATATATTGTATATATACTTTAGCCATAACTCGTACTTTATGTGATTGTGTTAATAGATAAAATGGCTAAAAAACCACAAAACTAAAAACCACAAAAAATTTTAAAACTTTCTTGCATATAAAATTCTTTCTTGCACATAAATGTGTATAAATAGCTATTTGTAAAATTATCTTGTACAAATAATTTTAAAAATGTTTTGATTGAAAAATGCTTGTAAATAATTTTTATATCAAAAATATGTATATAGTACAATTTTTTTTAAAAATATTTGAAAAATAAAAGTTCGCAAAAATCTGTTTGTAAATGTGTGTAAATATTTTGCAAAAACCTTCCTTCTTTCTTATATTCAAGCATTTTCAAAAATTTTGCATGTTCTAAAATTTGCATCAAAAAGAGTTTTGTATATATTTGTTTGTATATTCTTCTAAATCATAGTTGACATTTAATTTAGTCTGGAACTAATTGAAAAATGGAGCTTGGTTAAGGCCTTAATCCACCTAACTCTCTGAGGAACCTTATAGGATTTAAGGTTAATACTTTTCAGGTCCATTAGTGACTTAATTCTTTGTGTCCACTAGGCTATGTTCACATGTCATCTAGATGAGCCTAAGTAGAACACTTAACAATGCATGCATGACTCTCATAAATAATGGCTTTACTTGGACCAACACCTTACACATAGCCCCACACGGATGAGGTGATGAGGAGGCATAATTCTTTGGCTTGGAGTAGCATACGAGGGTAGTACTTCTAGGCGGAACCTCTCATCTTCCTTTAGGGAGGGATGTGCATCTCAACTAGGTCTTGTAGCATTGAGGTCTAAAGATAGGAGTTGTGGGTCGCAATAATGCTTTAAAAGAGAGATAGACTATTGGCTCAAGAAGAAAAAGTAATTATGTATATGATGCACCATGTAGATATATTGTACATATGCACACAAAAAATGATGATGAAATGCTAAATCAAGAAAAACTCCAGAAAAGTGGACATGCCTGATTGAAAATAAAATGCCTGCCGGAGTGTATATAGTCCAATAAAGCAATGCTTATGTATTACACCTTCTCATCTCATGAAGCTTGCAGCGGGAGACTCAGCTACACTGGTTGAGCTCCCAGGGATATGTGACTATACTGGTCATGGTCCATTCTCTTCTTTCCCCCTCTTCTTGAGCCGGTTGCACTTGAACTTAGAAGGGAATACCCCACTCCTCGGGGAAAGAGCTGCTGGACTAAAGAATTAAAGTTACCTTGTTGACTGAGACTATTTCTTTGTCATTTCTGAGGTGGGGAGCTGCATTTCACTTACACAATACAAGGAAAGATGCATAGTCTTTAGAGTTTGCGTATGTAGAATTAATCTGATATGGATTATTAAGGAGTCTTGACCATAGAATGGTGGAACACAGAGGGTGTTGAGTTTTAAACCTATTTTCCATTAAGGTTCCAACAAACTAATAATCCAAAGGTCTGACTGAGATCCATACTTCAATTTACTGAAGATAAGTTTAATAATCAACCATGATTCTTTTTCTTTTTCTTCTCTTATTTTCACTTCTTTTTCAAATAAGTGTTTGTTAAGGGACTAACAAAGGTAAAGTATAGAGGGGTGATGAATCCCTGATTCTCACTCTTTATTCTTTTATTTTCGCTTTTTTCTTGGCCAAACATCATGTAAATATTTGTAAATACAATAATTTAGCAAATTGCATGCATGTGTTACTGTTGCATATTTAGCATGCATCTTTGTGCAAATATAAAAGAATAAAGGAAAAGAAAAAGAATGAAATATTTAGAATAAATACAGAGTGACCCAAACTCCAAGAGAAGGGCAAGCCTTGACCTGATCGCAAAATACAATAAGTAGAGAGAGAGGGCTCACTTCGTATTATATATAGTGTCTATATTTGTGTATATTATTTATACATTTATCTTTGATAAAAAAAATTAATTCATTATTTTACAACTTTGTATATATTCCTATAAATAAATATAAAATAAAATAAATATAAGAAAAATAGAAATAAAAATCCTCCATTCATTGTATAAAATACACTTGTATATATCACATTTCTTATTTATTATATATATGTAAATAACTTGTCAAAATAAAATAAAAATACTTTTACACTTCTAAAATATTGTTATAAATAAATAAAATATAAAATAAGGGTATTTATGTAAAAATAAACTAATAAAAGTACTTGTATATAATACATAAGCATATGATATATGTATATAATATTATATATTGTATATACACTAATTTATTTTTCATAAAAACAATTAAAAATCACAGAAAAATACTTTGAAAAATAAAAAAAACATTTTTTATTTTAAACACTTTTATTTTAAATCCATTTATTATTTTTATTGAATTTGTAAGTATTTTTGTAAATTCAATTTCTTTATTGTTCCGGGCATTTCATTGACCTCTGGTCAATGCCTCCTTCTAGCTGGGTCAGACCCAGATCCCTCTCGACGGACCTCCTTGTCCCTATTTCCTAGCCCGACTCCAGCTGCCTCTTGCCACGATTTCTCACCCAAGCCTCCTCCTAAGATCCATGATCCTTACAGATCCCTAGGAAGGCACAAATCTTCCAAGGGCTGCGTGCTCCCGCTCGATCTTTCTAGGCTCATGTAGTTGGCTACAAAAGCTCTCATCCGCCTTATAGTGTTGTAGCTTGTGCCTCGCCCCTTCCTTCACCCTTAGACATCCCTAGTCGAATGACAATAGATGGGAGACACCTTTGGATCAGAGTTTGGTGGCCTAAAACTGCAGCTCAACCACGAGACCGAAGAGCTCCACCGCATTTAGCCTCCCCACCTGTCGTAGTGAGGTTGAGGCCAAAACCCCACTTCCCACCTTTGCCTGACCATGTTGAGTCCGTCAGTAGCCTCAGGTATCTCCTTCGTCCACTACACTTCACTTTTCAATTCGATTCTTCCATTTCACACCATCGTCGTTCACTTGCTCTGACTAGCCGGTCCGAGCCCCATCTCGTATACCTATCCGTATCGATCGAATAACTGACACTCACCACACCTTCTCACGCAATCTGTCCCCTTGGGTCCTGATCATCGGGGTAGGATCAAGTCGGATCTCCTTCCCTCACCTACATCGGAGACTCAAACCTCACCCCCCGTTGCTTCTTCCCTTTTTATCTGCAATAAACTCGGTCGGAGCCATGCCCTGAGCCCCTTCTACAAGTTGCAGGTCCTAAGCGTGCGAGAAACCCATTTTGAACTTTCGGTTGCTCCGACGAAGCTGCTCAAGGACCCCCTTCCTCATCACGCTCATCTGACCGATAACTCTAACATCAGAGCCTCTCGTTCAACACAGAACGCCTCTACAATCCTGCTAGAGCCCTCAGATCATTCATTGGAGTTTTGGATTCCATCCAAGGCTCGGGTGAAAGTCGTCAGGGCCTTGTTCTTGCAAGCCTGCTCCCTACCATTGGATGAGCCCCACTACTGCCAGATTGCATCAGAGCCACTAACCAGATAAGCTTTTGGGCCGTTAGATCTGAGACCCCCTGATGCATCTACCACATATATTCCAAACACCATCTGCACCGTTAGATCAGTAGCAGGAGGTGATCATAGACGTGCGATAGCGACAGCTTCCATAGGCGCCCTGCATCCCACATGCTTCGCACAGGCCTATAGGGTATATTTCCCTTTAGCCCTTGTTTACTTCAGTATTTCCCTTTAGTCCAGAACATAAATATAGTAGTTCAAAACATTTACACTTTGGACATCTAGTTTTTAATATTTGCATTTTAGTCCCTCCGAATCTGAGGCATGTGTATGTTCACGTGATTTTTTGTTTAATTGCATGATATGTCCTAAAATATTGAGATGTTCTTTAATAAAAGAATGGTTTCCAGTATTTACATTTATGCCCCTGTGCGTCCAGCTTTATGCATCTACGTGATATATTGGGACTATTTGAAGTATCGACCCTAAACTCTTAAGAGGTATTATTATTTGGTCCAAAGATTTATTTTAATTGCAAAATGGTACCTATAGACTGTGATGAATTGCATGATGTGTTTTGGGTTTGATAAATACCAAACTAATCCCAAAATTCTCTAAAAATTAATGTTGGCTCCTGTTGGCATGTAGTATTTTTGGTGATTTTTGTGGATTGATTTTGCTGCATTTAATAATTTATAAATATAAAAACCTCTAAAAATTGTCCTGTCTATTTTGGAAAATACATAAAAATTCGAAAATTTGCCCTAAAATTTCTATAAAAATTCCTGCATGTGTGTTTCCATGTGTTTTATTTACAATAGTAAATTCATTTGAAAATCCCTTATAAAAATCTTAAAAATTACAAAAGACCTAAAAACTTATAAAAATCTTATAAAATTCAAGAAAATAAAAAACCCTCATTTCAGTTCATGTTTGTAGCATTTTATTTTTAGTTTATCATAAAATTGCTCTCCAGGATTTTAGGGCATTTTAAGTAATTTTGAATTACAATTTAATCCTAGTTGTGTACTATTTGTGATTTTAGTCACTTTTTGATTCTTATAAAATTATAAAAACATTTTTAAAACCCCAAAAACTACCAAAAACACTTTAACATTTTAAAAATAAAAAAAAATGTTATATTTTTTTTATCATTTTCAGCCTTAAATAAAAATACAAAAAGAATTGTGCATACCTTATTTATTATTTGGTGATTAATTTCAAAATTAAAAAATTTGCAAAATCAAAACCACCAAAAATATATTTTATTTTTTTTCTGAAATTTGGCTACTTCGTACAATTTCGTACTCCTTGTGTTCGACCCTGGTTGGTATACCAGGTAAAAATAATAGCAAAACCGCTTACATTTTGTGTGCTTGATTATTTTATCTCTTAGCTTGAGTGGTTTATCTTTTTCTTGTTGATTCCGCCTTGTGATCTGGTTCGTAACGACCCTTGATTATTTACTTTCCTAACTCGAGTTGTAAGGCGAGGTCAACACAAGTGCTTAACGTTATTGTAGATGGTCGTTTTTCCTAGGTTGTCAAAATCAGAGGGAGAAGGCAGGAATGCATTACAAGTCGGAAATCAATGATGAATGCTCAAATATAAGACTCACAGTGATTCTCAGCTCTCTCCATGCATGATGCAACACAAAAATTTTTAAACCTAAGCTAAATATGGAAATGCAACAATGAAATCATCCTAAGAACAAGCAGTGCTATTACTTTGAAGAACCAAATTATTAAACCATAGAAGGATGACCCAAATGTTTGGTCTTCGAGACAACTCGGTGCTCGCCACAACAGGTCCTGCACGTGTTGTATGTTGCCTCAATGCTCGGTGATCAATCTAAGTTTTAACAATTAAATTTGACCTAAGTCCAATCGTAAAGTAATCTATAGGTACATGAATTGCCTTAGGGATGTGGACCTAGCTATCGAGCAAGCACACCTAGATCTAAGGGCTCAATCACTGAAAACAAAGAAAAGAAAGGTGGAAAACTAAAAATATGGGAAACAAAGAAAATAAAAGTAGTAAAAATCATGAAAAACAACGGTGAGCCTTCAAGTGAACAAACACTTGGAAATTGGGCCCCAATGTCCAAGGTCCAAAGTACATGTATTATTACAAATTAATAAGTGTGAAAATAAATCACTCTCTTAGAGAAGAAACAAAAATCTTATGCTCCACAAGTGGAAGGACCAAGTCTCCTTGCCTCGGGTGCTCCAACCACCTCAGAGGTCACCGTCGTCTCGAAGTCCCTCACAAGAAAAATCAAAGAGAAACATTAGAACAAGTAAGAAAATATGTCAAATAAGAGAGGAAAAATACAAAAAAATAATGCAGGAAATTGACCCAAAATTATATAATGCGCGTCGCTCCCCAGCAACGGTGCCATTTGTTTAGATGACTTTTACGAGGGTCTAAAATAGTATCCTTACGGAAGGTGAAGAAAAATGTCGCTGAGACGACCACTCTCAAGTGTCAAATCAAACAATAATTAACCCACAAACGCAAGCAAGGGTGAATCAAAATTTATTATACCCTAAAATAAGATATATAGTGATAAGCAAAGTACGTGCCGAACATAGGAAAAAATCGAGGATAGACAATCAAAAATTGGCAAAGAAAGATAATGAATGATTTTGGGTATTTTTTGGTGACTTTTTGTGGGTTTTTACTTTTTATAATTTATTTTTGAATTTTAATTTTTATATTTTAGTTGTTTTTAATTTTATCTTTTTTTTTCATTTTTTAATTTACAAATACTAGTAAAAATAATTAAAATATAAGTTCTTAATATTAAAATGTATGGTAATATATTTACAAATACTAGTAAAAATAATTAAAATATAGGAAATAATGTATTGTATTTTATATAAGTTCTTAATATTTTTGTATTTTTTAGATAATTTTGCTAATTTTTATATATTTTTAAAGTAAAAAATATCCTAAAACAAGGAATAAATAAATATGTTGAATTGATTGAGATTTTAAAATAACACATAGAGTAAAAGATTCTTCAAATAAATTTTAAGAAATAATATATAATATAAATAAACTTCAGAGATAGAAATAAATACATTTAGGTTTTTTAGGTATTTTTATGTTTTTATAAAGGATTTTGGAGCTTTTTAATTTTAGTCTTTTTCTTTTACTATTTTTAGTAATTTTTGGTCTCAAAGTACAAAATACTGAAATGGATAAGAAAAATTGGGATTTTTTCAAACCATTTTTATATTTTTGGTATTTTATAAGTTAAATAGGGATAAAACATACTCTTTTCATTTTTAATAAATATTTAAAATGACATAAATGCAGACGCAAAAATATACAAGCAGACACTTAACGCTATTGTTTGAGAATTTTTGGAGGGTGGATGATATTTTTAATAAATAGAAAACAATCACAAAAATTGTTGAACTAACAAGGGTATTTTTGCAATTAAAAATAATGGTAGGGAATGAAATGCAATTTCCCAAAAATATTCAACTGATAATCAATGATTATAGACTAAAGTGAATTTACAAAACCTATGAGGATTTAAGTGCAAAATTGCCACCTCACATGGGACCGCACATGATGTGATGTGGACAGGACCCAAATGCAAATAGTGTAAAAGACGAGGGTTCCACTGTAATTTTACCAAAAGTTTTACACTAATTAATAACTTATAGGACTAACATAAAAAAATCAAAATAGGGGATGGATATTGCAATTTACCCCCTACTGTGCATGATCCAAGGGCGATGGAAGCGTCACTTATCAACATGTCGACCAATCAACGGCCGATACTGCTTCAGCGATGGATGCCTGGATCAGATCCTGGGTGAGATCCAACGGTCGATGGCGTGGGAAATCCGACGGGTGTTGTATAATCTGGCATGGCTGGAAGATCTGACTACTTATAGGTGGTTACGAAAAACAATCGAAGAATAAGCTTGAAGCTGAGCTTCGATCTAGTCCCCGATGCAGCTCTGGCCTCCTTCCTTGAAACTGAAGCTCTCAATAGGTTCCTAGAGGTGCTCCGTAGCTACTGGTCTCCACAAAATGGTCGGACACCATCGGTAATGCTTCGGTGAAGCTCGACACCTGAAGCCTCTATTTGGACTTCGAAGATCCCTACAAAGGCAATTTTTCTCTCACTCTCCTGCAGGAGTATGTTAGAGACAAAAAGACGAAGCTGAGGAGGGCTTTTGGAGGCGGAATGGATGCGAGATGTGGCGGAGTGAGTATATCTGACAAAGGGTGAAGGATTGAGATCCAACTCCTCGATCTATGCAAGAACGAGGTGAGTGGGGGATGCTTGGGATGATAGAAGGTGCAGAGGAATGACAGGGGTGTGATATGGTGGTCGGAAGACAGTCGGGTACGACGAGACAAGGAGGCGGTGTCGGAGCTCCGACAAAGTGTAACTTTTAATTTTACAAAAAAGCGACGGAAATCTAAGCAAACCAATAACTAATCTATGCTAATAGTACGCTAAGAAATGAAAGAAAATAAAAATCAAGGGAAGAAGCTCACCGATGGCTCACCTGAAGCAAGCTTCAGACGAAGGAGCTCCGATGAACTGGATCTCTTCGATTCAATATCCAATGACCTTTTGGAAGCACGGATCAACCTCCTGCTGTCACCAGGAAAGGGAATCAAAGCTCGGACTTAGGGTCGAGGGTGGAAGAAATATCAAAAAACTAAGGGAGGCCGGTGGCGATATTATATATAGGTCATCTTCCTTGGGCGACAGATCTCAATTCAAAGACTCAAAGTCCAAGATATGATATGCATGTGTAAGGTGGACTATCAAGGAACAAAAGTTACGCAGATATTGATCTAAATGGATGCAAGGTTCAGGCTTGAAACATCCGAGGGATATGGGGTCATCTGACAAACCTAGGGCTTGGGTCAAAGAGTGATAAATCTGATATTTATCATAATTAATTACCAATATTATCTCTCTTGCTTAAGTTAATAAAAAAGAATCATTGGCTAATTAACACTAATTACTCTTTGGTGTGTTTCATATAATTTACACTATTAAATATATATTAATATAACCATGTGATTGTGCCAATATTTTATATTTTTATTCCTCATTAAAAATCAAATAAAAATTAGAATAATATTGTATATAAATAAAATAACATAAAATAAAATAAACATCATAAAAATAACCAAAAGAACAATAAAAGAACTTTTTTATATTATTTAAATAAATATTTAATTTTTATCTATGTATAAATAACATCTGATGTCTGTTCATCATTTTTGTAATTTGTCTCCTAATAACTTTATTTCTGATCATTTTTTTTATTTTTTCTATTTCTCTTAATCTGATTGGACCACGTGGCACATTCTGCTGCAACCGCGTGGCCCATTCCTTTGTCTTCATCCACCTCAAGTCTCGACCGACAGATGTTCTTGCCTTTTCATCTTGTTCATCTGTTAGCACCAAGATCTGGGGTGCTTGATCATCATTATCAAGTTTATCCAAGCCTTAAACTCACACCTTATTTTTGAGTGTCTGGTCCTAATCCAACGGTTGAGGAGTCGCCTTCAACCTCTGCCCTCCTCCTTCAACAGACGCGACTCTTTGCAAGCCCTTAACTTCTCCTAATTCCTACAACTTCTTCTGACGTCATCATCCATCACAACTACCACCATGTTGTTGACCTTTCGTTCCTGAACCTCGCCAACATCCTAGAACCATTTAACTCTCTTTTCCCAAACCGTGAGTTGTGATTGAAACCACCAATTTCATCTAACCTCCAAGCTACCTCGGCCTTAAAACTTCACCGCAGGGCAACCTCCACCATGTCTGCCTTTACACTAGGAATCTCCGAGCCCTTCCACCTGACCTATGACAGAGTGTAGGCGAGATAGAGAGCCAAGAAGGGATCACCTCCTCTGGCAAGATCCTTGGAATTTAGGCCAAGTTGTAGCACCTTGTTAAGCTGCTTGAGCGTAGATCTCTGTCCCATGTCTTGTAGTGAAGAACGGTGAAAAGTTTGAGCTTCGTATCAGGAGAAAAGCTTCTTCAAATCCACTAACTCATTCTCCTCTTTTCCATGTAAGATTCCTCAACTTCATGTTTACTTTTTCTTCACTATTTTAATTCATCTGAGTTTCTTCCTTGAGTTCGGATCTAAAACCTTTGAATTCATCACGACATCGCAATCTTCCATGCGTATACCTCTAGTCAATCAACTCACTTCTCCGTCATCATCCCCCACGTCGTTCCACTCCCGGAGTTCTTCTACCTAGACCCAACAAGGGATCAACTCCGTCAAGCCCCCCTTAATCCCTCCATTTCATCTCACATTCGCTTCAAAATATTCACATAGTCCTTTTCTATAATTTTACTAACATAGCAGGATGCTAGAGCTTCAATTATCGGACTTCGAAGTTGATCTCCGACCTCCCTTTTTCCTGATGGTAACACTTCATCAACTGAGCTATCAATGGCACCTATCATTTTCCTTAGCATTCAACGACTTTTGCGAAGGATTCAGGGAGGTTATCAGACCTTCTATAGTAGCAGAGGGACACAGAGGAGCACGAGCAGCTCTGCTGGAGCCCAGCCCGAGCGCCATCGTCCGCAGCGGAGCTGAAGAACAGGAGGAGAGCAGCGACCGTTGATCTCCCCAAATTGAGCGAGAATCAACGATGCTAATTGAACCACGTCGGCTGCCCGAAGCAGCTATCTCAGAATCCGAGCTTGTGTAGAGTCTAGCATGAAGAAGCAAAAATATGACGTGTGTCGTGAGCCTCGACTCCCGAATCTCTCTTCGTCACGTGATATGCACACGTGACTGGGTAATTTACAGCGTTGATGTTCTACTTTCTAAGAATTGCAGATAAGTCCACCATCCTTGTAAAATTTGCATTTAAACCCCTTCAAGATATTTTAGTTACATGTTAGTCCATTTTTGTCTTGATTTGTAATAAAATTTAAAGTTTTTCTTGCAAAAATGCCCCTGTATTACATACTGAATATCTTTTTATCCATAGATCCAAATGAAGTGATTTTGGTCTCATTGGAAAGCTAATTCATTTCTCTATCTACTTGCTTACTTAGTTATTACTTTTTATTTAAAAAAATCACGCATGAATCATTTCATCTTCTAAGTGCTTATTTATATCCTTAAATGAAGAGATTGTCATCTTTTCTATCAATTGAACCTGATATTCACCTCGCTTCTAAATGACTAATTTTTAGTATTTTTTAATCATTGTTATTAGAATAAATGATTTAAATGCTTGTTGAAACTATTGAGCATCAAAGTGAAATTGGAAGTTAAATTTGTGTTTAATTTGCTTCAAAGACTGATTAACACTTAAAGCCATCATTGGTTCTACTTTCATGCTGTAATAATTATAAATTAATTCAGGGAGTTTTTGTCATTAACCTAGTTGTTTGTGATTAATCTAAATCATTGTGTGTGCATCATAGTATTTATATAATTTATGTTCATAAAAATGCGTTAAAAATCATAATTATTATGGATTGTGAATTTCAAAATAATCATCTTACAAATTGCTACCTAAATATTTGACACTTAAATTTCATCACTTAGTTGCTTGCGTCCTTGTATTCGACCTTGGACTTCCCAGGATATAAATTCAAGTCGAGTCCTCCTCACGGAGATCATTCAGTCAGTTTTGTATGATAACCTAAGTGCTTGTGCTACAGCAGATACATTTTAATACATCCATTTAACGATTCATCATATGGCACCGTTGTCAGGGATACAACACACTTTATGATCTTTTTTAAATTCAAATATTTATTTAGTGAGTTTTAGCTAACAATGTTGAGCTTGTATTGCCTAGTTTGTTCCTTTTGTGATTTGTCATTTTTACTTAAATAATTACTCTGAATCTCTCTAAAATTTTATAATAGTCTCTTGTTTTGTGGTAGGCCCATGGAGACGACGACTCTTGGAGGACAACGGAGGCGAGGAGCTTGGAGTTGCTTGCTGGAGAGCCCACGAAGCAAATTATTTTAGTAGAGAGATTATTTAGATTAACTGAGTCCATTTTGTCATTTAGTAAATATGTGTAACTTAATTCCCTATATACAACGGTTCTCGATTGAGATCTCACGTGTGTAATGAAGGCCTATTTAACTTTATATCTTCTATCTGGTGGTTGTGTCGAGAGTGGTTCTCCACTTGAGTGACGTTTTAGAGTCAAGCAATACACCAAATTAGACACATCGTCGGTCCTTTTGCTTGATCTATCTCGTAGTTTAGGACACACATCACAATTTCATACGATTCACAATTCAAAAATCTTAGGAGATTCATATATGCACATAGCATTCATTCTATTTAGTCAAATATTGATTTCTTCATCTTTAATAGAACTACTTCTTAGGTGTGGATTTTTGACTTGTATCATATAGCTAGATTTATATATTCAAGTCTATGCATCCAAAAGGAGAGTGTTGGGAAGCACTGTACGTATTTCTAAATGACTGCATGCGTCCTTGATTTCCGATTACATTCTGGTTTTCACTTCTCCATTAATTTTGACCAACTTAAGTAAAGAAAAAAGGGATTGTATGTTAGGCGATGTTTGTGGTCACATAATTCAAAGTGGTAACCTAACTCTTAAAATTAGGACTGAATTAATGCAAGTTGACCAAATTAAATTGGAATAAAAGAAACCTTGTTCTACGGGTAGTAAAACCCTCATTTATTGTACGTACTTACCTCTAGAAAGAGTGGATAAGGAGGTAGACCCTAAGCAATAGATCCTAGGGTCCTGTCATTGCTGCAAGCACTTGCCTCGGACTATTAGAAGAAGTAACCATGTTCCTGTTGGTCTGTTCCGCCAGATTGAACTTGAATTGCCGTAAGAGACTAGACCTGTGAGATTGTATAAGATTGTTTGACTCACTAAACTAAAATTGACAAGTTAATAAGGCCATCATCCTAAGCCTTCAATGTTGAGTTGGTGAATCACTTCAAAGGGGTTTGCATTGATTGTATTATGTGAGCAACTCTGCATATTCAAGTGCCCAGTAGTACCAGATATTTTTGTATCGAGTGTGCTTCAATTCCCTATCTCTTGAATTCGAAGATGTATAATTGACCAGACATTTATTCGAATTTTGCGAGCTTGTCATTGAACCGCCCAAATATCATGTCTTCATCAGTCTAGTCCCCTTCTTCCTCTTCTTTAACTGAACCATCCCGGTTTAGGAATAACCCTTTTTGCGAACCAGTGTATCATGAATCCCTCCTTGGGAGTGGTTACATTTCAACCAACCCCTTTTCTTCTCTGCTCACCGAGGAAAATCATTGCCTTGGTGAGATCGATTCAGTTTCCTTATCTTCATCTAGATCTCATTCCAATCCTTTCTTTGATGAAGGTGATGGGGTTATAGAAGAAATGTCTACTAAGAAATATAATGGAGAGGAGGACAAACGAGTGGACCCAATGCTTGCATTGTTGGCTAGGTTATCACAACTTGGCCAGCTACAATTAGGTAGAGATGCACCAATGGACATGGCATACAACCCTGGGCAAATATCAGATGGCTAATTGGTTGAGTCCAGTTGAACCTGAAGTTGAATACGAGTTCAAGCAGCCATTTCTTAGTTTGTTACCACATTTCCATGGGAATGCACACGAGGAACCTTACTCATTCCTTAGGGACTTTGAGTTGGTCTGTACTAACCTTAGTCATCCTAGGGTTAGTCAAGACTACATTAGGCTCAAAGTCCTTCCTTTCGCCTTAAAGGATAAGGCAGATTACTGGATGAAGAACCTGGAGGTAGTTGTAACTACCTTTGTGTAGTTCAACGACCTCTTCTTAAGGAAGGTCTACCCTTTAAGTAGAACTAACTTGATGCATTCATGCATCATGAGTTTCTCCCAACTTCCAATTGATGCCTTCTGTGATACATGTGAGAGATGTAAGGATCTCTTACAGAAGTGTCCATGTCACGGCTTAGAGCTTACCATCAGGTTCAGTCTATATAGTGTGGTCTACACCTTAAGGTGCAGGGTTTGGTTAGTGCTGCTTGTGGAGGAAGTTACACTTCACGAGGAGCAGACATTGTTTGGAAGGTGTTCGAGCGGATGGTCGAGACGAGTAGAGCACAACCGTGAGTAGAGCTCAACTAGAGACCCCCGTTCCATTCCTATCAAGTGGGAGAGTGAAGGCTATTATGGATCCTTTCGACATGGGCATCATAGCAGATAAACTCTCATTGTTTAAGAGGATTTATAGGCGGATGGATGAGTTGGACAACAACTTATCCAAACTGCCTAAGTAGATGGTAGATCTTTCTGTGGAGGTATCCAAGATGAGGGTTTCTGCCGTGACTGCACCTGCTGCCCCCGTTTACCATGTTCACCATAATCATGAGCAACAGATCTCAGGGCCACCACAGATGAGGACCAGCCTCTAACCCATTCTTTCTAGCAACAACCATCGTCTGTAGACACGGTTTCTGTGGAGTCTTCCCAGGTGCGGGAGGTAAATGGTGTGTGGTACACCAATGAACCTGCCAGGCAGGGGAGTTCTAGGGACCATTTCTCTTACGAACGTCCCCATACCTTCTACAACACATCATTTACTCCAACACCTCTTCTAGCACCACAGAGCTCTGGAGACATTCCTTACCAGGCACAGAGGCAGCATGAATATGGGTGTCAGCAGACGTACTGGTCGGTCCAGCAGGGCATGCATACTCAGCATCACACCCAACAATAATAGCATTGCTATGGCCATTAGAGCCATTCTTTATGTTCATTTTTGCCTTCTTCTTCTTCTTCATAGCAACAACATTCATCTTCAGGTCCCATGGATTTCAAGTGATAGATTTAGGAGGAGTTGCATTCCTACAGGAACGAGGTATAGGATTTGAGGGTTGATCTCAACCGTTTGTCCCGCCTACATGATGAGCGCATTGCCCATGTTACTTCCATTCTCGCCCAGGTTCAGGCTAATCCCAATAGCCTGAACATACCTCAACAATAGCAGTTATATCAGGTACACTACTTAGATTCTCCCAAATCTGGGCACGAGATCTTTCTATTTGATTGTGTTAATCATATGTCTCTTAGGAGCGGATGGACCGTGGTCGTACTTGATAGGGAAAGGGACATGGAGAGGACCGACTCTGAGGCTCAGCTTAAGAAGACTTCAGAGGATGATGACGTCAGGCATCTTCACAGAGATCACTAGAGAGCAGAGACTTCTAAGAGAAGATCGAGGAGGAGTATGAGAGCAGTGCAACACGCTTCAGATTCAGAGTCTATGGAGGATCTTGCACCTTTGGATAACAAGAATGCACATTCAACGAGCATTCCCCATTCTGTAGTAGATGATTCATATGCTTTCTATTTAAAAAAGATCCATGTATAAAAAACTCAATTTCTATGGATAATAAATTACTCGTGCATGTTTCTGTTTATGATTCTGAATCTTCACATCCTTCTTTGCATATCCCTTTCTCCCATGCTCTTACGATAGGAAAGTACATCATTAATAAGATTCAAAACGATGATCATGAAATGGTACAATTTTGTAGAGATAACATCATGGTTAAGGTGACATTTCTTGAGTATGTGGCCAGTCATCTTGCGTTCTAGAAGTACATGAAGGTGAGATGAACACTGATGAATCTGTGATTCACCACTCTAAAAGTTGAAAATAGACCTTTGTTCTGGAGTAATTAGTTGCATATCTTCACTTATATTGCATAATTAGCATTCATGCATGTGTAAATAATATGTACATTTTAGCATTCATATGTGCATTAAAAAAGAGCCACAAATCACTTGTACGTATTCACATGTATATTAGCTAAAATCACCTATTTGTATCTACTTTATACTAACTCTAGATTCAATAAAATCAACTCTATAGTGTATATATTACTAACACTAATAAAGGAAAAATATAAAAAATACAAACTTGTAAAATTGTCCAACAAAACCCAAATCCAAGTTTGAGACTATGAACCTTAAAATGTGCATATCTCTCTCATAAGTGTCTGATTTGATCTATTGAATTTTAAAGTAATATACATTCAAAGACCTTCAAAGTAAGACCAACTTCACAAAAATCGAAGTTCGTATGTAAAACTTGGGTTTTGGGCCCCTATTGTATACTGTACATATTGACTAAAATACCTTTCATATTATATTTTCTATTTTCTTAATTATTAAAAATCTAAAAAATAGATTAAGTTGTAAATAATCCTTTCACATTTTCTCTAAATTTATTTCATTTTTCTTCTCTTATTTAAAAATGACAAAAAAAATGCAAAAGATAAAAATTTGGTATTTTATACATATAAGAAACCACCCAAAAATATACTTTGTACATATCATTTTTTTTGTTTTTGATCCTTCACAAAAGTTGTAGATATTGTCAAGACGAGCAACTTTCATGTTGACCACTTTTTCATTTGACCTATTTTGTTATTTATTTTTATTTACATTTAATTTTTAAATTTTTGGGAGTGACACGTGGCAGCTCCCGGGCCGCCATGTGTCTTCCCCAATTTTATTTATTTATTTAGTTTCATATTTTTTATATAATTATATATATATTTATTTTAATTAATTAATTGTTTTTTTACTTATTATATTTATTCTACTTTCACTTTTCTTTTCTCTTCATTATTTTAGTAGCCTACTTATTTAACTTAATTTTGATTTATTTATTTTTCCCTTCTCCCTTTACTTGTTCCCTACTCCAAGTTCCCACCCAAGCCACTTTGTCCACCACTCCTCCACTTTCTCCACCTCTTTTCTAACTCTCCCCTCATCATTGTTATTCCCCACATCAATTCCATTTTTAATCACCTGATGTTTTAAGAGAAGAGAGGTTGAGCCCCTTTAACCTTCAGGTGATAGCTGTAGGAGACGAGTTGAGCGACGACAACCTCAAATGCAAGATCAACAGCACCACTGTTGTTGTGTCGTGAGCTTCCAATCATACTCGCTTAGTCTCGAAAGATTCTGCCATCCTTCTTGAGGTGGCGCCAAGAGTTGCAGCATTGCTCATCCAAATTTCGACGAATCACAGGTAGGTAATCCCTCTCCATCTCCTTATTATTTTATTTATCTAACATTTTTTTGTGTGTTGTTCTTTAATCATATTCAATCATTCCCCTAATCCATCTTCATCACCATCATTGACTCATCACCTTTTCCACCTTCTCCTCTTCATTTTTATTCAATGTTTTAAAAAAAATTTCTCAGCCTCTGCAGCTACACTCCCTCCTATGCAGTGCCCCAGCACTCGCAGCCATAGTCCCCTGGCAACGTCGTCGCCGTAGCCCTCCAGATCATCGGCCCTCATCCCACGCCCAACCATACACCACCGCCTTGGCCCACCTGTGCGTGCCTCCACAGCCACGCTCCTCTACATCTCTAGGTTGCCAGACCCCGTGCCCCCGCATCCAACCGATGCACGACCTCCATGCGTACGTCTGCGTGCCACACCCAATTGTGGTCGCGCTCCTGCAACAAGCGTTGGCCAGCTGCTACCGCCAGGACCGCCCTCCAACCCTGGATGTGGGTTCTTAGAACCCATGTCAGAAGCTTTATTTTTTATTTTTTATTTTTTGGAACAATTGCATAGCAAACCCTTCATGTTTCTTTAATTGCAAAAGTGCCCTTAGGCACAATTTGTTTGTTTGTTTGTTTTCTTTCTGTATTTCAAAGATGGCCCAGCATTTACACATTAATTTGGGCATCCCTTTCGCATCAATTTTTAATAAAAAATTGCATATTGTAGATCATTTAATTCTTTATATCTGCATTTATCTGTAATTTTATGAACATTAATTAATTATTTGAAATTATTTTTGCAAAAATTTGCATATTTTACCCATTTCAAGGTCTAAAATTCATATTTAATTAAATATTGAACAAAAAATTGTGAATAAATTGTAGATGATGCTACTAAGTGCTCTTTAATTACTATCCAAATTTCATCAAAAATGGATGTGTTCCGCACAAAAAAATTGTTGAGTGAATTATGTAATTGATTTTTAATTAAATCCACAAATAATATTTTTGCGAAATTTCAACTCTCCTGGATTGCTTATTAAAATATCTATTTGAGATAATTTTGCTTCAAGATAAATTGATTTTCTAGATGAAATTAGGAATTAAATACTCACAATCACTCTATTTTCAATAAAAATCTAATAAATAAATCATATATTGTCAGAAAATTCCAAAAAATTTATTGTAGCTTCATTTCGTCATGTTTCTCTTCCAGTAATAATTTCATAATTTTTGTTTTCTATTTGTTTAACCCAAAAAAAGTTTGTATCTTTCATTGTTGCATCTTAAATTCAAAAATTCTAAAAAATGCATTTTGCATTCATCATTGGATTGGGTTTCTAAGAAAAATACAATTGGGCTAAATTGTATTAATTTCACATTAACATTAATTTAGCAATCTTGCTTGATTTCTTAATAACCTAGTTTATTCGCATTTATGAATTTGCATTTTTATCGCATAAAAATTTACCAAAAAAATTTCTGCTTTGAAAATTGTGAGCTAATTCATCTAACTTTATCCGACGTTGTTCCTTTACCTCCTTGAGTTGACTCTGGGGCTTGCCTAGGTTAAAAATACATAAAACTTCACGTTAATTAATTCATTGATTCATCGATTCGTGTGGTAAATTTTTGATCGATCCTGATTCCCCGACAACAACAACGAATGATTAATTTCCTTCACAAGATTAACTAGGGCATTTTGGGATGTATCAAATGGCACCATTGCTGGGGAGGCAAACGTCTTAGGATCATTTTAGAAAATTATATTTAGGTTTTCCATTCACATGGGTAGTCTGACCCCTGAACCATCTCGTAATTATTTCTTTTTTCTTTCCAACTATTTTTCTAATTATTTTTGTATATATTTTTATATTCCTCTTTGACATATTTTTTTATCTTTTTGTGTGAGGGATCGGTGAACTTAAAGAGGCTTTCTTGAAGTCGATGCATCTCGAATTGCGTCGGGGGCTGGTGATTCGTGGATTGAGTGGATTGTTAGACATCAAGAAGATTCCTTTGAAGTGAAATTTTAATTTTCATTAATTTGTACTAATTGCCTGATTTCCAGCGGATTCCATTTGGAATCTCACGCGTATATCCAGACTAGATATTGGACCCTTTGTGGTCGTGTGGTTGATTGACAAAGATTAGTACCTACACTCGTGGCTCTCAGAGCAAATTATTTTGCTTGTGCTCATACTCTATAGGACCACACATTACACTTAACGAGATGCACTTAGACCGCAAAGCTATTAGTCAAAATTAAATTGTTCATCACTCTCTAATAGAACTACTTATCGAACGATTTTCTCGTTTGCATTTCATATAATGTAAAATTTCAATTCTGTATTGCATCCCGCATGTAGAGAGCTGGAGGCACTGTAAGTCTTCTTACTCAAGCAATCGTCATCGTTTTCTCGATTGCATCAGCTTTTTCTGATTCCCTCTCTCAATTTCTCTAATTTAGGATAAAGGAATTGGGACTGGATGGTACGTGTAATTGCTTGTGTAGATTAATTACAGTGACAACTAATCTTTAAAATCAGGACTGCTAATTTAATTGGACCAAAAAAATTGACTAAGATTAATCCTTGTTTGCGGAAGAGCAACCCCGTCATTGTCTGATTTACTTGCAAGTGAGAGAGGCGACACTAAGATAGAGCCAAAGCCAGATTTTCATATAGACTACTAGTTTAAAATGATTAGCCACTTTTAGTGAGGATCTAAGGGTAGCCGGTAAATGGTCCAGATTTCTTTAGCAGAGTGGGAGGTCTAGAGGATGCCTTATAAGGCTTTCTTCCCAAGAAACGGGTAACTGTATTTATATGATCCACACTTAACTCCTATACTGGTTGAAGATGGGTTTTGTAAGAATCAGGATAGTCTGCAGGGAAGTACAGGCACCCAATAGCTCGTTAATCTTTCAAGACTTGCATTTATCACCAAATAAAACTGACAAGATAATTCAACCAAACCTTTATGACCATCACGGGTGGAGTTGGTGAACTTGGGGTTTGCTCTTGCATTTGTTTTATGTCTTTTTGTGTGCGTTATCCAATGTATTTGCATGTTTTCTACCTTGATCCGCTTACAATCATCCATTCTTCTTCAAGATGTCAGGATATTGGTCATCATATCTAGGTCACTCCTCTTCGACCATAATCTGATCATATTCACCTTCTTATTCCTCCTCATACCCCCATCAAGACCGTTAGGTCAGAACTTCGACTAACTTTTCCACTTCTTCATACATCTCACCTACCCCACCTTCTTACATCCCTGACCCACTTCCAACCTGGGATAACTCACCTTATAGTCGGTCGCTTGTTGGAATCAATGAATAATTCGAAGAGCAAGAAAGTGCTGAGACAAATGATTGGTAGAATTATTTACCCCCACCTCAAGTTAGGACCAGACTACAATTCCTATATACACATCAAGACTTGACCTTAGGGCATGAAATGGTCGATCGAACAAATCAAATGGAGAGGCCAACATCATATGATCTTCTTGACTTGATTGACCCTAGTAATCAAGCCCACATTGATCAGCCTTCATACCACACATTCGGAAAGCCTCCACATGCACGAGCTTGGACTCATAATCTACATGTACCAACCCCATGTTCATTGACTCCATTATTCAAAACTCTAACTAATATCTGCCATTCGGATGATCTATACTCGGTCTAGTATTACATGCTAGAGTCTAGGCATGTTGGGTATGAGACTTCAAGATCTCGGCAGTATCCTCCGAGTAGACAAACTGCTTCAATGATTTGCTATGAGGACTATTTGGAGGATAACATTTTTAGGGTAGTAAAGAAATATGAATTTATTGTGGATAATCTTAGAAATGTTATCGACCGGATCATTTCAATTCATTCTAGCTCAGGTATGGAAGGAGAGAATGGAATAAGCGGATTCAGTGTTGAAAACTTAGAGGATATAAGGAAACACACACACTCTGTACAACCGGGGTCCTTTCTACCTTCCTCCTCCACTAACCACTCACCTTCCAATCTAGAATCTGTACATCCTCCCACTCTCCCTTCTCCTATCAAAAACAACAAAAAATGAAAATCCCAAAAAGACCAAAAACATTGAAAAATCAGAAAAAATCATAAAATAGAAAATGAAAAAGACCTAAAAAATTAGATCCTGTCCTAAGGGAAGCACTCAATGAAGAATTGATTTTTAATCTTCCCTTGATAAATGCCATAGATCACTTCCCAGACCTCAAACAATTCGTGAGAAGTAAATTGATGCCTAAGAGGTCGGGCAATAAGAGGACAAGGATTGAGAGACACATAGTGTCTATGGCCACCTACTTGGTGATGGGGAGAAAGACCAAGAGCCGTAGAGTGAAGCGGTTGCCTAAGGTTGAATGTGAAATCAAAGACACTACCTTTACCCATGCAAGAATCGATGATGACACTCCGATAAATATCCTCCCAACCTCTGTGTTTGACAAGTTCAAACTCATACCAATCAGAAAGTCGAGAGGGATCGTTCAACCGGCTAATCGATCTATCAAACAGTCGAGAGGAACCATTTCAGTCATCATTACTTTCCAAGGTGCTCCACTCCGGGTAGACTTCACGGTCATTGACATCGAGCACCGAGGAGAGTTTACCCAATTTCCTATTATTCTCGGGAAGTCGTTCTTAGCCTTGGCTAAGGCAACTATAGATTGCGATACTCGGGAAATCGATTTCGCAGCATTGGGAGTACTTCAACCTCATCCATTCTTTGACACATTGTACTCTAAGGTGACCCACACAGCTGCTGACAGTCGTGACCATTGAGAGGTAGATGAATCCCAGCTCTCTCCTATACCTGAGGTACCGACTATCGAGCTGATCGTTGCTTTAGAGACTCCCCACATCTCCATGACTCATGCTGCTTGCATCACTACCATTGTATCAGCTTGATGAATCCATGATTCATTAACTTTTCTATCGCATTTTGTCTTAAAACCTTTAACAAATACATGTAAATATTCATTAATTCCCACATTTTATTCAAATTCCATTCATGAATAAAAATGCACTTTTAAGCATCAAAAACATGTAAATAAATAAAGAACAAAAAAAAGAAAATAAGGCAGATTGTAAATATGTATATATATATACAATAAGACTTAAAAAGATAAATATAACTGCAAGGTATATTTATAACCTAACCTCCCGAGACCAAGTCAGCATGGATTGGTCGACAAACCAATAAGTAGGGGGAGATAAGGAAAGAAAATCATAAAAATAAATTAAGATACACTTCACATACTTCTCACTATTTATCAAATAAATAACAAAATTTCATTGATTTTTAATTAATTCAAATATATATATATATATATATATATATCACCAAACTCTTTTCCTAATTATTTTTAAAAATGTATATAAATATAAAAATAAGTTAAAAATATTCTTCTGTATATATGCCAAGAAATCCTACTTTTAAATTGACAAATTCTCAACTTCCGAACATCATAACTTCTTCATACGAACTCCAATTTCACTCTACTCACTTTAAAGTTCATAAAATAATATTTTCTAATTAATAGAGGTGGTTTCATTAAATTCATAGTCCGTTTACAAAAAAATCGGTTTTGGGACCTAACGACAACGGGGTTTCTAGGCTATATATTTTATGTACAACACACTATTTATAATTTTATTATTTCATAATTTCTAATTATTTTCATGATATTGTATTTTCATTATAATTTATTTCAGAGTTTTTGGAGCTTATTTATTATTTTAATAAAATCCAAAACCCTAATTTATTGATAAAAATGTACTGGTTAACTTATACCTGTATTTACTAATATATCTAAATTAATTTATTAAAATTTCTAAAAATACACATAAACTTTATTTATTACCCTAATAATTAAGAAAATACAAAATTAGTATTTAAATATTTTTTATTAAATTAAAAATCCAAAACCTATTTATCTATACCTATTTATTAATGTAATATTTATATTTCGTATTATAATTAGTATTTATAAAAAGTAATTATTCTATAATTTAGATAATTAAATTATTTACATTTCTTATTTTTATACCTAATTAAAATAACATTATTTAATATTTATTATTGAATTTCTAAGTAATTTATACACCTGGACAACCAGGTGCTGACACGTGTCAGCACCTAGTGCTTTTTCTCCAAGAAGCAGGTATTAACTTCTGTTTCAATCGGCCATCTTCACCAAATTTTCCCACGTGCTTTACAACTCCTTCAGGCGATCCAAACCTTTGATTCTAATCTCCTAACAACCTTCTCACTCGGCCACCATTTGATTAACCTTGAAGATCAAGCAATCTCTCAATAAATACCCCAAAGTTGGCGGATTTCAACTAACTTTTCCATAACCACCTGAAGCTCAGATCCAGTGGCCGACCTCCTACTTCCTAGCCTCGCTCTGCTCGCTCACGAGGTGACAGCTCCGATCAAGGGGGACTGCGTGGAAGAAGGACCATCGAGGAAAAGTTCCAAGGCGTCAACTTCGCCTTGCATCGCCGCCGCGTGTGCGTGGAGCTCCGGGAAGCCGACCCGTCGAGCGACGATCAGCAGTGGTTCTACACCATGCGCTTCACAGGTACTCATCCATCTTTGCAATTTCTTTTCTCTATCCTCACGCAACGATTAGTTTGGTTAACTACGTAATTAGGTAGCCTAATCCTTCACCTTAGACGCCATACATTAGGTTCCTTGTAAACACAATTGAATCGGTTTCAATTCCATCTCGTTTCATCCACATTGTTTACGCCTATTCTCATCTATTCTGGAAAAAAAATTTTAATCTTGAAAAACTTAATATGTTGGCTGATTTCTCCGCAAATCGAGCATGTATCATTCATCTTTGCAGATCGAACTACCTTCTGGAGCGATTTCAAGTCATCTGGAGCCCTTAATCATCACGTAATTCACGTTCAAAGAAAGAGAAACAAACTCTATAAGCCTCGGGAGAAGTGAGATCATCATCTTCACCGACTGATTTCTGTTGTTCTCCGCCATCTCCGGTCGTACTCACCCGTAGGAGAGATCGATGGGTAAAGGAGCCACCTCTCTGGCCCTATAGGAGGCCCAAGCTTCATTCCGATTGACGGCAACAAATCGGAGGAGACGGACCCATCGCTATCCGCGTCAAGAGCTGAAGAACTTCAAGAACATCCATAAGGTACAATTTGTCGACACGTGGCAAGAACTAACACTCAAGATCAATCGCCACGATATGATCCTGGCCGTTCAATGCGAAGGGGTGTGACATTTGCACCGTAAAACCAGAAGACTTCCAGAACTTTCATCTCGCCTCCAACATTTCCAGAAATTACGTTTAGGTCCCTATGCAGGGACCTAAATGTAAACTTTCATTTTTTTTATAATTCAGTCCCTGGCAGTGGACCAAAGTGCATACTTTTATTAGTTTTTCTTGCATTTTTACCCTTGTGCTGTAACGGAACTTTGAGCACATTTTTGACATTATTTTTCCTAGATTTTTTTAGGGTAGTTACACAACTACCCTAGCAAGGTTTTTCAGTAATTCTTGCTTGTTTTTGTTGCTTTTTCATCGTGTTTTGATTTGTTGAATTTCGCTTCCGTTTTTCTTGTTTTTGAGTCTTTTTCGAGCTCGTTGCTCGCTCGATTTACCTATTATATAATATCACCTATATTTCACATATTTCTCACATATTATATTGTAGGTAAATTGTTTGAAAAATATCACTTTGAAAAATTAAAAAAAAATTAAAAAAACTAAAACCGAATAAAAACTTACAAATCTACTCGTTTCAAGAAGAGATAAAAAAATCACAAAAAGATCCTTTTCACTCAAAAATCAAGATATCTCTATTCTGCCTCCTTGTGTCCGACCCAGGCTCATTTACCTGGCTAAAGAAAAAGTGTAAGGTTTTACAATAGGAGAGAAGCCTATTAATTCACCTTTTCTTTCTCTCTCTCTCCTATTTTAAAACCGAATTTTTGTTTGATGTAAACTCGGGTCTCTTTGCAGTTTTCTACACCGACAACGCAATCATTTAACCGCAATCGGATCCGAGCCCCATCAAAATGGCACCGTTGTCGGGGAGGCATTAGAGTTATTTTGATTTTTAACTTTTTCTTGCGATTTTTTTAAAGTTTTTGACATTTATTTTTCGTTCGGTTTTCACTTTACGGCTTTTACTTCGATTTTACGGTTTTATCGTGTGTCTTATGACAATCTTGTTACGGTTTTTTGATTGTTTTTTTGTGTTGTTTCTTAACTAATTCTTACAAGGCCTGCAGGTTCAGTCGGCTTTCTCAAAAGCCGCAAAACAGTTGATAGTGCAGAGAATAGTTAGGGTGTGTTTTGTAATTTTCTTTTTCTTCTTTTATATAAAAAGGCACTTGCTCATGTTTTTGTTATCGCAGAAAGGGCCCCCCTAAGGGTATCACGACTTGTACCTTTTCCCCATTCTCTTTCGGGGTCTGATTCGCCGAGTACCGTGTATTCGGAGGATCAGGGCACCCACCGCGGTTTTCTTGCATCGAAAGTTTTTCCGCGGCTTTTTCTCGAGGCTAGGTGCTTGCTTAGGATTTTTTTCCTATCTAATTGCGCTTCCGTAGTTAGCCTTAGGACTCACCACCTAGGTGCATGATTTTAGGATTTTTATAAAAAATAATAAAGACACTCGATAGACGTTTGTCTAAAAAAAACCCAAAAAATATAAAACCTCAAAAACAAAATCGGGACTACTAACATATCTGATCTAAAAAACGTAAAGATTCAATTGATTTGGGGGAGTAATCCCCACACATTTTTCTCAGAGTGCACGAGTGAGAGACGACCCGTAAGGTTAGAGCCACAAACCCATATTTCTCGTAAAATACTACTTAGTCTATGCACCTAATCACTGCTTTTCAGTGGGTACGCTCGGGTAGCCGGAAACGGTCCGGGTTTACTTAACAGAGTGGGAGGTTTAGAGGACACCGCGTAAGGCTCCGTCCTCAAGTAACACGGGTAGCCAGAAACGGTCCGTACTTACTCCCATACTAGCTGAGTGTTTCAGGGAAAACATCGAGCACCTATCATCTCGCGTAATCGATATTATATTTGTTTGCTAATATAACCCTATAACCCGACAAGATAAAAGACCAAACTCTTACGGTCATCATCGGGTTGTGTTGGTGAAAACGGGTTTTGCTTTGTGTTTGTTTGCAGGACGTGAGTTACCGTGACTTTACACATTTTCCCATCTTTCTTGAATTGTGAATCGTGCTCTCCCGATCATTCTCTTGACATCGAAGATGACGACTCGACTGCTTTTCTGTTCATACTCCGTGAGCTCTCGATTATCCATCGTCCGTCGTATATCTTCACAAGCTCGGGATTACCCTCTTCCCGATTTGGCCCCATCTAATCTCAAGGAGAGTCAGACCCAGACTCCCTCGCCTCCTAGCTAGTCTATTGAGGCAAACCCTTGTCTCAATGCATCATCGATATCTCCAGCTGAATTTTTGTTGAGTTCTTATGAGACCTTTTCTTTCACAATAGATCTGAGACATGTGGCTCGTGGTAAAGGACTAGTAGAGGAGAGGCCACCAGCAGAGGATCACCATGACGGAAGACCAGATCCAGCTGCAGATATAATAACGGGAATTATCGATACATTACAGCAGATGAATTTACAGATCCGAGAATAGTTTAGAACTCAGAACGAGTTGCAAGCTGAGATAGCCGTGTTGCGAGCCGGGGTCGGGAACCCTTTACCGCCAGCAGTGGTTCCAGCCACATTACGAGATGAGTATGACCCATGTGCGAGAATGCTCCATCATTGGATTCGGCTACTGCCAAATCAAGGGCCATATGAATTAAGGCCGTCCTTCATCTCATTTCTTCCCAAGTTTTACGGGAATGCTACAGAGGAGCCGTTTACCTTTTTGCAACAATTCGAGATGATCTGTGCTACGGATAGTTATCCAGGTGTTACGCAGGAGGCTGTTTGCCTCAAAGCCTTTCCCTTTGCCTTAGCCGATAAGGCACTTTACTGGTTGAGCCACCTGGGAAGGGAAGTTTCTACATGGGACGATCTGAAGTCCATATTCCTGCGTAAATATTTTCCTCTGGGGAGGATGAACATGAAGAGGAGTAAGATCTCCAATTTTACGTAGCTTCCGAATGAATCTTTCCATGAGGCATGGGATAGATTCAAATATCTTACGGAGAGATGCATACATCATGATATACTGATGAAGGTGCTCGTACAGAATTATTTCGGAGGATTCCAACTGTACATTCATGGGCTAGTAAGTGCTGCATGTGGTCCTACTTCGAAAGGATGGCAGAGAAGTCAAGACTCGTTGACTCTACTCAGGCATTTCAGAAAGCCCCTCAGCCACCACATCACCGAGAGCATCATAAGGTGGCTGATATATCAGAGTCTGAATCCAACACCAACATGGGCTTCATTAGGGAGAAATTAACGTTGGTGGATATGATTCAGAAACAAGTTCAGGACTTACAGCTGCTGCGAGAGTTGGAGAAACTCTCATCTCTACCTCAACAGCTGAGTGATCTTACGAAGAAGGTTGCAGAGCTCCAACTTTAGTACCAGCAGGCCCAATCTTCTTCGATCGCACAAACTGCACGGAGGACCTTACTCGGTCCACCCACCCGACAGATTCATTTTGTACAGAGCGAGCTTGAGACTCCGCAGATTGATTGGCATGAGGATCAGTCTCATGCCAATCCTGGCCAGATCACCAGTGTTGTAGACATGGATGTTGAGCCTCAAGCCACTCTTGAGATCAACGGGATTTGGTATACTCCGATTCAGCAACCAAGTATACGACATCACCAGCAGCAGCAGCAGTACAACCAACCGCAGCATGGACGTCCACACTTCCAGCACCGACAGAATTTCACGCAGCAGCATTATCACCAACATGCCTATCAGAAACCACATTCTTACCAGTATCCTGCTCACCATTCACAATCACATCACTATCAGCAGCAGGAGCAGAATTCCTTTACACCGCAGAGATCCTCCCAGCCTTCCACCTCACAGCATTACACGCCAAGGCAAGAGAGTAGAAAGCCAGGGCCACCACACCGAACCTGAAATGTCTTCACAGGACCAGGCTCTAAATCAAATCAAGGATATGCTGAGTACGCTCCAAATTGCGCATAAGACAGAGATGGAGCAGGTTAACCGTCGTCTAGACGAGTTAATTGCACCGAAGACCACTCTTCCAGCCCAGCCTCATGTGAATCCGAATAGCAAGAGGAGGCATCTAGATCAGGTAGACAACACTACAGGTATGATCTCGTTTTCAGAATGTTTATCTAACTTCATTCGTCTCAGGAGCAGTAGATCACAACGAGCACCTACTGGAGTAGAGGAGAGGGCACTTGATGAGCAGCAGGAGCAAATCCATGAACAACCAAATTCCGATGCTGAGGAGGAGAATCAACACAATGATGAGGACCACCTCGAAGATCAGAGAGAAGAGAGCGATGCCGATACAGTTGACATGGACACCAGCAAGTCAGATGATGATATCACGCCAGACCATGCAGATACTCCCGACAAAAATATGTCTTCTCTTGTTTTAGAGAGTTTTGTACATAATTCTGAAACTCTCGATGTACAAGCTGATTCTGAAAGTAATAAAAAGTCTGATTTTCTTACTCCTGATATTGTTCCTTTTCCCGATGCTTTGTTTGGAAAAGGAAAGAAAAATAAAAAAAGAATGTTGTGACTCTAGAGACAAAACTGTTACTGAAAGATCACATCTTTTTAAAGATTCCACTTCACGATGCCTTGGATCATTTTCCTACGCTCAAGAATCAGTTAAAAAAACGATGCACTATGCGTAGGAAAAAGAGATCATGTACATAGTAACATGTTTTGACCAAGGCCACATCCTGTGCTATCCAGAATAAGTTACCGAAGAAGAAGAAGAAGAAGGATTCAGGAGTACATTATGTCAGTGCGAGATCACAAATGATGAATTCGATCGCACTCTATTAGATAACAGTTCCTCGATCAATTTGATACCATCTTCCTTACTCGACAAACTCAAGTTAGGTCCTCTTTACAAATCCAACGCGATCCTTCAGTTTGCTGATAGATCCGTAAAGAGACCTAGGGGCATATTAAGGAACGTTATCGTAACCGTGTAGGGTCTGCAATTCCCACTGGACTTTACGGTCCTGAACATGGATTCCCCTACACAGTTACACCTTACCCCGATCATTCTTGGGAGGCCTTTCTTAGAGACCGCAAAGGCTCTCTTCCTGACAAAAATATGTCTTCTCTTGTTTTAGAGAGTTTTGTACATAATTCTGAAACTCTCGATGTACAAGCTGATTCCGAAAGTAATAAAAAGTCTGATTTTCTTACTCCTGATATTGTTCCTTTTCCCGATGCTTTGTTTGGAAAAGGAAAGAAAAATAAAAAAAGAATGTTGTGACTCTAGAGACAAAACGGTTACTGAAAGATCACATCTTTTTAAAGATTCCACTTCACGATGCCTTGGATCATTTTCCTACGCTCAAGAATCAGTTAAAAAACGATGCACTATGCGTAGGAAAAAGAGATCATGTACATAGTAACATGTTTTGACCAAGGCCACATCCTGTGCTATCCAGAATAAGTTACCGAAGAAGAAGAAGAAGAAGGATTCAGGAGTACATTATGTCAGTGCGAGATCACAAATGATGAATTCGATCGCACTCTATTAGATAACGGTTCCTCGATCAATTTGATACCATCTTCCTTACTCGACAAACTCAAGTTAGGTCCTCTTTACAAATCCAACGCGATCCTTCAGTTTGCTGATAGATCCGTAAAGAGACCTAGGGGCATATTAAGGAACGTTATCGTAACCGTGTAGGGTCTGCAATTCCCACTGGACTTTACGGTCCTGAACATGGATTCCCCTACACAGTTACACCTTACCCCGATCATTCTTGGGAGGCCTTTCTTAGAGACCGCAAAGGCTCTCTTCCCGACAAAAATATGTCTTCTCTTGTTTTAGAGAGTTTTGTACATAATTCTGAAACTCTCGATGTACAAGCTGATTCCGAAAGTAATAAAAAGTCTGATTTTCTTACTCCTGATATTGTTCCTTTTCCCGATGCTTTGTTTGGAAAAGGAAAGAAAAATAAAAAAAGAATGTTGTGACTCTAGAGACAAAACGGTTACTGAAAGATCACATCTTTTTAAAGATTCCACTTCACGATGCCTTGGATCATTTTCCTACGCTCAAGAATCAGTTAAAAAAACGATGCACTATGCGTAGGAAAAAGAGATCATGTACATAGTAACATGTTTTGACCAAGGCCACATCCTGTGCTATCCAGAATAAGTTACCGAAGAAGAAGAAGAAGAAGGATTCAGGAGTACATTATGTCAGTGCGAGATCACAAATGATGAATTCGATCGCACTCTATTAGATAACGGTTCCTCGATCAATTTGATACCATCTTCCTTACTCGACAAACTCAAGTTAGGTCCTCTTTACAAATCCAACGCGATCCTTCAGTTTGCTGATAGATCCGTAAAGAGACCTAGGGGCATATTAAGGAACGTTATCGTAACCGTGTAGGGTCTGCAATTCCCACTGGACTTTACGGTCCTGAACATGGATTCCCCTACACAGTTACACCTTACCCCGATCATTCTTGGGAGGCCTTTCTTAGAGACCGCAAAGGCTCTCTTCCCGACAAAAATATGTCTTCTCTTGTTTTAGAGAGTTTTGTACATAATTCTGAAACTCTCGATGTACAAGCTGATTCCGAAAGTAATAAAAAGTCTGATTTTCTTACTCCTGATATTGTTCCTTTTCCCGATGCTTTGTTTGGAAAAGGAAAGAAAAATAAAAAAAGAATGTTGTGACTCTAGAGACAAAACGGTTACTGAAAGATCACATCTTTTTAAAGATTCCACTTCACGATGCCTTGGATCATTTTCCTACGCTCAAGAATCAGTTAAAAAAACGATGCACTATGCGTAGGAAAAAGAGATCATGTACATAGTAACATGTTTTGACCAAGGCCACATCCTGTGCTATCCAGAATAAGTTACCGAAGAAGAAGAAGAAGAAGGATTCAGGAGTACATTATGTCAGTGCGAGATCACAAATGATGAATTCGATCGCACTCTATTAGATAACGGTTCCTCGATCAATTTGATACCATCTTCCTTACTCAACAAACTCAAGTTAGGTCCTCTTTACAAATCCAACGCGATCCTTCAGTTTGCTGATAGATCCGTAAAGAGACCTAGGGTCATATTATGGAAAGTTATCGTAACCGTGTAGGGTCTGCAATTCCCACTGGACTTTACGGTCCTGAACATGGATTCCCCTACACAGTTACACCTTACCCCGATCATTCTTGGGAGGCCTTTCTTAGAGACCGCAAAGGCTCTCTTCCCGACAAAAATATGTCTTCTCTTGTTTTAGAGAGTTTTGTACATAATTCTGAAACTCTCGATGTACAAGCTGATTTCGAAAGTAATAATAAGTCTGATTTTCTTATTCCTGATATTGTTCCTTTTCCCGATGCTTTGTTTGGAAAAGGAAAGAAAAATAAAAAAAAGAATGTTGTGACTCTAGAGATAAAATGGTTATTGAAAGATCACATCTTTTTTTACTCGACAAACTCAAGTTAGGTCCTCTTTACAAATCCAACGTGATCCTTCAGTTTGATGATAGATCCGTAAAGAGACCTAGGGGCATATTAAGGAACGTTGTCGTAACCGTGCAGGGTCTGCAATTCCCACTGGACTTTACGGTCCTGGACATGGATTGCCCTACACAGTTACACCTTACCCTGATCATTCTTGGGAGGCCTTTCTTAGAGACCGCAAAGGCTCTCTTCGATTATGATACAGGGAAGGCATCCTTTCGTGCCGAGGGCGAGAAGGTAGATATAGAGATGGTGAGAGATTTAAACACATCTAGTGATTCATCGCCCGATTTCTTGAGTTCTTTAGCCAACTGCAATTACATGGATGAGGTTCGTCTTGATGACCTTGAGAGGTATCGAGTAGAGACCCAAGATTTCTTAACAGAGGATGGGTCCGAGACCACAGTTGGAAATTCTTCAGAAGGTACCTTATATTTCAGTATGGATGACGAGAAGCAGAGGGATCCGAATTCTGAGGAGTTTGTTACAAATCTTTTAGATTCAAAGTCTTTACACAATTCCTCCACTTCAAATGATCTAGATATAGATAGTAGCGAGTCGGATGATGTTTAGACATCTTCTGTAGTCCGACTCTAGAGCTTTGATGGTGGATAACCAGATTGCCGACAAATCCACAATCGATACAGATCCCAATACACATATAGATGAGGTTTCAGCAGAGCCAGAATCTACCTTACCCGAACTGAAGTTGTTGTCACCGAATATGAAGTACGCTTTCCTTACAGGTCCACATCAACAGTTTCCGGTCATTATCAGTTCATCTTTGACCGAAGAACAAGAATCTCGTCTGATTGAGGTTCTTGAAACAAACCGCAAGGCTATTGGGTGGACTGTATCCGATCTCCATGGGATTAATACTGCTTTGTATTCTCATCATATATATCTCGATCATGACAGCAAACCGTCATGAGAATTTCAGCGTAGGCTGAATCCAGTTTTACGAGAGCTTGTCAAGAAAGAGATTACGAAATGGTGCAACGCAGAGTTCATTTATCCCATCTCCAACTCTGAATGGGTTAGCCCATTACATGTTGTCTCGAAGAAGTTGGGAATTTAGATGATTAAGAATGTGAGTGGAGAGGAGATTCCAAAGAGAGTAACCACGTCGTGGCGGGTGTTTGTTGATTACAGGAAATTGAACGTCGCGACGAAGAAGGACCACTTTCCTTTGCCTTTTATAGACCAAGTCATCGAAAGGTTGGCAGGGAAGGAATATTTCTATTTCCTTGAAGGTTACTTTGGATACAACCAGGTAACCATTGCTCCTGAAGACCCGGAGAAAACCACCTTCACATGTTCGTTCGGCACGTATGCCTTTAGATACATGCCCTTTGGATTGTGCAACGCCCCTACTACTTTCCAGAGGTGTATGCTTGCTATTTTTGCGGACATGGTCGGTGATTTTCTAGAGGTTTTTATGGATGATTTTTCGGTCTATGGTGAGTCCTTTGACGATTGTTTAGTGCACCTAGACTAGGTTCTTTAGAAATGTTGTGAGGTAGATCTCATTCTGTCTTGGGAAAAGAGCCATTTTCTGGTTACACAAGGGGTCGTGTTGGGACACGTCAACTCCCAGCGAGGCATGGAGGTTGACCCTGCCAAGGTGGATGTCATCAAGCGCTTCGATCCACCATCTAACATTAAGCATTTACGGTCATTTCTGGGGCATGTCGGCTTTTACTGACGGTTTATCCAGGATTTTTCCAAGATTGCACGACCGTTAACTGAATTATTAGGCAAAGACATCGAGTTCTTGTTAGATGATAACTGTCTTAATGCCTTCCTCACATTAAAAGAAATGATTATCAGTGCTCATGTCCTACAGTCACCTGATTGGTCTCTATCCTTCGAGATCATGACGGATGCTTCAGATTTTGCGGTCAGAGCTGTATTAGGATAGAGGAGGAATGGACTTCCTGTTGCTATCCACTATGCCAGCAGAACCTTAGATGATGCTCAACGTAATTACACAGTGACAGAAAAGGAGATGTTGGCAGTAGTGTTTGCATTAGATAAATTCAGATCTTATCTTCTTGGCTCCAAAATAACAGTTTGTACAAATCATTCAGCTATCCAGTTTTTGATGGAAAAGAAGGATGCCAAGGCATGCCTTCTTCGATGGATTCTTTAACTTCAGGAATTTGATTTGGATATTAAAGACAAACCTGGAGTAAAGAATGTGGTAGCTGATCATCTCTCCCGATTACAGATAGAGAAGCCTTCAGATGAGTACACGCCAGAGATTACAGAGAGATTTCCCGACAAGAGCATCTTTGCAGTTACCGAGCTTCCATGGTATCCAGATATAGTGAATTTTCTGGTTACGCAGAAAAGTCCTCAGGGTTGGCCAAAGAATCGAGTTGATAGACTAGTAGTTTCCGAGGCACTATACTACCATTGGGAGGATCCGATTCTTTTTCATGAGGGACCAGATTGTATTTACAGGCATTGTATTCCTCTAGAGGAATATAATAATGTCCTCACTTTGTGCCATTCTTTAGAGGCAGGGGGACATCATTCAGGGAAGAGGACAACACAGAATGTACTTCAGAGCAGATTATGGTGGCCGACTCTTACTAGATATGCCTGCACATTTGTAAAGAGTTGCCCAGATTGTCATAAAGCAGTAGGGACAGTCAATGCTAGAGATGCAATATCGATGCGACCCATCATTATTTGCGAGATATTTGATATATGGGGCATAGATTTCATGGGTCTGTTCCCCTCCAGCAGCGGCTTTGAGTACATTCTTCTCGTTGTAGATTATATTAGTAGATGGGTGGAGGCCATACCCACACGAACCGCAGACAGTAAGATAGTTTGCAAGTTCCTAAGGGAACACATTATTTCACGGTTCGGAATTCCACGTATTCTTAATAAGGAGGTCAAAAAGCTAGTGAAGCAATACGTCATTGATCACAGAGTAGCTTCTCCTTATCACCCACAGACGAACGACATGGTTGAAGTCTCAAATAGGGAGGTGAAATCAATTCTTCAGAAATTAGTACGACCGGACAGGAAGAACTGGTCACGGCTTCTAGATCAGGTTCTTTGGGCATATCGTACTGCATACAAAACTCCCTTAGGTACATCACCATTCATACTGGTTTATGGAAAGCCATGCCATTTGCCCATAGAGATCATGCACAAATCTAAATGGGCTATTAGAGAAATTTTACTTGATACACAGAAAGCAGGATCTAAGAAAAAGATAGATCTGAATAAGCTGGTAGAAATTCGAAATCAGGTATACGAGAACACTCTCTTTATAAGGACAAAGTGAAGAAATGGCACGATAGACATATTCTGCACAAGAGCTTTGTCCTGGGCAGAAAGCCTAGTTTTTCAATGCAAGATTGAGAATTTTTCCTGGCAAATTGAAAAGCAAGTGGGAAGGACCTTACATAGTCAGAACGGTGCACAACAATGGAAGTATAGCAATAGCAGATGTGTCACCTGGTGTAGAGCCGTTCGTGGTTAACGGGTAGATGATGAAGCACTTCGTAGAGACTACTGATCATCTGGCCCGTATTGAAGTGATCTATTTTATACAGGACTCGTGATCATTCTTTTACTTCATCTCATCCTATACAAAGACTTTTGAGCCATTCGATTTCTGGAGATCCTCAACACTTGTATATTCTTCGTAGACCACAATCGTCCCCATTTTTGCTCGTCTTCTATGCTTAGGATACCAGATCCTAAGTATAGGGGGGACTGATTGGTCGTTGATTCACGTTTATATTTTGTTCTGATTCTTTTGTATATCCTTTCTTTTTCACAAATCACTGCTCTTCGATTTTTGGCTACACTCTTTTCTATACTTAGGATGCCTTATTCGAAGTATAGGGGGGATCGAGTGATTTCGATGATTTCATTTTCTTTATTTCTTTTATTCCTTCGTTGTATACTCTTTTTACTCAGTCACCTCGTTTTTGATCTTCTGTTATACTTACTATGACCTGATCGTAAGTATGGGGGGGTTGACTGACTTGTATTCGATTATTCTTTTTCACCCATTTTTACTTAGCACGAGTTATGTCATCCTTTTTCTCTTTTGACGCTATTAGGACATAGCACAAGCTAAGTATAGGGGGTGTGTATATATTGTATATATACTTTTGTCCATAACTCGTACTTTTATGTATTTTCTATATCTATAAAATCCATAAAAAGTGGGTGAGGGGTAATTTAAAATCCATTTATACATTTATTTATTACTTATAAAATCCTTGTAAATAAGTAAAATATATCTATAATCTATATTTAAAATCTGTAATTAAAATATGTATTTAAAATAGTTATTTAAAATTTGTATAATACTTATTTAAAATCCTATTTATTAAAACATGTGTAAAAATCATTTAATCCTTGTAAAATTCTCTGTAGATAAAATCTGTAAAATACGTTAGATATTTAACTCAAATAAAATATACCTTGTAAAATTCATGTACAAAAACTTGTTATAAAAACCAGAAAATTCACAAAAAAATTACGAAGTCCTAAAAGTCATAAAAATTACAAAAGCCTTAAAATTTATAAAAATGAGTAAAATAAAGAAAATATGCTTCACAAAAACATGGTTGCATTTGCATTCGCATTTTTTAGAATAAGTTTGATTTCTAGAACTAAGGATTGAGTCTAGTCTAAAGGATGGATCTTGATCATGGCCTTTAACTTTTGTTTGTAAGGAGCCTAGTTAGGATCTGGAATTTAGACTCTTCTGGTCTTGTGACTTAAAATCTTTGGGTTCCATAAGACCATATTTGGGAAATCAATTCATATGTGCTTAAGTAGACCATTTGGTGTCATCTGTATAACTCTATACCCTTGAACCAATCTTGAACACATGCAATCTACACTTACCTCAACTTGCATGGAGTTACAAAGGACAGTACATCTTGGTAGTGTGTTTCTATCCTTGTCTTTGCAGCATTGACGTCTAAAGACAGGAGAGATTGGGGTTGCGATAGTCGCTTCGGATGAGGGAAGGATCTGCTGACACCATTTTTTCTAAGACACCAAAAAAAGGACGGAATAAAAGATGCTATATCCGTCGAGGCACAAAAAGATGAATGCATTGCAAGCAAATTACAAAGCCAAATCAAAGAAGAAGCCACCAAATCCAAATACGACCACAATGGTCCAAGCTTCCACCAAAAATGCCTGCACATCTTAGTGGAGACTTAGCTACACCGGTTGAGCTTCACAAGGAGATGCGTCTATGTTGGTCGCACTCCACTTCTTTTCTCATTCTTCTACTTTCTCTCTATACTCGATTGTGGACATAGCACGAACTGACCTCAGAAAGGAATACCTCCCTCCTCGAGGAAAGAGTAGCTGGATGAGGAAGCAATAGAAGTGTATAGCCGGGATGGGCGGTCTCTTCGTTTCTTTAAGGAGGGATAGCTAAATCATTTCTTTAAGCAGGTCTCTTCGTCTCTTCACCCTTCTCTATACATTCTCTAGATCTCATTAGTTCTCAACTCACTTCTATCCTAGACTTAGGCTGACCAAGGCCCAAGTATAGGGGGAATTGATGCCTGCCATGTATATATAGTCATCCATTTCTCCTCCTGACCTCGACCGCCCCATTTTTTATCTTCTTCTACACCTAGGCTGCCAAAGCCTATGTATAGGGTACCGATCGACTTCTATACCTTTTTTTATTTTGTCTCTCATATGCTTAGCACGAGCTATGTCTTTTTCCTTGCTTCCAATACTATGAGGACATAGCACACGATATGTATAGGGGTGTGTGTATATATTACATATATAATTTACCCATAGCTCGTACTTTTGCGTATTTTTATATATATTGTGTAATAATTACGGGGTGGGTAAAATTTGTAAAAAAAACTTTCTGTAAAATACATGTATACTTGTATAATATGTATATTGTTTAACACGTGTATAATTGTATATAAACTTTGTAAATAATACATTCGTAAAATTTGTTGTAAAATAGTTGGTATATAAAAAAATGAAAAAAAATCTTAAAAAAACTCTTAAAAAAGAGGCTTCTTATTTACTATGCACATCATCCTTGCATTAAAAAAATATGTCTTGCACTTCATATAGCATGTCATCTGCATCTCATCTGCATATTTAGCATATACAAAGTGAAAAGTTAGTGGGTTCTGAACCAAGTTATGAATAGATGTCGAGGATGGATTTGATTTGACCTTAATCTACCTAATTTCAGAGGAACCTTATAGGAACTGGAATTCAGGTCGAGCGACTTAATTCTTTGAGTTTGCAAGTCTATGTTCACATGTCACCTTGATTGGTCTAAGTAGAATATTCCATACACATGCATGATTCCTCCATACAGTTACCTAACTTGGACAAGCACCATGAACGTAGCTCTTCATTGATGATGTGGTGAGGAGGTAGAATCATTTGGCTTGGAGTAGCACACAGGTGGAAACATCCGTCCTCCTCTAGGGAGGCTAGTGCATCTCAACCTAGTCTAGTGGCATTGATGTCTAACGACGGGGTGCTGTGGGTTGCAATAATGCTTCAAAAGAGGGATAGTCTACTGGATCACGAAGAAAAACTTCTGATGTGATGATACACCTTGTATATACTTCAAAAAAAAATAAAAAAGAGAGAGAGAGAAAAAGAGAGCTCCAAAAAAGTGGACATGCCTGATTGAAAATAAAATGCATGCTGGAGTATGTATAATTGCAAGGCATATGTTTCAAAGCTTCATAACATGGAAGCCTGCAAGTGGAGATTTGGATACACTGGTAAAGCTCCATGGATATGTGACTATAGTGGTCACAGATCATTCTCTTCTCTATACCCTCTTCTTGAACTGGTCACACTTGAACGTAGAAGGGAATATCCGCTCCTCAAGGAAAGAGTTGCTAGAACGTGGAATTAGAGTTACCTTCTTAGAGGAGGTTGTTTCTTTGCCAATTCCAACGTGGAGAGTAATGTTCACTTACACGGTACAAGTAAGATTCACAGTCATCAGAGTTTGCATATGGGAATTTGTTCTGACCTGATTGATGAGAGGTCTTGAATAGAAGACTTGTGGAACTTAAATGTTGTTAGGTCCATGGAAGGCCGTATCAATATTGATATCATTTCGATATCGTATCGATACAATATTTCAACGATATATCGATTATATATAGTCGAAATATCGTCCATATCGACGAGCCTTTGTAAAGAAAATGCTTGGAAATCGGGATATACGGCCATATCAGTGCCCATATCGGTCCCATGTTGATATCGATATATGGGCGATATATCGCCTATATATCGCGATATTTCCTTCCATGGTTAGATCTTAAATTCAGATCCCAAGAAGGCCCTGCTACACTATTAATACAAAGGTCGAGTGAAGCTCCATTTTCACCTTTTATTCATGATCTTGGTATGGAACCGAAAATCATTTCTCTCTTGCATTACATTTTAGTTGCTCTGGACGACCAAGGTTTAAGCATCGACGGTTGATGAATCTATGATTCATCACTTTAAAAGTTGAAAATAGAGCTTTGTTCTTGAGTAATTAGCTGCAAATCTCCTCTTATATTCAAAATTAGCATTCATGCATGTGTAAATAATATGTGCATTTTAGCATTCATATGTGCATTAAATAAAGAGCCAAAAATCACTTGTTCATATTCACCTGTATATTAGCTAAAATCACCGCTTTGTGTATATTATATACTAACTCCAAATCTAATCAAATCAACTCTATAGTGTATATATTACTAACACTAAAAAAAATATCAAAAAAATACTAACTTGTAAAAGTCTCCAATAAAACAAAAATCCTAGTTTGAGACTATGAACCTTAAAATGCGCATATCTCTCTCATATAGTGTCTGATTTGGGTCTACTCACTTTTAAAGTAATATACATTCAAAGGCCTTCAAAATAGACAAATGTCATAAAAATCGGACTTCGTATGTGAAACCTGGGTTTTGGGCCCTATTGTATATTGTACATATTGACTAAAATACCATTCATTTTATATTTTTATTTTCTTAATTAATAAAAATCCAAAAAATTGGATTAAGTTGTAAATATTCCTTTCATATTTTTTTCTAACTTTATTTTGATTTCTTTCTTATTTAAAAATGATAAAAAAAATTGCAAAAGATAAAAATTCAGTATATTACACATATAAGATACACCCAAAAATACACTTTGTATGTATGATTTATTTTTATTTTCGTTCTTTCACAAAAGTTGTATATCTCGTTGAGACGAGCAACTTTAGTGTTGATATATTTTTTATTTGACTCCTTTTTTATTTCTTTTTTATTTTTATTTACATTTAATTTTTGAATTTTCTTGGAGCGACACGTGGCAGATCCTGGAGCTGCCACGTACCGTCCTCATTTTTATTTATTTATTTATTTTCAATTTATTTTATTTTATTTTATTATTTTAATTAATTGATTGATTGTTTTATTTATTCATTTAGTTATTATATTTTTCTACTTTTATTTTTCTTGTCTCTTCATTACTTGTAGTAGCCCACTTATTTTACTTAATTTTGATTTATTTATTTTTTCTCTTCTCCCTTTACTTGTTCCCTACTCCAAGTTCCCATTCAAGCCACTTTCTCCACCACTCCTCCACTTTCTACACCTCTTTTCTAACTTCCCCCTTATCCTTTTTATTCTCCATATCAACTCCATTTTTTATCATCCGTTGTTTCGAGAAAAGAGAGGTCGAGCCCCTTTAACCTTCATGTGACATCTGTAGGAGATGAATTGAGCGAAGACAATCTCAAAGGCAAGATCCGCGACATCACCGTTGCTATGTCACGAGCTTCCAATCAGACTCGCTTAGCTTCGAAAGATTCCGCCATCCTTCTCGACACAACGACAGGATTTGCAACATAGCTCCTCCAAATTTAGGTGAATCACAGGTAGGTAATCTATCTCCTTCTCCTTGTTATTTTATTTATCTAGCATTTCTTTTTATGTGCTCTTCTTTAATCATATGCAATCATTCCCTTGATCCAAATTCATCACCATCATCACATCATCACCTTTTCTACCTTCTCATCTTTATTTTTATTCCATGCTTAAAAAATTCAAAAAAAATTCTTAGCATCTGTAGCTGCCTACCCTCCTGCACAGCGCGCCCGTGCTTGCAACCATATTCATGTGGCCACGTCGTCGCCATAGCCCTCCAGGTCGTTGGCACTCAACCCGTGCCTTGGCCCACCTGCGCGTGTGATGAATCCGTAATTCATCAACTCATTATCTTGATCTTAGCAAAATCTCCAAGTAAAATATGAAATAAATGTCCCTAAAATCAATAAATTAACAAAATGACTCTTGTAAATAAAACACACTAATTATTGCATATTAGATTGTACAAAATGAATTAACAATAAAAAGCCGTAAAAAATTAAAGGAGTTTTTCACATGTAAATAACCCAAAACTTCATGTATTTTAAATAATTTCATTTCAACTCCTTTTTGGCTAATTCTTTCTCTAACTTGTTCATAACAATGTATATAAAAATACAAAAATATAAATTAAATTTCACATCAAATAAATGCTCCTAGATCCCAAAGATAAAAAGCCCATAAAGTCCAACTTCCCGGCCAAATTCCCGCTCCGTATGAACGTCCTAATTCACCAAACTCACTTTTAAAGTTCAAGTTAAAAAATTATCTATCCAATGGAAGTGGCTTCATTAAAATCGAAGCTCATTTGCAAAAGTTGGGTTTTGGGACCTAGATGTACATTGTATATATTGTACATATTTTTTTCCCATTTTTTTATTTACTCTTCTTAATTACTAAAATATCAAAAAAATCTTTTATGTTCCATTTTATTTCTACTATTTTATTTTATTTTTAGTTTATAAATATCTTTTATTGAAATACAAAAAAAATCAAATTAGAAAAGCAAACAAAAAATTTACATATTGTTTGTCTTCTTTTGTAAATTACCCACTCTTTTTCTCTTTTATTTTATTGTATTTAAAGTAGCCTACTTTATTCTGTTTTATTTTCCTTTTACTTTTTTCCCATTCTCTACAATAACTTCCCTTTTTCCCTTAACCTCCAAGTCTTTTTCAACCTCTATTCCACTCCACCATTCTTTTAACCTCCCATTCAAACTCCACCTTTCCACCATTTCTCTAACTCTTATTCTTCATCTCTTTTTATACACCTCTCCATCCTCATTTTTTGCCTATCCGTCATTCTAATAGAAAAAGGAGAGATCTTGGAGTGTTTTGTTGGTGACAACGACGAGGCATCTTCCTCAAGAGACGACCTCCTTTAGGTGAGATCCGCAGAGCTCCACTCCGCGTCACGAGTTCCCCATCGAGCTCGCGTAGCTTCTCCGATTTTTATTTCACCAATCGGATCGAGGCGACGACAGGAGTCCAGCGTAGCTGCTCTGCCAACCGGCGAAGATTCAGGTAAGTATTCCTCATCATTCTCTTGTTATATTATTTTATCTAATATTTTGTTTCTTTGTTGTTTCATTACACTATTTTTTCTCACCACCATATCATCCCTTCCATCATATTACCCCCACACCACCATCTTTTCATTTGTTATTCCATGTTATAAAAAAATAAAAAAATATAAACAAAAAAATCTTTTTAATAGCAGAAATAAAATCAAAAAAATCAAAAAAATAAACGAGGCAGCTCGGTCGCCGCCCCCCCAGCGGTCCTCGCCGCTCGCACTGCCTGCGCGCGGTGCGTGCCACCCTCCTCACGGTCGCATGTGGTCGTGCCGCCGCCACCGACCCAATCTCGTCTTGGGTTCAGCCGAAGGAAGAAGAAGGTGTTTGCTATTTTTTATTTGGAAAATTTTCATTGTTTTTATATTAAGTTTCTGTAATTACAAGAAGGTCACTGCGCTTAGTTTTCTTATATGTTGTGTTTTCTGAATTTGCACGGATAACCCTGTGTTTGTGCGGTAATTTGGACCTCAATTTTACATCTTTTGTTCAATGAAAAATGTTTTGATGCTGAGCAACTAGTTCTCTACCACGTGGAGATTTATTTATATTTTTATGATCTTTGGGTCATTAATTAAAAATAGTTAACTGAAATATTGCTTATTTTATCCAATTCGTGCTCTTAAATTTATATCTCATTCACTGTTGCTCCGTAAATTCCACAAAAATTTGAAATGATGACTTGAAATGTGTTTGAATTATTGTCCAAATTTCATCCAAAAAAGAGTTGTCATGTGCTTGAAATAAATTATAGAGTGATTTTTGTATTTGATTTTTAATTAAATACACATCATCCTTTTTGCAAAAGTTCAAATATCCTGGATTGCATATGAAAATACCTTTTTGAGATAATTTGCACTATGATTAATTTGATATTGTGGTTTTATTAGCAATTAATTACTTGCAGTCACATTGTTTTTTACTTAAAAATCCATAAAAAAATCATATTTTGTCAAAAAAATCCAAAAATATTACTTAGTATCCTTGCATCATGTTTTCATTCCAATAAATTTTTCATGATTTTTGCTTACTGTTTGTGTGAAAAATTGGATAAAAACTCATAAAATGTGTACATTTTTAATTGTTGCATTTCAACCCCTAAAATTCTAAAAAGAATATGTTATGCACTCATCACTGGATTAAGATCCTAGAAAAAATATAATTTGGTGAAATTGGATTAATTTTATATTCAAATTAATTTGGCTAAGTTGTGTGTTTTCTTAGTAACTTAATTCACCTGCATTTGCATTCTTTTTGCATAAAAAATATTAAAAATATCCGCACTGGAAATCTAGATCTTAATTTTTGAATTAACCCCAAAGTTGTTCCTTTGCCTTTCGACCCCGGACTTGCCCGGGATATAAATTAAAGCCGAGACACTCTTCACGGAGATCTTCTCTCGGTTCTGACTGATTCACTAAGTACACGTATTACAACGTACCCAAATTAAACATCATGCTCAGCGACCCCTCTGATGGCACCGTTGCCAGGGAGGCAAACGACTTAGGGGTTTAATTTAGAAAATTTGATGTAGGTTTCCTCTCACTCGGGTAGTCTGACCCCCGAGCCATCTTGTAATTAATCCGTTTTTTTACTCTTATCTATTTTCTTCTCATTTTTTGTATATATTTTATTGTTGATCTCTCTAATATAAATTTCTTTACCTTACGAGGGCTCGGTGAACTTGGAGTGCATCGGAGGTCGACGGACGTGACGCGCGCCGACTGTTGAAGAGCGAGGATATTTAATTTATTTTGGAGAGCATTTTTTCATTTTTGTAATTATTGTGTTGTAATAATTTAGGTATTTTTTCTCTTTTAAGCGGCTCTTGTTTGAGAGCTTGCGCTTATATCCAGACTGGACATTGGACCCTCCCGTAGTCGTGTGGTTGATTGACGTAGAATAGGACTTGCACTCGCGGCTCTTAGAGCATTTTTATTATAATATCTTTATTGCTTGTGCTCGTAATTTTTTAGGACCACACATCACATTTAACGAGACGCACTTAGACTGTATGGCTATTAGTCAAATTTAACTTGTTCATCACTCGCTAATAGAACTGCCTGTCTAGGAACGGTTTTCTCGTTTGCATCTCATTTAGTATAAAAATACAATTTTGCCTTGCATCCCGCATGTAGAGCGCGAGCATCACTGTAAGTCTCCTGAACTAGGCATGCATTATTGATTTCACTATTTACATTAGTTTTTCTCGACTCCCTCCCCCTTGGTTTTTGAAACTTAGGTTAAAAGGAAATCGGGACAGATTGTTAGGCGTGCTTTGTTTGGTGGACTAATCAATGAAACTTAAAATCGGGACTGCTAATCAGAGTTGACAAAAAAATGACTAAAACTAACACTTGCTTTGGGAGAGCAAAACCCTCATTGTATGCTTGGCTATTGTGATTGTTGAGAGGTGAGGACGCTTCCCTAGGATAGTACCCAAAACCTACTTTTAAGACTTGCGTAATTGAACTTATATCTTTATTTATCACCTAATTAAAACTTAAAAGATAAACGGACGGAATTTTGTGACCACCATTGTGTTGAGTAGGTGAAATCAGGGTTTACTCTTGTGTTTGTTTGTTTTGTGTGTTATTCGGTGCACTTGCACGCTTTTCCCTCGATCCGCTTCATTTTCCATCTCCCTTCCAAGATGTCAGAATATTGGTCACCATATCCATGTCACTCTTCCTCGAACTTATTCCAATTATCTCCACCCTCTTATTCCTCCTCATACGCCCACCACGACAATGAAGTCAGAACTCCGACTGACTTCCCCAATCCTTCGTCCTTCTCACTTACCCCATATTCCTACACCCCTATCCCACAATCACCCTAGATTAACTCACCTTATTCTCATCCGCTTGCTGGAATGAAGGAACCAATCAAAGAGCAAGCCACTGTTGAGATGAATGATTGGAAGAATCAGTTGACCCCACATATCTCATTATCACCTCGGGTTGGGACCGGGCAACCATTGACCTTTACACATCCCGACTTATCCTTAGAGTACAACATGGTTTACCAAACAAACCGAATGGAGAGGCCTACACCATACGATCTTCCTGACATGATTGACCTGAGTGATCAAGCCCACATTGACCAACCTCTAAATCACCCATTTGGAGAGCCAACATATACAGTGGATTAGATTCATGCGACCAATTTACAGACCCCCTTCTAATGACTCCACCTTATGAGACTCTGACCAACATCTGCCATACAGATGGGCCATACTCAACCCAGTATTACACGCCTAAGTCAAGCTGTGTTGAGTATAAGAGACCGAGTTCTCAGTGGTATCCTCCAACTGAGCAGACTTCTCTCATTACATGTCAAGAGAACTTATTGCAGGATGGCATCTCTAGATAGATCAAGAGTCCAGGTACGAATGCAGATCATGGATTTTGTGGATTGAATTTTAAAAACCTGAAAGACACCGCATTGACCACACGTCATGTATAGATGGAGTCCCTTCTATCTCCCTCTTCCACTAACCATTTCCCCTCCAAACCAGAGTCTGTACATTCTCCTAGTCCTCCTTCACCTATCAAAAAGACCAAAAAATTTGAAAACTTAGAAAATAACATAAAAATTGAAAAGAGAAAAGATCTATAAAAATTGGATCATGCAATTAGGGAAGCATTGGATAGAAAGTTGATTTTTGAGCTTCCCTTAATAATGGCCATTGAACACTTTCCCGACCTTAAAAGATTTGTGAGAAGTAAATTGATGCCTAAAAGGTCGAGCAGTAAGAGAACAAGAACTGAGAGACATATAGTGTCTATGGACACATCTTTGATGATAGGGAGAAAAACCAAGAGCCGCAGAGTAAAGCGGTTGCCTAGGTTTGATTGTGAAATCAAAGATACCACATTCACCCATGTAAGAATCGATGTTGACTCAACGATTAATATCCTCCCGACCTCCATGTTTGCCAAGCTCAAACTCGGATCTGCTAAGAAGTCAAGAGAGATCATTCAGTTAGCGGATCGGTCCATTAAACGGTCGAGAGGAACCATTTCAATCATAGTTACTTTCCAAGGTGCTCTACTAGAGATAGACTTTACGATCATTGACATTGAGCACCGAGGAGAGTTCACCCAGTCTCCTATCATTCTTGGGAAGCCATTCTTAGCCTTGGCTAAGGCAACTACAGATTGCGAGACTCGGGAGATCGATTTCTCTACATTGGGAGCACTCCGACCTCACCTGATCTTTGAGGACGCACGATATTCCAAGGTAACCCATAAAGTCGCAGACAGTCACGACCTTCGAGAGACATCTGAGTCCCGTCTCTCTACTACACCTGCGATCCGACTGTCTAGGTGACCATTGGTTCAGAGACTCCCTACACCTCCACACCACCCACTGCTTGCATTACCACCACTGAGACAGCTTCTTGAAAGGACTCACAATCAGAAGATATCCCTGAGTCGGACATGATCATTACTGATTTCCTTGATTATTTAGATGATCCGGCTCATGAGCCAATCAATGCCAAGCCAACTGAGAACACTATGCCTTACCAGAGACATGTACTGACCCTGCAGGAGTATTACAATGCATATGGTGACTCATCTGATGATGAACCTCTGGTCAGTACCACACACACACCACATCCAAGACCTACACCAAAAGAGACAACTGGGACCAAATTGACCAATCTTGATAAATCGGTTGCTCCAGCCTCTAGTCGGTCATCTGGTAAGAAGAAGAAGGGTATTGATTCCTTGAGGTGTTCCCATGAACTCCTTAAGACTTATCAATCTCCGATTCCTCTTGATGCTTCGGGTTCTAGAAAATCGATTAAGAAAGTTGCCTTCGACTTACCAGAGAAAAAACATTCTGAGGAATCCCCATCAGGTCCGGATGAGGTGATCTACATGAGTGAGCTCAGTTCGGTTGTCCTGAAGCCATATTTGAGCAAGCAGTCGTGTGTCGACCCTCGTTGGGCGTTCCCTACACCTCACTATTATTCTTCTGAGCACGATTCTAACAGCGACACATATGTATACTACCCACCCCCTCGCTCCTGCAAGAAGGTCCATCACAAACCTTCTTGAACCATGTATATTCCCACTCCTCCTTGTACATATTTTCCTTCCTTTATTCCCCTCCCTCCCCCGTGATTCGCATCACTCGCCCTAGTTCCATATCGTTTTCATTTTGTGGCTAAGGATGACTAGATCCTAAGTATAGGGGGTGAGTGACCTGAGTTGATCCATCTCTTCTTTTTATTTTCTTTTTGTATATTCTTTCCCACCCTCATCGGTCCCCCATTCTTGTGTTCTTCCAATACTTAGGCTGACTAGAGCATAAGTATATGGGGGCCAATGCCCGTTGTGTATTATCCACACTCTTATTTTCTTTTTCACTTCTATTCTTTTCACCCACATATACTTAGTACGAGCTATGGCTTTTTGTCACCTAGTGTCATGAGGACATAGCACATGCTAAGTATAGTGGTTTTGTATATATTACAAATATACTTTACCTATAGCTCGTACTTTGACTTGTTTATAATTAAAATAAGGGGTTATGGGTAAAATGTTGTAAATAAGAGGTATAACAAAAAAACAACAAAAAAATCTTTTTAAAAAAAATCAAAAAAATATTTTCAAAAAAAAATCCTTTTGTGTCTCTTTTCAAAGAAACTTTTCAAAAAAATGTTTTTCTTCCTTTTTTCAAAAAAAACTTTTCCAAAAAAAATATGTACCTTTCTTTTTCAAAAAAAACTTTTGAAAAAACACAAAAAAAACCTTTTTAAAAAAAATTCTTCCCAGTCTTTTTCAAAAAAAAGGTTTTCCAAAAAAAACAAACAAAATTCTTTTCAGAAAGACATCTTTTCAAAAAAAAACTTTTTCAAAAAAAAATTCTTTCTTTTCAAAATTAAAAAAAACAACAAAAAAACTAACTAATAAGTTGGTTTAATCCCTGACACTTACACTTTCACACAAGACTAGTGATGTTCAAGAACACTTGGTTTATGATGTCTTGAGATTTTGAGTTAACCAACCTTAGTCATTAGGTTCTTTGACTTTTATTCAGATTTCCCTAGTTTGAAAGATTTGTGTGCTATATTGCATACTTAGTCTCAACCTTAAGAATATCATCAGCACCTCACATACACGGCTGCAGTTATGATGAGATGAGTTGAAATTTCACTTGAGGAACTGGGATGAGGGATTTGAATTTGGACCTGATTTGATGATACTCGATGATGGGATAAAATCAATGAAGGCTTCATGAAACATGAGTGTCAGCACATTTAACCAATATGAGAACATGGTTCTTGTACTATCTCTTGATATCTAACTATGTGCCAGGTGTGATAAAATAAAAAATGTTGATCAGCGTGCGCCAACTCTTGATAAAAGCAGTGGAGCTAGACAAAACACTACAAAGCAATGAAATGTGAAAAGAGAAGCTCTCATTCCACAAAGTCAAATATCAAAGAGCTTCCACCAAAGGTGAGCACTCCCAACCATTTCAAAGTGTCCACTTTGACCACCACTATTAGGACCAGGAGTCGGGCTTGCACCAAAAAAGGGAATCGTAAATGCTCCAAGTTTTTGTGTAGAAGGTACGATAGGTACTCAAAAAAGGCACACCACGGTGTACTCCCAGGAAAAGAAGTGCAGATGACTCCAACTTCTCTTGACGGACGCACTGATCAACACCAAAAAATGCGTTGAGTTAATAAGGCACTCGAGAGGATCCTTGTTCCAATGAGAGGGAGAGAAGAAATGACACAATCCTATGCCCTCCATCAATTGGCCTTCCATCTACACTTTTAAGTCTGACAACTAAAGAGACGGTGAATTGGATGTAAGAAATGGTGTATTCCCTAGTGTTGAGGATCAGGTTCTTAGGAGAGTCTCCTGGACTGGAACCTTGGGTGACGTTGCGACTCTTCTCTTGTAACTACGGTCAACACTTAAGTCATATACCTACTATATATGTATACAAAGAGAGTCTGATGATTAGGGAAATTGGATACCTTTTGACTAGAGCTTGGCTCATCTTAGAATTTTAAGATCTCTAAAATCGAGAGTTCTTGAACGGATCAAGTCTTATATTCACATGCACAGTCAGGGGATATTCCAACTTATTCATTCTTTATTTGCTCGAGGACTAGCAAAGTTAAGTATAGAGGGGTGATGAATTCGCAATTCATCATCTCAATATCTTGATCTTAGCAAAATCTCCGAGTAAAATCTGAAATAAATGTCCCTAAATTAATAAATTAACAAAATGACTCTTGTAAATAAAACACACTAATTATTGTATATTATATTAGACAAAATAAATTAACAATAAAAAGCCGCAAAAATTTAAAGGAGTTTTTCACATGTAAATAGCCCAAAACTTCAAGTATTTTTAATAATTTCATTTCAACTCCTTTTTGGCTAATTCTTTCTCTAACTAGTTCATAACAATGTATATAAAAATACAAAAATATAAAATAAATTTCACATCAAATAAATGCTCCTAGATCACAAAGATAAAGAGCCGTAAAGTCCAACTTCCCGGCCAAATTCTCGCTCCGTTTTAATGTTCAAGTTAGAAAATAATCTTTCCAACGAAAGTTGTTTCATTAAAATCGGAGCTCATTTTCAAAAGTTGGGTTTTGGGACCTAGATGTAAATTGTATATATTGTACATATTTTTTGTTTTCCCATTTTTTTATTTACTCTTTTTATTTTAAATGTCAAAGAAAACCTTTTATGTTCCATTTTATTTCTACTATTTTATTTTATTTTTAGTTTGTAAATGTCTTTTATTGAAAATACAAAAAATTCAAATTAGAAAAGTAAACAAAAAATGTACATATTGTTTGTCTTCTTTTGTAAATTCCCCACTCTTTTTCTTCTCTTTTATTTTATTGTATCTAAAGTAGCCTACTTTATTTTGTTTTATTTTCCTTTTATTTTTTTTCCATTCTCTACAATAACTTCCCTTTTTCCATTAACCTCCAAGTCTTCTTTCAACCTCCATTCCACTCCACCAATATTTTAACCTCCCATTCAAACTCCACCTTTCCACCATTTCTCTAACTCCTATTCTTCATCTCTTTTTATACACCTCTCCATCCTCATTTTTCGCCTATCCACCATTCTAATAGAAAAAAGGAGAGAGCTTGTAGTGTTTTATTGGTGACTGCGGCGAGGCATCTTCCTCAAGCGATGACCTCCTTCAGGAGAGATCTGCGGAGGTCCGCTCCACGTCACGAGTTCCCCATCGAGCTCGCGTAGCTTCTCCAAATTTTATTTTGCCAATCAGATCGAGGCGACGACAGGAGTCCAGCGTAGCTACTCCGCCAATCCGATGAAGATTCAGGTAAGTATTCCTCATCATTCTCTTGTTATAATATTTTATCTGATATTTTGTTTCTTTGTTGTTTCATTACACCATTTTTTTCACCACCATTTAAATTAAAGCCGAGACACTCTTCACAGAGATCTTCTCTCGGTTCTGACTGATTCGCTAAGTACACGTACTACAACGAGTCCAGATTAAAACATGTACTACTGCCGTACGTCACAGTCGGAGCACGGCCTCCCCACGTATGGTCGTGCGCCACACCCAACTACGGTCATGCTCCTGCAGTAGGTGCCTGCCAGCCACTCCCGCTAGTACCGCCCTCCAGCCTTAGACATGGGTTCTTGGAACCCACGTCAGAAGGTTTATTTTTTTATTTTTTGTAACAATTGCATAGAAAACCCTTCATGTTTATTTAATTGCAAAAGTGTCCTAAGGCACAGTTTGTTTGTTTTTATTTCTGTATTACAAAGACACCCCTGTGTTTACGCATTAATTTGGGCATTCCTTTCACATCAATTTTTAATGAAAAATTTGCATATTGTAGATCACTTAATTCTTCATCTCTTGCATATTTATTTGTAATTTCATTATAGTAGTTAATTAATTAGAATTATTTTGGTGAAAATTTGCTTATTTTACCCATTTCAAGGTTTGAAATTCATATTTAATTAAATAATGTTCCAAAAATTGTGAAAGAATTATAATGATACTACTAAATGCTCTTGAATTACTATACAAATTTAATAAAAAATGGATGCGTCTTACCGACAAAATAAACTGTTGAGTGAATTTTGTAATTGATTTTTAATTAAATTCAGAAATACTATTTTTGCAAAAATTCAACTCTCATGGATTGCTTATTAAAATATCTATTTGAGATAATTTTGCTTCAGGATAAATTGAATTTTCGGATCAATTAGGAATTAAATACTCACAATCACTCTATTTTCATTAAAAAATCATAAAAAATCATTTATTGTCAAAACATTCCAAAAGAAATTATTGTTGCTTCATTTCATCATATTTCCCTTTCAATAAAAATTTCTTAATTTCTACTTTCTATCTATGTGAAAAATTGCATAAAAACCCATAAAAAGTTTGCATTTTTCATTATTGCATCTTAAATTCAAAAATTCCAAAAAATACATTTTGCATTCGTCATTGGATTAGGTTTCTTCTCGGAAAAACACAATTGGAATAAATTGGACTAATTTCGCATTGAAATTGTTGTAGCTAATTTGCTTGACTTCTTAATAATCTAGTTCAATGTCATTTGTGTTTTTGCATTATTATCGCACAAAAAATTATCAGAAAAATTATACTTGTAAAATCGTGAGCTAATTCATCTAACTTGATTAGACGTTGTTCCTTTGCCTCCTTGAGCCAACCCTAGGGTTTGCCCAGTTTAAAAATACATAAAACTGCACGTTAATTAATCCGTTGATTCATCGATTCGTGTGATTAATTTTTGATCGATCCTGATTGCCCGACAACAATAACAAATGAATAATTTCAATGTTAATTTCCCAAGATTAACTAGGGCATTTTGGGATGCATTACACACGTAGCAAAGTTAGCAAGAAGAAACCGAAGATCTGCGTCAAGACTTGTGTTCTCTCGGTTGCCATTACGTTTTGTCTCAAGAACCAGAAGTTGCCACAGAAGAAGAAAGATTTAGGTGCACATTATGGAGTGAGTCATATAGATGACATAGCGTTTGCATGCACTCTCCTAGATAATATTTCTTTGATTAAGTTGTTACCCTTTGTTTTATATGAGAAACTGAAGTTGGGGCCTTTACGTTGATCTAGAGCGTAACTTCAGTTTGTTGATAAATCAAGGAAAAAGGCTAAGGGTGAGGTAAAGAATGTCATTATCTCGATTGAGAGAGAATACTACAGGGTGGACTTCACTTCATTATCCTTGAAATGGACATCCCCAGTTATTGGAGAGACTCACATATTATCCTTGGGCGGCCCTTCCTTTAGGAACATTGGAGCTTCATTCGATTATCAGAGAGGGGTGTTGAAGTTATGTTCTCGAGGCGGAGAAGTAGAACTACAGATGAAACAGACGAAATGGTAGTATCCTGATTCAGAGTCTAGCATGGATTTCTCTTCCTTTTCAGAGGCAAACTGCGATGTAGTAATCACAATTGGAATTTTGGCATAGAACCCAACAGTATAGAGCGAGACCCTCTCATCTGGAGAGGACAGTGTTCACAGAGCAGTTGTTGATACGCTACCAGAGTTCTTGAGTTATGCATCTCCATATTCCCTTGATGACTTAAAGGTCCCTTTGAACTTGTCAGTTCCTTCTCCTTTGGAACAATCAAGGGAATTAGATGATGAGTTGGATGCAGCTTTAGCCGAATGATCGTGTTTCTTTGGCGATCTGACTCCCTACTCTTTAGTGTAGTTGGTGGACAGCATTACAGATGATTCATCTCCACTATGCAGTATAGATCCAGATTCAGTGGTAGCTCAACCCAATGTACCTGATGATTCTTCTCTGCTAGAGTTGAAGCCACTTCCTTCTACACTCAAGTATTCCTTCCCTACGTGACCAAAGAATAAGTTTTCTGTCATCATTAGTTCTAGGTTGACTGCAGAATAGGATACTAGGTTGTTATAAGTGTTAGAAAAGAACCATAAGGCCATAGGATGGATTGTGCAGGATCTCGTGGATATAAATCCCGCACTATATTGACACCATATTTTTTTTAGGATAATGCTAGACCTTCCTGTGAGTTCCAGAGGAGACAAACAAAATCTACAGGAGGTAGTTAAGAAAGAGATTAAGAAATGTTATGGAGCGGGTTTTATTTATACAATCTCTGACTCCAAATGGTTGGCACATTTACATGTTGTTTTGAAGAAGTCGAGAATTCAAATGGTCACTAATGAGGATGGAGTTGAGATTGCGACATGCGTATCCACGTCATGGCATGTCTGTGTTGATTACAAGCATCTAAATGCTGCTACCAAGAAAGATCACTTTCCTCTACCTTTTATACATCTGATTCTGGAGAGACTAGCAGGGAAGAAGTTCTTTTATTTTCTTGACGGGTACTCAGTATACAATCAAGAGGTCATCTCTTCTGAGGATCAGGAAAAGACCACCTTTACATGTCCTTTCAGTACATGCATATTCAAGCGCATATCTTTTGGTCATGAAGTGCCCCAGGTACTTTTCAGCGGTGCATAATTGCCGTGTTTGCCGAGATGGATGGGGATTTCCAGGAGTTTTTCATGGACCACTTCTCAGTCCATGGTGATTCTTTTGACTCTTGTTTAACGCATTTGGACCGAGTCCTTCAGAGGTGTGGGAAGATGAATCGGGTACTCTCTTGGGAAAAAAGTCATTTTATGGTTAAGGAGGGTATTGTGTTGGGACATGTCATTTCCAAGAAGGGGATGGAGGTTGATCCTGCCAAGGTGTATGTGATTAAAAAACTTGATCCACCAACCAACATCAAGTCAGTGAGGTCATTTCTGGGGTAGGTTGGAATTTATAGACGATTTATTTAAGATTTTTCTAAGATTGTACGACCCATGTTCTTTGTAGATCACAAGTGTCTTGAGTCCTTTGAGCTCCTTAAGAAGAAAATTTTTGACTCGCCTATTTTACAGACTCCTGATTGGTTTCTTCCATTTGAGATCATGATTGATGCTTTGGATTTTACTATAGGAGCCGTATTGGGGTAGAGGTGAGATCTGATTCCGTTCACTATTCACTACGTAAGAAAATTTTTTGATCCAGCACAAAAAAAATATATAGTGACTGGGAAAGAGATGCTTTCTGTAGTTTGGGCTTTAGAGAAGTTTATGTCAGTGATTCTTGGCTTAAAAGTGACAGTTTACACCGATCATTCAGTCATTAGGTATCTCACAGATAAGAAGGATGCAAAGGCGCATCTTCTTAGATGGATATTATTACTCCATGAGTTTGATTTGGAAATTGAGGATAAACCCATGGTCAAAAATGTAGTGGTTGATCATCTTTCAAGTATTGAGATTAAGGATTCCCCTAATTGTGAGCCTATTAGAGAGACCTTCCCAGATGAGTCAATTTTCTTTGTCGATTTATTCCCATGATATGCCAACATGGTGAACTACCTTGTCTCCAAGCAAGTTCCCTGTGGTTGTACTAGGAGCAGTATAGACCGACTCATGTTAGACTCGAGAAAATATCATTGGGAGGATCCGTTTCTTTTCTTTGAGGTCACGGATTGTGTCTGGAGGAGGTGTATTCCTTAGGAGGAATACAGAAGTGTCCTTACATATTGGCATTCCCTTAAGGATGGAGGATGCCATTCAGGAAAGATTACCGCTCATAAGGTGTTATAGTGTGGTTTATTTTGGCTGACATTGTTTAGAGATGTCATTGATTTTGTACGGTCGTGTTCTGTTTGTCAAAGGATGGGAGGGACTGTTGGTTCTAGACATGAGATTCTCATACAACCTGTGATTTTTTGTGATGTTTTTTATGCTTGCGGCATATATATCATGGGTCCTTTCCCTAATAGCTGAGGTTTTGAGTACATCTTGTTAGCAGTTGATTACGTGTCCAGATGAGTGGAGGTTATCCCAACTCGGCCGCAGATAATAGGATTGTTTCCAAGTTCTGTTCATAAAGGATCATATTATTTCACATTTCGAGGTACATAGAGTTTTGATACATGATGGGGGTAGCCACTTGTGAATAGGATGATGAAATCTTTAGCAAAGGACTATGGATTTGAGCATAGGATAACCAGTTCTTACCATCTACAATCAAATGGCATGGTAGAAGTTTTGAATAGGGAGGTGAAGAGAATTCTTCAAAAGTTAGTCCGTCCAGATAGGAAGAATTGGTCTCAGTTGTTAGATCAAGTTATGTGGGCTTACAGAATATCCTACAAGATACCTCTTGGCACTTCACCTTTTAGGATGATTTATGACAAGCCATGTAATTTCCTCGTTGAATTAGTGCACAAATCTGAATGGGCAATAACAAAGATAAATTGGAGATGTCACTTAGTGAAATTGTGTAGAGACATTGACCTAAATGAACTAGTGGAAATCTTCAACCGAGCATATGACAACAACATGATCTATAAGGACAATGTAAAGAAGTGGCATGATGCGGATATCAGATGCAAGAACTTTGTCCCTAGACAAAAGGTGTGGTTGTTTAATGCAAAGTCAAAGATTTTCCACGGGAAACTCAAATCAAAGCAGACGGGTCCTTTCATTGTTAAGGAAATGCATGAGTATGGTAGTGTAGAGATTTCATAGTTTTCAGAGAATGCACTTCCTTTTTGGTTAATGGGTAGTTACATAAGCATTTTGTAAAATCCACAGAAAGGTTAACTCCCGTTGTGATGATCGACTTCATGCCTATTGATTCAGTTTCAGATTTTTCAGAGAAGGCATGCTCATCATGATAGATTCATATCACAAGATTCAATATCAAAAGATTCATATTCATTCTGATTCTATTTTTTCCCCTTTAATTCCTACCTACATTAAGGCTATTCTCAGCTAAGTATAGGGGGAATATGTCCATACCTTCTCCATTACTCACTTTGTTGTTTACTTTGAGGTCTCTTCTATGTATTTATCTCTAACTCTTTACTTAGGTTATTAAAAATCTAAGTATAGGGGGGACCATACATACATTCATTCTGACTCGTTCTTTCTCATTCTTACACTTGTTTTATTCTTGACTCAGTTCTTGTACATTCTTTTATGCTTAGTTGAGCTATGCCTTCATATCACGTTGTGCCATGAGAACATAGCAAAAGCTATGTGTAGGGGGTGTACCATATATATTACATATGTACTTTAGCTATAGCTCATATTTTTAAAATTGTCAAACTATTAGGGTTATGGGTATGATATTACTTTTTCTCGAACTAATTTTGTACAAAATATTTTGAAAATTATATATATATATATTTGAGATGGTTTTCAAGTGTTTATAAGGTTTGTTAAATTACCGCTTGACATGTAAGGAAAGCCATTTATAAAATATTTTGAAAACCTATATTTATGTGACATTGTTTGCAAAAAAATTTCAAAAGTTTTTCCAAAGTTGATGGTATAACTGAGTCAAATTATTGTTTAATTCTCTAACTCTATTAAAATCAGTAAAAATTAAATAATTAAAATAAATTCTTTAGTATAAATTGTGGCTACTAGACTTAAAAATGATTAGCTACTTTTCAGTGAGAGAATTATTCCCTTGGCAGAGTGGGTGGTTAAAAGACAACATGTATGGTACCGCCTTTAATGTTATTGGATTTTAAGAGGTTGCGACGGTTCACTGAACTGTTTTTATTCTTTATAAGGTTGTCTTGCCTTCGAGTCTTACATATTCCAACATGGAGGAAAGTCTGGATTTCAATTCCATATTTTGGAAGATCAAATTGATAAAGAGTTCGCTGAAAAGAATGTTGTTAATTGAGGAAGATGATTTATTGATAGAAGAATTAGATATGGAGGTGCCATTACCATTCATTGAGAATGTCCATTTTATGGAGCAAAACAATTCATGTAAGTTGGGTCATCCTTCGATGTCTAATTTTCCTCTTCTAAGGAAAACCCAAAAGTCTGTTGCAGGATTTCACGGTTTGATTCTTCTTCCCATGATTGTTAAGAATTTTGAGGCTTCCTATGTTGATATGGATATTACTTTTGAGTAAGAATGGCATCACTCTAAAAGATTGAAATTCCAAGTTGATGAAGATATTTCTTATTCAGATTCGGAAGTATTCTCTATTAGAAGGAAGCAGTTGAAACATAAGGCAGTCTGTGTTTTTAAACCTAGAAGAGTCAATCTTGATTTGTAAGGAGCTGAGGTTTGTAGTGTTTTGTTGGGTATCCTAGCGTGTTTGTGTGTTATCTTTGTATTGTTTTGACAAGGGTACCCATTCTGTTGTTTCTGTTTTAATAAAAGTAATAATTACTTGCTAACTTGTTAATTGGTGTCTTTCCCTGATATTTTCACATTGCACTCAAGGCTTGAGATAATTTCTAACACCGGGTTTAAGGAGTCCCTAGACTTAGAGTTATCTTAGCTTAATCATTAGGGTTTTTGACTTAAAAATTCACTCTTCCCTAGTTAAAAGATAAGCATGTTATATTGCACACTTAATCTCCTTTAAAAAGAATTTGACTATCACTACCATGCACGACTGCATTTTAGATTGAGATGAGTCAAGATATCACTAAGGAGACTGGGATTTTAAGCTTGAATTTGGACTTGATTTATATCATGCTCGAGGATGGGATAAAACTAATGAAGGCTTCATGAAACATGAGTGTCAGCATCTAGGACAGTATGGGACATGATCTCATGCTATATCTTGACTTCGACCTAAAGTGTCAGGATGTGATGACATTAATTTAATAAGCCGATCAATGTGCGCCAATCCTTGATAAAAGTAGTGGAGCTAGCCAAAAAGAAGAGAAGTTCCCTCAAATAAAAAAATGAAAAGTGAAATAAAAAAATGCCCATCACATTACAAAGTTACATCATATGAGCTATTATTCAAGGCGAGTGCTCCCAACCTTTAAGTGTCCACTTGGATCAAATCATTAGGCTTTTATCAGTCTGGCTACTAAATCAAAAAGGGCTATGTATCGTTAGCGATACAAATCTACGTATAAGCATATTAGATGCTTAAAGAATATGGACCCGGTGTACTCCCAGGAAAATAAGTACAGACGACTCAAATTTCTCTTTGAAGGACACACTGATTGGCAAGATAAAAATGAAAATAGTGTTGAGTATTGGCACGTGAGAGAATTATTTTACAATGAGAGGAAGTGAAAATAAGTACCCAACCCTATATCCTCTATTATCTGGCCTTCCATCTATACCTTTGAAGTTTGACAAACTAAAGAGATGGTGGAGAGAAGCAAGATTAGATTTCTTCCCTAGAGTTGAAGGTTGGGTCCTTAGGAAGAACTTCTGATATTGGAATTTTTGGTGATGTTGAGAATCTACTCTCATGAGTGCAGTTGACACTAAGCCGTACTTATTATATTTATGTACATTGAGAGTCTGAAAATTGGAGGAGTTGAATTCCTTTTAATTTATACTTAATCAACTTAGAGTTTTAGGAGTCCTAAAACTAATGTTCTAGGTCAAATTGAGCCTTGTCTACTCACTTGCACATGTCAAGGAACTCAATAATTAGACTGACTCTATAATTCCTTCTTTATTCACTAGCTTGAAGACGAGCTTAGCTTAAGTATATGGGGGTGATAAATCCCATATTTATCATCATTAATCACCAATATTATGTCTCTTGCTTAAGTTAATCAACAAGAATCGTTGAATGTATAACACTAATTACTATTTGGTGTGTTGTATATAATTGACACAATTTAATATATAATAATATAACCATGTGATTGGGTTAATATTTTATGTTTTTATTTCTCATTAAAAATGAAATAAAAATTAGAATAATATTGTATATAAATAAAATAACATAAAAAACCCATAAAAATAATAAAAAAGAAAAATTAAAGAAATTGTTTTATATTGTTTAAAAATATTTAATTTTTATCTATGTACAAATAATCTTTGATCTCTTTGACTTTTACATAAAAGTTGTAGATCTCATCGAGATCTACAACTTTTATATTCGTCATTTTTTTCTAATTCGACTCCTAATTATTTATTTATGATAATCTTTGATTTTTTTCTATTTCTCTTAATATGATTGGACCACGTGGGACACTCTGCTGCAACCACATGGCCCCATCCTTTGTCTTCATCCACCTCAAGTCTCAGCCGTCAGATGTTCTTACATTTTTCATCTTGTCTGTTTGTTAGCACCTGATCTGGGTCGCTTGATCATGCTGATCAAGTTGATCCAGGCCTTAAACTCGTGCCTTATTTGTGAGCATTTGATCCTAATCCAACGGTTGAGGAGTCGCCTTTAACCTCCTCCCTCCTCCTTCAACAAACGTGACTCTTTGCAAGCCCTTGACTTCTCCTAATTCCTGCAACTTCTTCTGATGTCATCATCCATCGCAATTACCACCCAGTTGTTGACCTTTTGTTCCTGATCGTTGTCAACCTCCTAGAACCGTTTAACTCTCTTTTGCAAAACCGTGAGTGGTCATTGAAACCACCACTTTCATCTGACAACCTCCAAACTACCCCAACCTCAAAACTTCACCGCAAGGCTACTTCTACCCTGTCCTCCTTTACATGAGGAATCTCCAGGCCTTTCCACTTACCCTGTGACAGAGAGAAGGCGAGATAAAGATCCAGGAAGGGATCATCGGCTCCGGTGAGATCCTTGGCATTTAGGCCGAGTTGCAGCACCTTGTTAAGTTGCTAGAGCGCAGATCTCTGGCCCAGATCTTGCAGCAAAGAATGGCAAAGAGTTTGAGCTTCGTCTCAGGCCAAAAGTTTCTTCAAATTCACTGACTCATTTTCCTATTTTCCATGTAAGATTCCTCAACTTCATGTTTTCTTCATCTTCACTATTTTAATACATCTGAGTTTCTACCTCGAGCTTGGATCTAAAACCTTATAATTCATCACGACATCACAATCTTCCATGCGTACACCTCTAGTCAATCAACTCGCTTCTCCATCAGCATCCCCACATCATTCCACTCTAGGAGTTCTTCTACCTGGACCCAAGAAAGGATCAACTCCTTCACGCGTCCCTTGATCCCTCCATTTCATTTCACACTCACTTCAAAATATTCGCATAGTCCTTGTCTGGGTTTTGCCTAACATGGCACGAAGCTAGAGCTTCAATGATAGGACTTCGGAACTGATCTTCGATCTCTTTTTTTCTTGATAGTGATGCTTTATCAACTGAGCTATCCACGGTGCTTATCATCTGCCTTAGCATTCGACGACTTTCGTGAAGCATTCAGGAAGGTTACAAACCTTATGTACTAGCAGAGGAACACAAAGCAACATGAACGGCTCTACCGGAGCCCAGCTCAGGGGCCACCGTTCGTGGTGAAGATGAAGAACAGGAGGAGATAAGCTACCATTGATCCCCCAAATTGGGCGAAATCAATGGTCCTGGTTGAACAACATCGGCAGCCAGAAGCAGTTATTCATGCCTGAGGCTCGAAATCTGAGCCTGTTCTGAGCCAAGCACGAAGAAGCAGAGATACAACATGTGTCCCAAGCCTCTACTCTCAAACCTCACTTGGTCACGTAATATGTGCACGTGAGTGGGAAATTGACAGTGTTGCCCCCTAGTTTCCAAGAATTGCTGATAAGTCCTCCCACTCCTATAAAATTTGCATTTAAACTCTGTGAAATATTTTAATTGCATTTTAGTCTAATTCTATCTTGATTTGTAATAAACGTATAGTTTTTCTTGCAAAAATGTCCATGTATTGCATATTGAATATCTTTTTATCCATAGATCCAAATGAAGTTATCTTGGTCTCATTGGAAAGCTAATTCATTGCTCTGTCTATTGGCATGCTTCATTTTTACTTTTTGTTTAAAAAAATTACTCATGAATCATTTCACCTTCTATGTACTTATTTAGATCCTTAAATGAAGTTGAGATTGTCATCTTTTTTATCAATTGAACATGATATTTACCTCGCCTCTCAATGACTAATTTTTAGTAATTTTTAATCATTCTTATTAGGTTAATAAATGGTTTAAATTCTTGCTTAAACTATTGAGCATCAAAGTGATATTGGAAGTTAAATTTGTGTTTAATTTGCTTCAAAGACTAATTAATGCTTAAAGTCATCATTGGATCTGCTTTCCTGTTGTAATAATAATTGAATGAATTCATGAATTTTTGTAATTAACCTAGTTGTTTGTGATTAATCTAACTCATTGTTTGTGCATCGTTGTCTTCATATATTTTAAGTACATAAACAAAGTATGAAAAATCATCATTAGTGTGGATTGTGCATTTTCTCAATATAATCATCTTACGAATTGCTACCCAAAATATTTGACACTTAAATTCCATCACTTAATTGCTCGCTTCCTTGTATTCAACCCTGGACTTCCCAGATATAAATTCAAGCCGAGTCCTCCTCGCAGAGATCATTCATTCGGTTTTGTACGATACGCAAAGCGCTCGTGCTAAAATGGATACATTTTAATAAATGCATTTAGTGATTCATCAGAGAGTTGACCTGAGTCAACTGGGGAAGGGCCTTGATTGGGCCATGGTCCACATCACATGCTAGAAGACAAAATAGATCTAAAATTCGAAAATAATTTCGAATAAAATATTAAATGATTTTATTAAATTTAGATTAATAATAAAAAATGTTTACTATTTTATGTAATATTTTAATATGATTTTTATTTGATTTTACAAGTTGGTTTATTATAATTTACTTTTTGAGGGTACATGTATATTTTCCTATGTTTGTATATTTTTTTATTTTATATTTTGTATTTTATTATTTTTTTTATTAATTTTATATTTATAACTTTTTATTATACACATAAAAATATTTTTCTTATATTTTCCTAATATAATATATATACTTAAATAAATATAGGTAAATAATATATATGTATAAGTATAATATATTCATCTATGTATTTTTTATGTCATTTTATTTTTGTGTATTTTTAGAGGTTTTATTGTATTCTAAATATGTATGTGTTTTAAATAATATTTACACAATTATAAAAATATAAAATTATGAAAATGACAAAGAATAAATAAAATTAATATTTTATCTTAGTATATTATATAATCGGGGTCCAAAACCTAACTTTTTCATCTTAACTCCAAATCATATGAAACGACTTCATTAAATAGTAAAGTCATTTTGGTATATTTTGAGTTCATACGGAGAAGATATGGGCCTGGGAAGTTTAGGTTTTGGCCTATTATTCAGAGTATAAAATGTACACTGTGTATGTTTTTTATGTAAACTCAATTTTGTATTTTTCTATATATTATTATCTATAACTTTCACGTAAAAAGTTTCTTTATTTGAGGTATAAATAATAGAAAATAAAATAGGTCCCAAAAATGCGATATTGGAGAAAGTAAAGTAGGGTTTTATTGTTGTTTTTGACCCTTATCTCCACCTATTTTATTCCTTATCGAAAAAGTCATCAAGATGGGTAGGTATCGAGGTTTAGGTTCATAAAATACCTTTGACATTTTATTCTTTTCATTTTTTTTCTTTATTCAATAATGTTGGCATTAAATCTAGTATCTTATATGAAATAAATAGGATAAATAATGAGTGTTAATTTGTACAAAACAGTTCTATATACATGAATTTAGCTAGGGATTTAAGGTCAAAATGATAGAATAAAGGTGATGAAAGGGAGATTCATCACAGCCCTAGCTCTTCTTTTACAATAATTTAATAACCTCTCTCTCTCTTTCATTCTCATACTACACACCCCCCTCTCTCTCTCTAAGTGGCCGTCCACTTTGTGCCCTAGAGAGAATCGTAACCATCGTCACGCTGTCGTGTCTCCGCTTCAACTGCTCATAGATCTCTATCTCAATGTGCCTCGCTCGTGAAGAAGATATCAGATCTCATGTGACGAGATCAGGAGATTCATCGCTTGGATCATCAACTCAGATTGCGAGGAGTATGTGTTTCATCAACACGCTCACAATTATCTCCTCCATCGGATCGGACTTGAGACATGAGGTCTCCTGCTTTATATACTTGATCACAACCATGCTTCAATAGGTAATAATACATATCACTTGTGGTTAGATGAAATGATCCGAGAAGATTTCTTGAATCATGTGGTTTCATCACTTTAATTTTTTTTTAAAATTCTATTGCACCGAGCAACTAGGGCGACTAGTCACTCCGATTGCATATGATGCGATCTTCATGCTTCCGTGATGTGCTTAAGGATCTCACCATATCCTTCAACCTTGGCATTTGTAGGGATACATGCCATCATCTCCATCATTATAGATCTTTCTTTACGACTAGACAACAAAGGGAGATTGGCCATTAAAGGCGTAAATGGAGGCTTGAAGTGCAACGAGCTAGAGAGCAGCCTCTGGTTCCCCCTATCACACCTAACTAGAGAAGAGGATGAGAAGGGGGTTTCTATACATCTACAGTTGGCTCGATCTCCCCTTTCTCATATCACAACCTAATGCCACAAGAGGCTGATGACTCAGATTTTGTAAGGGTCTAAAATAATATCTTCACGGAAGCGAAGATATATTATCGTTGAGGCGACCACTAAAAATCCTGAGGTTAATCAATAACCATCCCACACAATGTATAATTCAAGCAAAGCAAGTGTGAATCAATATTTATTATATCCTATAAATAGATGTATAGTGAAAAGTAAAGGGTCAAACACAGGAAATAATTGAGGGTAGACAACTAAAATTGAGAAGGAAAGATGATGAATGATTTTGGGTATTTTTGAATTTTTAGATTTTTGTGGGTTTTAATTTATATTTTTGTGGATTTTATTTTTATATTTTTTACTATTTTTTAATTTTATCATTTATAATTTAATTTTATATTTTCTTATTTTTAATTTCCTTTTCTTTGTATATATAATATAGGGATATATAAAGCTATAAATACAATATAGAGTAATAAAATTTTAAATATAGTCAACACTAAATAAAAATAGAAAATAAGATGTTTTGTGTTTTATATAATTTTTACTATTCTTGTGATTTTTAAGATTATTATTTCTAACTTTTATATATTTTTAAAGTCAAAAATATCCCAAAATAGGGATTAAATAAATAGGACGATTTGATTTGAAGATTAAAAAAGAAAATTAAGTCGAAAAATCTTCAAATCAATTTTAAGATATAGATAAAAATATAAGTAAAATTATAAAATAGAAATGAATTTTTTTTGAAGTTTTTATGGATTTTTATGTCTTTATAGAGGATTTTAGAGATTTTTATTTTTAGTCTTTTCTTTTTCAAGTTTTAGTGGTTTTTGGTATGTATGCTCAAAATAAATAACAAATAAAATATATTTTTTTGGCAATTTTTAAAACATTTTTATTTTTTGGTAATTTTTAATTCAAATAGGGAAAAAATGTACCCTTTTGATTTTTAATAAACATTTAAAATATCTAAAATGTAAAAGTAAAAATAAAGAGTGAATATGTACATTAGCAGGCACTTAATCCTATTTTTTGAGAATGTTTGGAGCATGGATGATAATTTTAATAAATAGAAAACAACAACTAAAATCAATGAACTCGTAGAGGCATATTTGCAATTAAAATTAAGTACATGGTTAATTCTGCTATTTAACTAAAATATTAGAACTAATATTTAATGTTTTGGAGCTAAATAAGACATACAAAAGCAACAGGGGCTTGAGTGCAAAATCGCCACCTCATGTGGGATTGCATGTGAGGTGATGTGGACTTGACCGGTATGAAAATATCTGAAATAACGAGAGTTCTAATGCAATTTTACCAAAAATTTCACATTAAGTAAAAAAATTATGGTACTGAATATAAAATACAAAAATCAGGGGACTGGATATGCAATTACCCCCTATATGTGCTCCATCGTACGGTCGGGGATAATTGACTTGACACATTGCGAGCTATCGGCACACGATGACGGTTGGTGGACCAACGGTGGAGATTAGATCTCCACTTTAGATCTGATGGTGGAGCTTGGCACGATCAAACAACTGTTGTACGCTTGGAGATTTGTTCTTGATATGACGGTGGTGAAGCTCAATGGAAGAACGGATTAAGAACCAAGGATTGATGAACTTTGATCGTCTCCTCCTCACAACTCCAGGCACCTAAAGGCTTCGCAGCAGGCACAAAATGGAGCGGATGCTTCCCCGTCGCTCTTGGAATCAGCAAGGTCCGGGGCTCACTTATTGAGCCCTAGAAGTCGAGGATGTAAATATGACTAAGATTTTGTGAGGGTCTAAAATAATATCTTCAAGGAAGAGAAGATATATTGTCGTTGATGTGGCTACTACCAAAACCCGAGGTCAATCAACAATCAACCCACACAATGTATAATTCAAGCAAAGCAAGTGTGAATAAAAATTTATCATACTCCACAAATAGATGTATAGTAACAATTTAAGTAGGGGTCAAACACATGAAATAATAGAGGATAGACAATCAAAATTTTACAAAGAAAGACGATGAATGATTTTGGGTATTCTTGGATTTTTAGATTTTTATGGGTTTTTAATTTGTATTTTTTATGGATTTATATTTCTATATTTTTCTAATTATTTTTATTTTTAATTTTTATCTTTTTTATCTTTTTTAATTTTTAATTTCCTTTTCTTTTATTATATATATAATATAGAGATATATAAAGCTATATATATAATATAGAGTAATAGATATATAAAAATAAATAAAACTAAAAAATACAAAAATTAAGAATTTTTTGGGTTTTATATAATGCTTACTATTTTTCTGATTTTTTATATAATTTTCTAAAACTTTTATAGATTTTTAAAGTCAAAAATATTCCAAAATAAGGACTAAATAAATAGGTCGAATTGATTTGAAGATTAAAATAGCAAATAAAGTCAAAATTTCTTCAATTTAATTTTAATATAGATAATAATATAAATAAAATTATAAAATCGAAACGAATATTTTGGAGATTTTTTGGGGATTTTTTATGATATAAATGATTTTGGAACTTATTAATTTTTAGTCTTTTTCTTTTTATATTTTTAGTGGTTTTATGCTTGTATGCTCATAATATAATAATAAAGAAAATATAATTTTTTGGTAATTTCTCAAAATAATTTTATATTTTTTGGTAATTTTAATTCAAAAGGAACAAAAGCATGCTCTTTTTATTTTAATATATATTTAAAGTGTCTAAAATGCAAAAATAAAAATATATCGTGTATGTGTATATTAAGAGGCACTTAATCCTATGTTTTGAGAATTTTTGGAGCTCGGTTGGTAATTTTAATAAATAGAAAACAGTAACAAAAATAAATGAACTAGCAGGGCCATATTTGCAATTAAAAGTAAGCTAGCGTCAATTATGCAATTTACCCAAAATATTAGAACTCATAATTAATGTTTTGGTACTAAACAGGAAATAGAAAATCAATAGGGGCTTGAGTGTGAAATCTCCAACCTCACGTGGGACCGCACGTGAGGTGATGCAAACTGGACTAGTTTGTAAATAGCTATAATAGCAGGGGTTCCAGTGCAATTTTACTAAAACTTTAGACTAATTAAAAATGTTATAGGTCTGAATATAAAATACAAAAAATAAGGGACTGGGTATGCAATTTACCCCCTATATTTGTTCCATCATGTGGCCGAGGATGATTGACTTAACACATGGTGAGCTCTCAGCACACGATGAAGGTTGGTGGACCAACGATGGAGATTAGATCTCTACATCAGATCTAATGGTGGAGTTTGGCCCGATCAAAAGGTTGATGTACACTTGGAGATTTGTTCTTGATCTGACGGTGGTGAAGCTAGTAGAAGAACGACTGAAGAACCACATACCGATGAACTTCAATCGGCTCCTCCTCGCAACTTTGGCCACCTGGAGGCTTTGCAGCAGGAGCAAAATGGAGCTGGTGCTTCCCCGTCGCTGCTGGAATGATCAGCAAGGTATGAGGCTTACTGATTGAGCCCAGAAGTTGAGGATGCCTGGAGCTGCTTCCCTACCTCAAAATCTTTTGGGGGGAGGCTCTTTCGCTCCGTTGCCTGCATTGTTAAGTTTACAACAAAAATACAAAGCACTTGGGAGCTTCAGGGGTTGGAATGGTTGCACAAATCGTTTGTATGGGGGTCTCTGGCGTACGACAGAGAAGGGGGACTCGATCTCAGAATCGGAGCAAGATCTGGGTTGATGCTAATGAACGGGGCATAGAGAAATCGAAGGGGGGGGGAATGAAGGTGTATTGCATGGTGGAGAACAGGCAAAGGACACTAGATAGGTTGCCGGAGCAGAGCTCCGACGAACTACGGGCGGAGGATTTTACCCTAAAGGATATGAAATCAATCGAAATAAAGGTCACAATTACTCTACTACTACTCTAGGAAATCAAAATTGAAGGAAAAGATAAGCTAATTGACCTAGACCGAAGTCACGACAGAGCTGGCATCGTTGATTTGGATCACCTCAATTCTACACCGGATTGGATCCTTGAAAGGCTGAGTCGCTCCCTACTGTCAGCGGGAAGGATTCTCGAAGCATAGGTTTAGAATTTATTAGTGGAAGAAGGATCAAAAAGTCAAGGGAGCTCGGAGGTGAATCTATATACAAGTCCACTTCATCGGGCAGGGTGCCCGATTCAGAAGCGCATCGTCCGAGGAATGATGTTGGCGTGATTGTTGGATGAACGAGGATTAAAAGTCAAGAAGAACTCAAATCAAAATAGTGAAAGAATCCTTTGCAAAAAATAGAGGAATATAGATTAAATGTAACGTTCTGACAGGTCTAGGGCTTGGGTCAGGGATTTGACCCGAGTCAATGGGTGACGAGCTCTAATTAGGCCACGTCACCCACAAAAAGACAAACAATAATTAAATTCAAAGATAAATCAAAATATATTAGTAAATAATTTTTTTATTTTTGGTAAAAAGCCATAAAATTTGTTTAATATTTTATGTAGTGTTTTAATCTTATTTTTATTATTTTTACGGTTTATTTATTATGAGTTGTTTTAAAGGGTCTATTTATAGGTATATTTATCTATATTATGTACATTTTATTTTTATTTTGCACTTTATATTTTAATAATTTATAAACATAATTTATATATTTATAACTCATTTTTAGATACATAAATGTATTTTTATTACATTTTCTGATATTATATGTGCACCTAAATAAATATTGGTATATAATATATAGGTAGAAGTATAGGCATTTCATCTATGTATCTATATACACTATTTTATTTTGATGTATTTGTTATGGTTTTATTCTATTCTAAACATGTACATATGTTATAAATAATATTTACAAAATTGTAAAAATATAAAAGTATAAAATTTATGAAGAATAAATAAGAGGAATAGTTTATTCATGTATATAGTACAAAAGAGGTCCAAATTTTAACTTTTGCATCTTAAATCCAAATTAAATGAAACTACCTTCACTAGATATCTTATTAAAAGTTGCATACAATTAAAGGTGATCTTGCTACATTTTGATTTCATATGGAGAAGATATGAATTTGTGAAGTTTGGGTTTTGGTTTTTTAGAGTATAAAATGTACACTATGTATTATTTTTGTGTAAACTCAATTTTATATTTTTTATATAGTATTATCTACAACTTTAATGTACAAAGTTTATTTATTTAAGGTATAGAAAATAAAGAATAAAATAGGTCCCAAAATTACTTATTAATAAGTGAATGAATGAGGATTTATTGTTCTTTTGGCCCTTATCTCCCACTACTTTATCCCTTGTCGACCAAGTCATCGAGATGCCCAGGTCTTTGGATTTAGGGTCATACGGTTTCTTTGGCATTTTATTCTTTTATTTCTTTTCTTTATTCTATAATTTTGGCATTAAAAAACTGATAATTTTGGCATTAAAAAACTATATTTTACACACAATAAATGGAATAAATGATTAATGTTAATTTGAACAAAATAATGTAGCATTAGCTAGGGTTTTTAAGGACAAATTGATAGAATAAATGTGGTGAAATGGATATTCATCAAAGACCAAGATCATCTACTCCTCTGTGCTAAAAGAAGAGAGTTCGTAATTGTACTCCACTTCATTCTCTATGCAGTAACTCTTTACTGCAATTCTGTTATGCATTGCGTTTAAACTCTCCAAAGTTTTAGTGATCATCTTACAAGCATGCTCCTTACTTTATATTATTATTCTTCAATTACCTTACATTACATTGCATACATATTTATTATTGAGATTCATAGGATTTTGTACTTATGTAGTAATGGTTAGAGTTGTCTGTTTAAGCAACTTGATTTAGTTAGAGTTGTCTGTGTGTGTGTGTTACCATGTGATTAGTTGTCTGCATAAGTAGAGTGTACATTGGAAATGACAGAGTGATTTGGCTAAGTTGAAAGGCTGATTTAGGGAGACTTATGTAGTGATTTCTACATAGGAGTGTTTCCACATAATTCTCTCTTGCACTAGTCTATCCTTTTGTGGTTGAATATAGCTACCTGATATTTTTGTTTTGTTTGATATATTGTGATTGCAGCATGATAAATATTAGATTTATCATCATCTCCACTATTATCTCTCTTACTTAAGTAAAATAACAAGATTCATTGACTAATTAACACTAACTACTAACTATTGTGTTGTATATAATTGACACTAATTATTATATATTATAATATCATTATTATGGTGTGAGATTCTATGTAATTTATTTCTTATTAGAAATCAAATAAAAATTAGAGTAATATTTTGTATAAATAAAATAGTATAAAACAAAACAAAATACCAAAAAATAAGTAAAAAAATTGTTTTATATGATTTTTATAGTATTAATTTCTAAACTATGTATAAATAACCTCTGATCTTTTGACTTCTACATGGAAGTTGTAGATCTCATCGAGTTCTACAACTTTCATGTTCATGACTTTTTCTAATTCGCCCTCTAACTAATTATTCTTGTTTAGCATTGATTTTCTGAATTAACTTAATTTTGATTGGGCCACGTAGTGCCCTCTACTTTTGCCACGTGGCCCGCTCCTGTATCGCCACTCGCACCCTCATTTCCATCGTCTGATCTATTTAATCAGAACTAATCCAATCCATCTATTAGCTCCTCGATCATGACCACTTGATTGGGTCTGATCAAATGGTGATCAATCGCCTCAACCCCAACCGTTTGATTTGATGATCGAACAGTTGAGGTTCATCTTCAACCTCCAGCCTTATCCCTTCAAGCATTGTAAACCTTCGTTCATGGCAACTTCCTTCAATTTTGACAACATCCATATACTCTAACTACCCTCGAAACCCCTACCAACTTCCTCTCCGTACCACCCCATTCCATGCTAAACACACCATAACCATCATCCTTAGGTTGCTTGCTAACCGGCGATGGTGGAAACCACGATCTTAATTCAGCAAACTCCTCCATCTCTTCTTTAAATACCCCTCCACCAGCCACCTTTGTCGGTTATCCTCCCTTGCGAGAGTTTGCCCCAAGCTATCTAGACTCTTCTATAAAAGAGATAGAGATCTAGATCGACTAAAGAAAGGGTTAGAGCTCTGGTGAGATCCTGGGTTCCTATACCAAGACACAGCCAAACTCAAGGTTGTTCGAGCTTAGTTCCTTAGCCAGGAACACCAAGCGAAAATCTCAAAGCTTCAAGCTTCGTACTTTGGTTCATGATTCAACTTCAAGAAATTCATCTTCAACTTTCGATTCCAGGTGAAATTCTGATCGTGAGTTTTGCTATTATTCTCATATTTATCACATCTATTTCACTTCATCAAACTACTATCATAATGTGCCATCAATTCCATCCCCGAACAACGATTCATGCGTGATCCTCCAATTAATCTTTTCATTGCTACATCTTTGTGTTCACTCCATGCCATTGTCTTATTCTACATGAAGAAGACAACTCACTACGGCATGATCCATGCCTTCTCATAGCCCTTCATTTCGTCCATTTTAGCCTTCAAAATACTCGCAAGCGTTTGTGCTTTCGTTACTAACCTTTCAAGTCCATAATTAGCTTTAATGATTAGAGATTGAAGCATAGCTATGATCTCCCACTTTCTCTCCGGCAAAGCTTCATCGACAGAGCTCTCCAGGCATCCTTGTGCCTTCTTCGAGCATCAAACATCATCGCCGACGTTCGACGAAGGTTTTTGGATCTTCAGATTGCAAGTAGGAGCACGTCGAAGCACAGCCAGAATGCCACCGTGCACGAAGGATCCAAAGAATAATCGGGAAGCAGATATCGTCGATCTCCCAAAATTGGGCGAGATTCAACGGACTAGGTTGATCCACGTCACCAGACCGAAGCATCACTTCAATCTTCAGGCTCGTGTTATCGAGCATGTATCCGAGTGTAGCGCAGAGCATCAGATGTGGGCACATGGCCCTGGCCTGAGTCTGAATTTGCATTCAGTCACGTGCGTGCACACGTGAATTGGAAAAATTACAGCGCTTATTCCTGAATTTCCAATATTTACAAATAAGTCCTTCCGCCTATGTTTAAATTGCATAAAAACCCATGTAGGTTATTTTATTTACATTTTAGTCTTGAATTTTCCTATTGTGTAATAAAACATGGAAGCTTTCTTGCAAAAAGACTCATGTATTCATTGTTGAATATCTTTTTATACTTAATCCAATTAAAGTGATTTTAATCTCATTTCAAAGCTTGTTTGATACTATGTCTCTTTGATGCTTGGTTATTAATTTGGGTTTAAAAATCACGCATTAATTATTATTGGATTTAAGTGCTTGTTTACATTTCTTTATTTCAATGAAATTGCACTTTGAATGATTATTTGATACTGTCAAATTCTTTAATCTTTAATGGTCTATTGCTAGTTATTTTTAATCAATATTATTAGGTCATTAGAAGATTTAATTTTTGGGTGCACTTATTAAAACATACAAGTGAAATTCTTAACTAATGTTGAATAAAGTTTTGAGACTGAATTCACTTGTTGCTAACTTACCTATATTGTAATCAATTCAGGGTATCTTCATAATTGATCCAATTATTAGTCTTGTGTATTTACGTGTGTATATCCTATTAATGTTGTTTGTACACCACTATTTGCATTTAATTTAATTGCATAAAAATGTGTTAAAAAACTATATAATTGTGTTGTGTGCATCATCGCAACATAATTAACCTAATAGTTGCTATCCGAAACATTTGATCTCTAAATTTACTTAATAAATTGTTCATGTCCTTGTGTTCGACCCTGGACTTCTCAGGTTATAAATTAAAGCTGAGAACCTTGTCACTGAGATTCTTCTCGGTTCTGTATGAGAAGCTAAGTGCCCGTGCTACGACGGATCTATTTTAATACATTCATTAGCGATTCATCAGATGGCGTCGTTATCAGGGACGCGGAACATTTTGTGATTATTTTTAGGAGAAATTATTTATTTAGTATTTTTTAGGCATAATTATCTTGAGTTTATTTTCTTTGTCGTATTGTTCTTGTGATATCTTTTTACTTAAGTTCCTTTATCTCTCTCTAAATTTCCTTATAAATGCATTGTTTTGTGGTAGTCCCGCGGAGCCGACTATTTCTGAAGGACCACCGAGGCAAGAAGCTTGGAGCAACTTGTTGGAGAGCCACAAGACAAATAATTAGTTGAGAGAATATTAGCTTAGTAGAACTTTATTCCATTGCCCATTTACAGCAGTTCTCGATTGAAATCTTGCGCATGTAAAACAAAGGCCTTTATAACTTTATTTATTCTTGCGTGTGGTTGTGTCGAGAGTGGTTCTCGACTTGAGTGACAGTTTAGATTCACACATTTTGCCAAATAGAAAGATTATAGGTAATTTCTTTGCTTGATCTATTTTATAATTTAGGACACACTACATGAATCTCATAAGATTCACAGTTGCAAAAATCCTAGGAGATTCATAGACGCACCTAGCATACGTTCTACTTAGTCAAATAAACTGATTTCTTCATCGCTAATAGAACTACTGCTTAGGTGTGGTTTCTCAACTTGCATCATATAGTTAGATTTATAAATTATGTTCTGCATCCACATGGAGAGTTCTGGAAAGCGCTGCAAGTGTTTCTAAATGACTGCATGCATCATTGATTTTTGACTGCATTCCATTTTCTCTCTTTCTTCCTCAGTTTTACCAAATTAAGGATAAAGGAAAAGGGATTGTACGTTAGACGATGATTGTGGTCACTTAAATTCAAGCGATAACCAAACTCTTTAATCGAGACTTAATTGATGCAAGTTAACCTAAAAAAATGGAATAAAAACAACCTTATTTTACAGGTGCACAAAGCCCTCATTTGTATGCAGGCACTTATCAAGTGAGAGAGGGAAGGCATTAGGATAGAGACGTGCCACGAGTTTTCATTTGAATTACTGGTTCCATAAAAATGATTGGCTGCTTCTCAGTGAGGATCTGCAAGTAGTCGGTAAATGGTCCAGATTTCCTTAGCAGAGTGGTAGGTTTAGAGGACACCGCACAAGGCTCGGTCCTCAAGTAAACGGGTAGCCATATTTATACGGTCCGACTTACTTCCATACTGGCTGAAAGTGGATGCAACTAGTCATAGGAATTGGGACAGCTTGTAAGGAAATTTAGGTCCCTAACAGATCATAACTCTGACAAGATTTGTATTTAATCACCAATTAAAATTTGACAAGATAATAAAGCCATCATCTCGGTCTTTAGTGTTGTGTTGGTGAATTCACAAGGGTTTGTATTGATTAATTTGTGTGAGTAACTCTATACATACAAGTGCCCAGTAGAACTAGATCCTTTTGTATCTCGAGCATGATAAAAAATTTCTTTCTTTTGAATTTCGAAGATGGATAATTGGCTGGATATTTGCTCGCATTATGCGAGCTTGTTATTGAACCACCCAAACATCACATCTTCAATGGTCCATCTCCTTCCTTCACCTTCCTTAGCTGGACTATCATGGTTTGAAAATAGTCCTCTTTTTGAACCGGCATATCATGATTCTCTCCTTAGGGTTGGTTATATCCCAACCAATTCTTATATACCTTCTTTACTCACTGAGGAAGTTCATTGACTTGGTGAGTTTGACTTAATTTCGTTTTCTTCATCTACATCTCACTCCAACCCTTTATTTTATGAAGGTAAAGAAAATACATTAAAGATTGCATCCAAAGAAACAGAATGGAAATGGAGAGGAAGAAGAGTGAGAAGATCTAATGCATATTGTATTGGCCAGATTAGCAGAGTCAGAACAGAATCAAGGAATAATGAGAGCTCAATTAGGCCAGTTACAGTTTGGTAGAGATGCAATGATGGATGTGGCATATAATCATGGGTGATTTCAAATAACTAATTGGTTAAGCCCAGCCAAACTAGAAGTTGAATATGGACTAAAGCCACGATTCCTAAGCTTGCTGCCACATTTTCATGGGAATGCACACGAAGAACCATATGCATTCCTTAGAGACTTTGAGCTAGTCTGTTCTAATCTTAGACATCCTAGGGTTAGTCAAGACTATATCATGCTCAAAGCCCTTCCTTTTGCCTTGAAGGATAAGGCTGATTACTGGATGAAGAACCTGGGGGTAGTTGTTACTACCTTTGTACAGTTCAAGGACCTCTTCTTGAAGAAGTTCTACCATTTAAGTAGAACTAACTTAATGCGTTCACGCATCACGAGTTTCTACCAATTCCCGAATGAAGCTTTTTGTGACTCATGGGAGAGATTCAAGGACCTCTTGCAGAAATATCCTTGCCATGATTTAGAGCCTACCATCTTGGTTCAATCCTTGTATAGCAGTTTACATCCTGAGGTGCATTGATTAGTGCTACTTGTGGAGGAAGCTATACATCAAGATGAGCGGATACTGTCTGGAAAGTGTTCGAAAGAATAGCTGAGACAAGTAGAGCACAAATCGCTAGTATAGCTTAGTCAGAAACCCCCAATACGATCCAATCTAATGGGGGAATGAAGACTACAATAGATCCTATTGGCATGGGTCTCATAGCAGACAAACTCACAATAGTTAAGAGGATCGATAGGCGTATGAATGAGTTGGACAACAACATATCCAAATTGCCTAAACAGATGGCTGAGCTTTTCGAGGGGGTGTCCAATATGAGGGTACATGCCGTAACTACATCTGCTGCTCCAATTTATCGTGTTCATCATATTCAAGAACAACAGATGTCAAGGCCACCACAACCATGGGTAGAGGACCAGTCTTTAGCCCATCATTATCAGCAGTAGCCACCATCTGCAGAAACAATCGTTGAGGAGCCTTCATAACTGTGGGAAGTAAATGGTGTGTGGTACACACATGACCCTGCTAGATAGTGGGGTTTTGGGGATCGCTTCTCATATCAGCGACCAACTTCTATATAATACATCATTTACTCCTACACCTCTTCCAGCATCACAGAGCTCTGGAGTCGTTCCTTATCAAGCACCACGGAAGCAGCAGCAGTATGGGCATCAGCAGCCATACTGGTCAGGCCAGCAAGGCCCAAATATTCAACATCATACCCAGTCACAGTAGCAGTCTTATGCCTATCAAGGTCATTCTTCTCGCCCTACTTCTTCACAACCACAGCAGCAATTATCTCCCGATCACATGGATTTTCAGCATCAGATTCTAGATGAATTGCGTTCTTATCGAAATGAAGTGCAGGATTTGAGGGTTGACCTCAACCACTTATCGTGTTTACATGATGATCGCAATGCACTGACTACATGCATTCCCGTTCAGGTCCAGGATAATCCCAAAAGCCTGAACAAATATCATCAGCACTTTTATTAGATCACATATATTACTCAGATTTTAAACAGTCTGAGCACGAGATCTCTCCATTTGATTGTGTTAATCACATGGCTCTCATGAGAAGACAAATCGTGGTCATACCTGATCGGGCCAAGGACATGGATAGGACCAACTTTGAAGCTCTATCCTGAGGAGACTTCAGAGGATGATGACATCGGGCATTTTTTGACAGGAAAAAGATCTAGGTCAAGGAGGAGTTCGAGAATAAAATAGCACGCATCAGATTCTGAGTCTACGGAGGACCTTGTACCTTCGGATGAGGAGAATGCACATTCAGCAGGCATTCCCCATCCTTAGTAGATAGTCTTGTTGTTTTCCAATTATAAATGATTCAAGTGTGAAAAACTCAGTTTCTTTTAATAAAAAGCATGTTTCCATTTATAATTCTGAGTCATTACATAATTCTTTTCCAATCCCTTCCCCCATGCTCTTACGGCAGGAAAGCGCATCATTAAGAAGATTCAGAAAGATTATCCTGAAATGACACGATTCTGTAAAGATAAACTCACGGTCAAAGTGTCATTTGATGAATATGTGGCTAGTGATCCTGAATTTCAAAAATATCTAAGGTGAGATGCACACCTAGTAGAGTTAGTAGTAATAAATCTAGCAGTTACATCAAGACCCATGTTTTATCGGTTTCCACAATATTTTGTCTCAAGAACCAAAAAATTGCCACAGAAGAAGAGAGATTTGGGTACTCATTATTTTGTAAGTCACATTGATGACATAGCATTTGCACACACACTCTTGGATAATGGTTCTTCGATCAATTTAATACCTTGGACTTATATAAAAAATTGAAGTCGGGTCCTTTACATAAATCTAGAGCACTAATTCAATTTGCGGATAAATCAATGAAAAAAGCTAAGGGAATGGTCAAGAATGTCATTATCTCGATTGGGAGACAGGCTTACAAAGTGTACTTTATTGTTCTTGATATGGATGTTCCTCATCATTGGAGAGACTCACATATTATCCTTGGACAATCCTTCCTTAGGACCGTTGGAGCCTCATTTGATTACCAGACAGGGATGATGAAGTTCCACTCTCCAAACGGAGATGTGGAGTTAGAGAAGAAGCAAACAAAGTGGCAACAACCAGATTCAGAGTCTAGTACTTCATTTTCAGAGGCAGACTGCAATGTAGTCAGCACAGTTAGAATATGAGTTCATAACTCAATAGTCTAGAATGAAATCCTCTCATCTGGAGAGGACAGTATACACATTGCAGTTGAAGAGATTTTTCCAGAGTTCTTGAGTTATGCATCCCCCTATTTATCTAATGACATAGAAGTCCCGTTAGACTTGTCAGTTCCCCTTCATTTGGAACAGTCAAAGGAATTAGATGATGAGTCGGATGTAGCTTTGGTCGAATTACCATATATCTTTGGCGATCTGACTACCTATTCTTCAGTTCAGTTGGTGGACAACATTACAGACAATTCCTCTCCACTACACAACACAAATTCAGATTCAGTGGTTGTTCAACCTGATGTACCTGATGACTCATCTTTGCCAGAGTTGAAACCACTACCTCCTACCCTCAAGTACTCCTTCCTTACAGGACCAAAGAATAAGTTTCATGTCATCGTTAGTTCCAGGTTGATTGTAGAACAAGAAGCTAGGTTGTTTTAAGCGTTAGAGAAAAACTATAAGGCCATGGCATGGATTGTGTTTGATCTTGTGGGTATTAATCCTGCACTTTGCTCACACCAAATTTTTGTCGAGGATAATGCCAAACTTTCCCGTGAATTTCAGAGAAGACTTAATCCAAATATTCGGGAAGTAGTTAAGAAAGAAATAAAGAAATAGTGTGGAGCAGGGTTTATTTATCCAATATTTGACTCCAAATGGGTGGCACCTTTATATGTTGTCCCGAAAAAATCAGGGATTCAGATGATCACCAATGAGGAGGGAGTTGAGATTGTGACACGAGTACCTACGTCGTGGCGCGTCTATGTCGATTACAGGCATCTGAATGCCGTGACCAAGAAATAACACTTTCCCCTACCTTTTATTGATGAAAATTCGGAGAGATTAACAGGGAAAGAGTTCTTATGTTTTCTTGATGGGTACTCTGGCTACAATCAACTAGACATCACTCCTGAGGAGCAGGAAAAGACCTCTTTTACATGTCCTTTCAGCACATATGCATTCAGACGCATGCCTTTTGGGTTGTGTAATGCCCCAGGTACATTTCAGAGATGCATGATTGTTGTGTTTGCCGAATGGTTAGTGATTTCCTAGAGGTCTTCATGGATGATTTCTCGGTCCATGGTGACGCATTTAATTCTTTTTTAGCATACTTAAACCTAGTGCTTCAAAGATGTAGTGAGGTGAATCTAGTACTCTCCTAGAAAAATAGTCATTCCATGGTTAAGGAGGGTATTGTGTTGAGGCACGTCATCTCCAAGAAGCGAATGGAGATTGACCCTACCAAGGTGGATGTGATCAAGAAACTTGATCCACCGACCAACATTAAGTCGGTGAGGTCATTTCTAGGACATTTCAGATTTTATAGATGATTTATTCAGATTTTTCGAAGATTGCCTGACCCCTAACAGAGCTCTTAGGAAAAGACACGGAGTTCTTTATAGATCAAAAATGTCTTGAGGCCTTTGCGCTCCTTAAAAAGAAGATATGCAACACACTGATTCTGTAGGCTCCTGACTGGTCTCTTCCTTTGACATCATGACTGATGCTTCGGATTTTACTATAGGAGCCATATTGGAGCAGCGATGAGATCGGATTCTATTTGCTATTCACTACGCAAGCAAGGTATTGGATACAACTCAGTGAAATTATACAATTACTGAAAAAGAAATGCTTGCAGTAGTTTGGGCTTTAGAGAAGTTTAGGTATATAATCTTAGGCTCTAAAGTGACAGTATATACAGATCATTCAACCATTACGTACCTAATGGAAATGAAGGGCGCGAAGTCACATCTTCTTCGGTAGATATTGTTAATCCAGGAATTTGATTTGGAAATTAAGGATAAACCTGGAGTTAAGAATGTAGTGGATGATCATCTTTCAAGGATTGAATGAAAGGATTCCCCTGATTCTAAGCCTATTGGAGAGACTTGTCCAGATGAGTCTATTTGTGTTATTGACTCACTCCCTTGGTATGCCAACATGGTTAACTTCCTTGTCATCAAGCAAGTTCCCCATGGTTAGACTAGGAGCAGTATAGACCGACTCAAGTAGGATTCAAAGAAATACCATTAGGAGAATCTATTCTTGTTCTTTGAAGGTCCAGATTGTATCTGGAGAAGGTGTATTCCTCAGGAGGAATATCAGAGTGTCCTCACATATTGTCATTCACTTGAGGCAGGAGGACATCATTAATGAATATGTGATTCATCACTCCAAAAGTTAAAAATAGAACCTTGTTCCCGAGTAAATAGAGGCATATTTCCCTTTATAATGCATAAATAGCATTCATACATGCATACATAAAACATGCATTTTAGCACTCCATTTGCATTAAATAAGAAGCCAACATCATTTGTAAAATATCCACTCATAAAAATAAGCTCTCCCTTATACTATGTACACCTTAATTAATAATATAAGGAAGAAAGCCAGGAATCCCCTTTGTAAAAGCACCAATAAAGCCCTAAAGCCCTTGGACCATAAAATGCCCATAGATCCCTCATACCAACTCCAAAATAGGTCTACTCACTTTCAGATTAATACACATTAAAAGACCTTTAAAATGAGACTGATTTCATCCAATTTGGAGCTCGTATGAAAAAGTTGGGTTTTTGGGCCTCTTTGTATATTATGTATATGTATATTTGTATCTTTGTATTTTTGTATCATAGTTGACCTCATCTCCGTCTTTGGACAACATGAAACTTGTAGATCTCATCGAGATCTACAACTTTAATGTTTTGAGTTTTTCCAAATTCGGCCTCCTTCTCTCTCTACATTCATTTTTTATTTTCAACCAATCCGAGATGGCCACGTGGCGCCCTCTGGTTGCGCCACGTGGCCCGCTCCCCTTGCCCCTAGTCGTTGCGCCTCTCAGCCGTTGGATGGTCTTCTTGATCCAATGGCCAGATGCTCTCGATGTGCGCTTTTATCCATCGCCGTTCGATCACAACCGCCTCAGATCTGGGCCATCCATTAGCGCCTCGCCCACAACACGCCACGTGGCGCACTATGCGCCATCAGATCTCGCCTTCAGACTTCAATCTGCACCATCCACTAGCACGTTAACTCTAACCATCCGATCGAGTCCTTGGGCTCATCTCCACCGTTGGCCAGCGTCGCTTCCCAATTGCACCACGTGGCGCATTTAGCACCTTTAGATCATGTCGCCTTGACTTGATCTCAGCTGCCCGCTCGCGCCTCGCCTTCGACGCGCCACGTGGTACCATCACGACCCTTGATCAATGCGCCCCAGATTAGATCCAAGCTGCTCCATCCCACCGTCTTCTCCGCCGTTGGATCATAAGATCCAACGGTGAAGGCTTCGTCTCCTACCTCTGGCACCTCTCTCTCCCACGATCTCCGCCTTGCGGGAGGGGTTGCCCCTTTCTATTTTCGGGCGCATGCCATCCACCCTCGCCGACCACCAATGCCTCCACGATGACCCCCACTCTTCCCTCATCCTCGCCAACTCCCTCTACCTCCATGATGACAACCGGAGACGCTCCACGAACCCCACTAACCTCACTTCATCACCAGCCCGACCGTCTACTTGAACCTATAAATAGTCGATCACCGGCCGATTTCACACCCATCCGCCACCCCCGAGAGGTACCTCAAGCTCGGAACTTCTGTTTGGTGACAACAATCGATCGATTCCTCGAGCGAAGACCGGTCTTCTTATCCGGCGAGATCCGCGGCGCCACCGCCGTGTTGCAACCCTCCTCTGAGTAGCTACTTGAGCTCAGGGCCTTACTGCCCCTTTGAGCGACGACCTGGAACTCGACTTCGAGCTCCAAATCCCAGGTAACCTCCTCCACCTTCGTTTGATCTTCGTTTCAATTTTTCCTTCGATTTCTCCCTTTTTATTCGCCGTTCACCGTGATCTTCTCGCCTCGCTCAAACCTCGCCGAGCTCCGCGACGGAGCTCCAACCTTCCCGGTACCCTTCACACCCTCCGACGACGCATTACACCTTCCATCAGCTCCAGCTCCGCCACTTGGGCAGAGCACCATCGCCGAGCACCCTTTCACTCCGACTAGGCCTCGCCACTCCATCCTCACCTCTCCACTAGCACGCACGAGCTTCGACTATACTCTTAACCCCTGCAGGTACCTCCACTTCATTGATCGGAAGCTCATCGGAGCTCTTTTTGAGCTTCGCCGCCACGGAGCTCCGACGCCCCTCTCTAGCTCCTGAGACCACCAGAGCCCTCGCCGCACCGCCGCGCTTCTTCTGGGATATCTCCGAGTCCCCGGAGACTTCACCGACACCTGGAGGGACGGGCGGAGCCAAGGCCTAATCGTCGGAGCCCCGCCAACTCCTCCGCAGGTGGCGGAGGACCATTGAGGTAGAAGCCCCAGCTATCGTTCGATCATCTCGATCGAACGGTCGACTTTACGCCACGTCATCCATCATCCGAAGCTGCAGACAGCCGTAGGATTATCTGTGATCCCACGGACCGGAGTGAGCCACGTGTCCAACATCTGGAGCAGCCCAGGAGCCGTTGGATCTTTCTGTGATCCAGTAGTCAGCATTCAGCCACGTCGCCCCCTTCCGCGGTTTCCTAGCACCGTTGGATCGATCCAGATCTGACGGCCTCTGATCTCGCCACGCGTCAGCACCGACATCCTTTGGATCGATCTTAATCCAAAGGTCTGTAGCCAGCCACGACATCGGGTCGAAGCCTCTTCCCTGACCCTAGGCTCGGACCATCCGAGGCTACGCCGAGCCTTACTCCAGACCTCCAGGAGCACCCGAGCCAAGACCCGAGCCTCCGAAGACGCTCGAGCCTAGGCTCCAACGTAAGGAGCACGCGCGACCTGGGTATTTTGCACAGAGGCCCTGGGATCTTTCCAAAATTGGAAAAAGGTCCCTGTGAAGCGCCCCCACGTGAGGAGCACGTGCCCAGTGGAGAAATTGCATTCCACCCCGCAGCATTGTAGGTAATTTCATTTAAGTCCCTGTTAGCTTGTTTCTTTTTATGTAATTTTATTTTCAGTATTGCAAATACACCCCTGTTTTTGCACGCATCCCTATGTGTCATTTTGCATCATTTTGAAATTCTAAAAAATTACATGTTATTGAGTAACTTGTCCTCTATCTGTTGTGACACTTGTCACATTTTTGTAATTGCAATAGATTTTTGAATTAATTAATTGGTTGACTTTTGTGATATTTTGCCCAGTTGGACCTTTTAATTGATAATTAATTTTCTGTGACTCCAAAAATTCTCAAAAAATCACAGTAGCTTTAGGATAGTTAACTCAACTTTGCATAAAAATTTCATGTCATTTGCACATATATCGAGGCCTAAATGAATTCTTTAAAGATTTTCTTAGTTTATTTTTAATAGGTACATTTCACAGTAAAATTAAGGTTTGACATTTTTCCTAGATTCCTTATCATCAAATCTATCTAGGATAATTTTAGTTCCTGAAAAGATTGTGATTTATTATTTATTAAAATTAAATTAGTGAAAATCACCATGTAGTTTTGTTTAATTCATAATTAATTCATTTAGTGTCAAAAATTTCTAAAAAAAATTAGGGTAGTTCATTTTCATCATATTTAATCATCTGGCCAGTTTTTATAATTTTTGGACTTCATTTTATGTCTTAACTGATTTAACTTTGGATTGGCTGGATTTTTGCATGTGTCTGCATATAAAATAAAACAAGAACAAAAAAAATATCCTCCGAAAATCATACACTTGGAAATTTGCTAAAAATCTATCTAAGGAGACAGATGTCTCCCTGAGTTCGACCTTGGACTTCACCAAGTAAAAAAATCTGCCGCTTGAAATTAACTCGAATCTAATTTAAGTGGTTTTTGATATTCCCTCTCGTATCCGACTGCAACGAAACTGATAATTAATTTGGACATTAATCTGATCGAGTTAACCAAGGGTGCGGGAGCGGACATCAAAATGGCGTCGTCGGGGAGGCATGGCTTAGGTTAATTTTTAGCGAAATTCTGATTGTTTGATTTTCTTTCCCTGGGTAGTCTGACCCCCGGTTTTCTTGTAATTATTTTTTCTCTTTTATTTCTTTTCATTATTTTTCTGTGTCACTCTCTGACCTCAATCTTTTTATGTGCGAGGAACACGAGGAGTCGAGGACGCTTCGAGGATCTAGCATTTAAATTTATTGAGTGAATAAAGAGGCTTTGTAATTTTCATTTTTTTATTATTTATTTCTTTTTTTTCGCATTATTTTCAGCGGTTCCCGTTTGGGTTCTCGCACGTGTAAGTATAGTGAAACTGTGTCCCCGTGTGCTGTGTGGGAGAATGTAATTTAGCTTGCACTAGCGGCTCCCCGAGCCAATCTAGGAATTGCTTGTGCTCGTAACTTCTAGGACCACACAGCTCACTTAAAAGACGCACTTAGACCGCAGAACTTAGCCAAATCAACCTGTTCTTCACGCTAATAGAACAGCTTGTCTAGGAGCGGCTTTTATCGCTTGCATTTGCATTTAGCATAAAAAGTTTTCAATTCTGTTTTGCATCCTGCATAAAAAAGCGAAGGGATCACTGTAAGTCTCCTGAACTCAGCATAGCATCATTGTTTTAACTTGCATCGGCTTTTCTCGATTTCCCCCTCTGTTTTTATCATTTAAATTAAACGGAAATTGGGATTGTTCAATAGGCGTGCTGTGTGGTTGGATTAATTCAGTGAGAACCTAACTTAAAATCAGGACTGCTAAACACTATTGACCAAAAAAATTCAATAAAATAGGAAAATTGTTTGTGGGAGATTAATCTCCGACCTTGTTTTCAGGCTGAGTGAGGGTACTTGAGTGTGTGTGAACACCTTAAGGCAGAGCTCAAATCCCCGCCTTCAATATCACGTTCCAACTGATCCTAGCAAATATCACAAGTCGAATAATTTCAGATTCACTGACTAGTACCAAGTAGCCTCTGCCTGTCTCAGGTAGATAGGGGCGAAATTGCAGTACTTTGCGACAAGCTGCCAGTAACCCCCCAAGGTGAAGTTCTGACCTTGTAAGCCTTCGCCTGCTTGCAGGTAGATAGGGGTGTGTCTTTGAATCCATCGACTTGGGATAGGAGCGAAGAAAGGAAGGACTGACGGTATCTCAGGCGACAGGTTAAACAGGGAAGACGCATTCGGCTCTGAGCCGACTTCCCTATAGGTCGCGTAAACCTTGCTATCTTGCTTGAAAATCACACTTAAAATCTACAAGATTAATTGGACTCGATTTCGAGTCCTTCATTGTGTTGAGTGTGAACCCAGGGTTTTGGATTGATTTGTCTTCTTTAGGTAGGAGTAAGATCCTATCTTCATCTCGCCACATCAAGATGAGTAACTGGGGGATCTCAACTCTTTATTCACTGATCTCTCTATGAGCCCCCCACGAAACTCCTCTTCATCGGCCCAAGCGCACCTTGGACCACCCAGGACTCATGACCCTCTTGAGTCCTGGTTCCCTTACACTCAGGGTGGTTACTCTCAAACCAACCCTTTCCTCTCCTCCGAGCTTACCGAGGAAGACCATCGCATCGGTAATCCCTTACTTGATTTGTCCTCTGACACCGATCTTATTTCCCACCTAGGAATAGAGGACAAGATGCCGCCTAAGATGCCACCGGATGAGGAGCAATTACGACAGATTCTTGCTCGCCTTGCCGAAGCCGAACAGAAGAATGCAGATCTCATGGCTAGGATGGGACAAATAATAGTAGCAGGAGGAATCGACCGACCAATGGTCAATGCCTACAATCTGGCGGAGAACGAGATACAGAATTGGTTGGCACCAGTAGTTCCCGCCGAAGCATTTGAGCTGAAGCCCCACTTCCTTAGTCTGCTACCGAAGTTCAACGGGAATACCAATGAAGAGCCGTATACCTTCCTCCATGACTTCTAGCTGGTTTGCAACAATCTTAGCCATCCCAATGTTGGCCAAGATTACATTCGACTGAAGGCCACCCCATTTGCCTTAGGAGATAAGGCATCACATTTGTTGAAGAACCTAGGGGTGATCTGTACAACCTGGATGCAGTTCAAGGACCTCTTTCTGAAAAAGTTCTACCCTCTCAGTAGAACTAACCAAATGAGAACGAAGATCGTCAGCTTCTCTCAAGGACCCAGTGAACCTTTCCATGATGCTTGGGATAGGTTCAATGACTTAGTGCAGAAATGCCCCTGCCATGGCATTTCTAAGGCGATCTTAGTCCAGACCTTGTTCTGTGGTCTAACCCTGGAGATGCAGGGGTTAATCAGTGCCGCCTGTGGAGGAAGCTATCTGAACAAAAACGAGCATGCCGTATGGAAGATCCTGGAGCAGATGGTGGAAACCGGGAGGTCGCAGGCCACCAGGGCCTATCAGTTGTCTCCCTCAATCCTAGCCAACGAGACAATCTGAAGGACTGTAGTGGATCTGATAGAGGACCTCATCCCCAGCATGGGGATGATTGCCGACAAGCTAACCATGGTCGAGCAGATCCACAAGAGGGTCACTGACCTTGAGTCTCTCTCACGTCTATCGAAACAAGTGGAGGAACTTACTGAGAAGGTAGCCAAGATAAAGCTATCTGCCCCTTCTGCACCACCTGCACCTGTACATCGAGTCCATCTTGTACAGGAACAGGCACCGAGGCCTCACAGTGGCTGGGTGGAGGATTAGACTTACACCCAGCAGGACCAGCATGCACCCCCACATGTGGAGACCTGATATGAGGAGCCTTCGCAGGTGTTCGAGATCAACGGGCTGTGGTACAGCCGTGACCCCGTCAGTAGACAGTCGGGGATGGGAAACGATCAGCCTCACCGACCTTCCCCAGCTTACCAAGGAACCAGCTCCGTCCCCGCACCGCGCTTTATGCAGTCCAGGCCAGAACAAGGGTACCAGCCTCAGTAGCACCAGCAGCAGCAGCGCACATATCAGCAGGGGCCAGCACCATCCCACCACCAGCAGCAGCACCGGCACGGCCAGCAGGGCCAGTATAGAACCTCGTTTGTGAATCAGCCAGCCCAACCCACCGAATTGGAGTCCCTCACCTTAGCGATCCAGACCCTGTCTGATAGGGTCCAACAGATGCAGAACGATTATCTGGATATGAGAACCGATATCAATCGTGTCTCTTGTACCCAGGACCAACAGATGGTGCCAAAGATCCCAATTCCCGCACAGGTTCAGGCCAACCCGAACAGCATAATCCATGGCCAGAACCGACCTCGTGATCAGGTATATTATTCAGATAATTATTTATCTGAACATGAGATCCTTTCGTACGATAATGTAAATCATATGTCCCTCATGAGCGGAAGGACCATGACCATACCTGATCGGGCACAGGCACAGAAGGAAGGAGCCTCCGAGTCTCTACCTGAGGAGAACTTGGAGGAAGAGGAGGAGCAGCACCACCACCACCATCGCCGGCAGAAGAAGAGGACGTCTGAGTCCTCGAAGCAACATTCTCGCATCAGCATAGAGTCCGACGAAACCGATGAGGAGCCTGTACCTCCATCTGAGGAGGATCGTCCAACAGTCGCAGAAGAAGCATCACCAGTTTCGCCACAGCATTTTCTTTTCAGTTAGAGTCAGAGTCTGTCAAAGAATCTGAGTCATGTACAGAACTCACTTCCAGAAGTTAATGAAAATCTTTCAGTTTCCGAACATGAGTTGGAATCAATAATCCCTTTTCCCCGATCCCTGAAGGGTGGAAAGAAGAAAACTAAAAAAATCCAAAAAGATGACCCTGAGATGGTAGAGTTCTGCAACAAACACATCAAGGTCACAATCCCTTTTGACAAGTATGTGGAGATGATCCCTGCATTCCAAAAATACCTTAAGGTGAGATGCACACCTACTAGGGTTAGCAGGAAGACCAAAAGCCGTGTTGAGAAACACGTTTTATCAGTAGCCACGACTTGTGCAATAAAGAACTCGTTTCTCAGGAAACGAAGAGACATGGGTGCACACTATGTAGTGAGTCATGTTGATGACATCGCGTTTGCATGCACTCTCCTGGATAATGGGTCCTCAATCAACTTAATGCCTACAGCCCTCTATGAGCGGCTTAATCTCGGACCTCTTAGGAAATCTAGAACCCTCTTGCAATTTGCTGATAAATCAACCAAGAGGTCCCAAGGAGAATTGAGGAACATTGTGATCAAAGTCGAGGGGCAGGAATACATGGTGGACTTCACTGTCCTGGATATGGAAACCCCTCGTAATTGGAGAGATTCCCATATCATCTTAGGCAGGCCCTTCCTCAGAACAGCGGGGGCCTTGTTCGATTATAAGATCGGGAAGATCCAGTTCCAAACTCCAGGAGGAGATGAGGAACTTGAGATGAAGCAGACAAGATGGCAGAGACCGGATTCCGAATCCAGCACCGAGTACTCTTCAACCGAAGCAGACTGCGAGCATGTAGACACAATTGGGGCATGGAGACAGAACCCAGCCAGCACCGATGAGTCCATCCCCTCCGGAGATGATCCAGTGCATGAGTCAGTTTGCGAGGTCCTCAGGAACGAGTACAGCTCTGAACCTGCATCGCCCTACATCTTCGATGACTTAGAGGCCCAGTTGGGCATGTCGGTCCTTCCCTCTTTAGGACAATCGGAAGATGAGGATGACGAGTCGGACGAGGCTTTTGCCGATTGCATGGAGACTTTTGACGATCCGACTCCAGAGCCGAACAACTTGGTGGCAGTTATCACAGAGAAAGATCCAGCCACTTCCAACACCGAGCCAGATCAGATTGAGCCAAACTTCTTAGACGATTACACCATTCCTGAGCTCAAACCTTTACCCACAACATTAAAATACGCCTTCCTTGCGGGTCAGGACAAGAAATTTTCGGTCATCATTAGTTCGTGATTGACCGAAGAGCAGGAATCTCGCTTAATAGAGATCCTAGAGAAAAACTGCAAGGCAATAGGCTGGAGCATTTCCGATCTCCACGGGATAAATCCTGCTCTGTGTTCGCACCATATCTACTTGGAGAATGAAGCCAAGCCCTCTCGTGAATTCCAACGTCGGTTGAATCCAAATTTACGAGAGGTCGTGAAGAAGGAGATAGAGAAATGGTGCAACGCGGGTTTCATTTACCCAATCTCCGACTCTAAGTGGGTGGCCCCAATCCATGTTGTCCCGAAGAAGTTGGGAATTCAGATGACCACCAACGAGGATGGAGAGGAGATCGTGACGCGAGTACCCACATCGTGGCGCATCTGTGTGGATTACAGACGCCTGAATGCCACGACGAAGAAGGATCATTTCCCCCTATCGTTCATTGATCAGATCTTAGAGAGACTAGCGGGGAAAGAGTTCTTCTGCTTCTTAGATGGGTTCTCGGGATACAATCAAGTAGCCATAGCTCCAGAGGACCAGGAAAAGACCACATTCACATGCCCCTTTGGTACCTACGCTTTCAGGTGCATGCCTTTTGGGTTATGCAATGCTCCAGGTACTTTCCAAAGGTGCATGATTGCTGTATTTGCCGAAATGGTCGGTGAATTCCTGGAAGTCTTCATGGACGACTTCTTGGTCCACGGCGATTCCTTCGATTCCTGTCTTAGGAATCTGGACCGAGTCCTCAAAAGATGTTGTGAGGTTAATCAGGTGCTCTCCTAGGAGAAAAGTCACTTCATGGTGACAGAGGGCATTGTGTTGGGGCACGTCATCTCCAAGAGAGGAATGGAGGTTGACCCTGCCAAGGTGGATGTGATCAGACGACTCCAGCCACCAACCAACGTCAAACAGTTGCGGTCGTTCCTCGGGCATGTCGGATTTTATCGGAGATTTATTAAGGATTTTTCTAAGATAGCTCGACCGTTAACTGAGCTTTTAGGCAAAGACATGGAGTTTATTGTTGATCACAAATGTCATGAGGCCTTTAAGCTATTGCAAGGAATGATAGTGGATGCACCTATCCTACAAGCCCCAGATTGGTCTCTACCTTTTGAGATCATGACGGATGCCTCAGACTTTGTTGTTGGGGCTGTGTTAGGACAGATAAGGGATGGTGTTCCGTTCGCAATCCACTACGCAAGCAAAGTGCTTGACACCGCTCAGCGTAACTATACAGTTACGGAAAAGGAAATGCTTGCGGTAGTGTTTGCCTTGGACAAGTTCAGATCACACTTAATTGGATCCAAGGTAATTGTGTTCACTGACCACACAGCACTGTGATACCTGATGGAGAAGAAGGACGTGAAGGCGCGTCTTCTTCGGTGGATTTTACTTATCCAGGAGTTTGACTTGGACATCCGTGATAAACCTGGAAAGAAGAACGTAGTAGTCGATCATCTCTCTCGTCTCGAAGATCTTAATACTTCCGAGGATTCACCAATTTGAGACTCCTTCCCTGACGAGTCGATTTTTGTTGTCGACTCATTTCCATGGTACGCCAATATCGTGAATTATCTTGTATCCAAGAAAGTTCCCGAAGATTGGCCCAAGAGCCAAATTGACCGACTAAAGTCGGACGCTAGACACTACCATTGGGAGGATCTGATCCTTTTCTTCGAAGGACTGGATTGTGTCTGGAGACGGTGTATTCCTCAGGAGGAATACCAGAGTGTCCTTTCTTTATGCCACAGCTTAGAGGCAGGAGGACACCACTCCGGGAAGAGGACCTCATGGAAGGTACTTCAGTGTGGCTTTTACTAGCCGACTCTGTTTCGCGATGCCATCGCCTTCGCGAAGTCATGTCCGGTGTGCCAGAGAATGGGAGGAACCGTTGGTTCCAAGTGAAGGATATGGTTAGATCCTCAAGCGCATCACGGAAGCGTGAGCGTCGTATCAAATACGACGAGGAGCGACTAGTCGGACTAGTTGCTCGATGCAGCGGAATTTAAAAATTTTTATACGACGAAACCACATGATCCAAGAACACTTCTCGGATCGTTTCGTCTAAACCACAAACAAGTAATAGGATTACCTCTTGAAGCGTGGTTGCGATCGAGTCTCTAAACGAAGAGACCTCCTGTCTCAAGTCCGATCCGACGGAGGAGACGCTTGCGAGCGCGGGGATGAACCGCGTGCTTCTCGCAATCCATGTTGATGATCCAAGCGGCGGATCTCCTGATCTCGACACACGAGATCCGACGTCTTCTTCACGAGTGAGGCGCACCAAAGGAGACGGAGATCCACGAGCAGAAGAACGGGCAGCATAACGACGATGCCGCGGCGATGGAGAACCTCTCCATGGCATCCATGGTGGACGGCCATGAGAGGGAGAGAGAGGGCTGACCTCTAGAGAGAAAGAGAGAGAGAGAGAGATGCTTCTCAAGCATTGTGTGTAAAATAGAGAGCATGGTATGCCTCTCTATTTATAGGGTTTTGGGATCCATGGATCTCAATCCATGTGACATATAAAATCAATGGATGAGATTGATTTATGTCAATCCAATGGCTAAGATTGTTGTTGGTAAAACCAACAAATTTAGATCAAAATATATTTGACAAAATCAAATACAAATTAATCCAAATCAAACCAATAAATAAGGAGAGAAGATACATGGAGATTTCATCTCCATGTACCTTCCAAAGTGGACGGCCACGCATTCCTTATAGGAATGATGTGTCGCCCCCTCTTTCCATGCAGAGAGCAATCTCATGGAAATCCATGAGATTGCATATCTCCTTGAAAATCTCCTCTATTTATTTCCAAAAACTTTTGTTGGCTTTCTATTCTTCAAAAATAATTCACAATTATATTTGAGAATATTGCAATCTTGCCATAGAAAAATTGTGAATCAAATTCACAACCCAAAACAACATATAATTTACATTGTCAATTAATTACACAATGTGTATCCAATACACATAATAATTAATCAACACATATAAATTATAATTAACTCTCTCTAATACATTATAAATCACATTTATAATATATTATGAATAATTGGATATTTCTATCCACATTATTCTTATCCATAACAATTAAATCATATTTAATTATATTGGATAACTTATTCTCATGTACTCAAATAATATGAATCACATTCACATTATCTACATCTTTGACAATCAAATCACATTTAATTATCTATGATAACTCTCCTTATAATATGATTCAAATTCATATTATTCATGATAATTAAATCACATTTAATTATCCATTTTCTCAATGCTCGGATACATATATCAACAATAGAATTATCCATGAACTCTTTCAAGGATAATGCGCTTTCTCCGCGAATACTTGGAGATAAGGACAGGGCGATTGTATTGTTCCACATATAGTGACATGGATATTGAGATCATATCTCAAATCCAGATCGCTGGCCTCCCATAGATGCTTGATTAAATCAAGACCGCAAATCTAATCTTCTCATTGAATCTGAATCACATTCAGATTAATGTCCAACATTTGGACTAAGATCAGATTACTTCTCTACTGAGAGGAGTCACTAAAATCCAGACCCGTTTCATCACTCCCTAGGAATGGAAGCGTCATGGTTATACAACCGTTTATGATCACATCACCCTCAGGCATTCCCAATACATGTACATCCTGCATATTGGAAGACCCAGATTAAACCCGAAGTATTGGATCAACTTTATATTGTCTACTTCATGGTTTTATCAGTAAGTTTCTCATTCGATCATTGGGAGTCGGTATTGATCATATACTTTCCAGAAGCATATATCATACCTAGGTCTTGATCATATACTTTCCAAAAGTATATATCAAACCAACAAATTCAGTCAAGCTTCCAAAGCGAGACGACTGTGCGCACGGAATTTGATTCTTCCCAATATCTCATGAGTGAGCTCATGTCTTCCGGTTCAGTAGTGAACCTGTATGATCCCTTTGAGAGATCGTATTACTCATATGCCCTTATATGCACACCAGAGCGCCGGTATATAGACCTTGATTAGGTCAGCAACCTATTGGTCTGCCAAATGTACATACTCAGACATATAGTAACACATCTGTCTCCGGTCAAAGGATGTGTGCCTATATCATGACAGCATATGATATAGGACTTTGGTTATCTCGATCTCGTTAAGTCAACTCTTTGACCTAACTCATCCGACACCTTCGAATATCTATTCCTATGCAGAGGACCTGCATCAAGAGGTCGGTCAGATATCAACCTAAATGAGATAGGATTGCCATCTCCTACTCGGGCTGGAGATCATCTCTTAATAATCATTTGACGGTGCTTGATGAGTCCTCAATCTAACTCATTAGATATTCATCTAAGCACCAGCCTCTATGGTTCAATAATTGAATCAACAGCTGTATGATCATTAAGATGGCCATGGTACATTGCACTAAGGGACCTATTATGCAAACTATGTACTCTTTATTTCAGATTAAGGAGTGAATTGCAATAACATTTATTGCATAATGGCTCGCCGTGGGCTCGCATGTCCAACAATCTCCCACTAGCCCAAAGAGCCATTAATGGGCTAATCATTTAAACCCACACTCATGTGACAATCATAGGCTATTTAGAAAATAGCTAGGTAAGCTGATCAGTCACTCCGTTCCCAAGAGACTACGCCAAGTCCTTTTACGACACTTGCATATCTCCTAGTAACAGTGCTTGCATCCAATGCGAATGTTGCATCTCATGCAACCGATACTCAATTTTGCTGGTTATAGTGTCATTGACACTACATCTTATTAATTATCATAACCAGTATTCCCATAATCCTTATTAGAATACCTTCATTCCTGGAGATCTCTATCTCCTAAGGTATCTACAGTTAAGACCCTTATAGATCACTATCTACAAGGTCTTAAACCTTTGAAGATAAGACTTTGAGATCACTATCTCTAAGTTTCATCATTTTTGAAGATATTGTTATTACTGCAATCAAGTGTTTTATCTCCATAGTAGGATTAGTAACAATTTACTACTCCCACTGCATGGTAGACATCTGGTTCTTGTACACATCTAGCATACATTCAGCTTCTCATAACTGATGCACAAGTGCAAGCAGTTCTAGCATTCACTTCCTCAACTCTTTGAGGTGCTATCCCTCTAGATAGGTCACTACCACATCTTAAGGGAAGGAAGCTTTTCTTGGAATTGTCCAGAAATGGAATAATTCCAAGGTGTACTACTAATGCGACAGTCCCAATACCCTCTTCTCTTTGCTTCTGAACGACTTCAGAATTAAGATCTGAGAGGTATCTTTGAAATCGTATCTCAAGGTATGGAACAACCAAATTATCAAACACTTATTATTTATTCTTATATCATTCTAAATGATTATAATAATATCTACATTAAACACGATGAACACAATGGCACTCCCATTAAGCTTCACATGGTTCATCAAGATTTTATCTGAAATCACAACATTTATAATTTCATCAAATCTTATGTTCCATCTACAAGAAACTTATTGGAGTCCAAAGATGGAGTTCTTCAGCTAGCACACCTTGCTTTCCTCAACCATGAAGCCCTGGGGCTACTTTATATGAATATCCTCAGAGAGGTATTCATAGAGGAATGCAATCTTGACTCACATCATGAAGATGTCATAGACAAATTGTGTAGCTATAGTTAGCAATATTCTGATGGGTTAAAGCAAGGTCACTAGAGAGCAAGTCTCATCGCAATGTCTTCTCTTCGGTATGTAGCCCATGGCTACGAACCGTGCTTTGAAGGTCTATACCTTCTCATCAGGTTCCCTTTTTCTCTTGAAGATCCATTTACACCTTAATGGGTCTGACCCATATAAGTAGATCCTCGAGGGTCCATATACAATACTTGTATATGAAGTCTACATTAGACTTTTATTGCCAACATCCATCTTTCCATGTCATGATCCTCAGGATCTTCATCACATGAAGTCCGATCATTTTCAGATTTTTCTGACACATGGAATCCATCCTCAAACTTATTTGAAGAGGTATTAATGTTTCATCTTTAATTATCTATTTTAGTTTCCAATTTCAGGAGCCTCATTATCTTTTCTAGATTAAATGAGTTCCTTTACTTCATTTTCATCTTGATTCTCAAGAAAGTCATCCTATAAGAATCATATTCTCAAAGATTAGATCTTTTAAGAATCTCAAGGTCATAAAGTAGGTATCCAATACCATCCTTTATTTTTCTAATGAAGTAGCACTCTCTAGTGCCAGATTCCAGCTTAATCACATGGAACCTTATATATAATGTAGTCTCTACCACATATATATACCTGGAAACTAAGAGATAATTATGCTATGATTAATCATTGATCAAATCATGTCACACATGATCAATTGCATCTCCCTACAACTCTATTGAGTTAAGGCTCATTAGGAGGGGTGAGATAGAAATGATATTCACATCTCCATAAGGTATTCCTTGAATTCATCTAATAGGTACAAGCTACCTTGATTAGATCAAATTCATTTCATCTTCCTGCAAACTTTGGTTCTAAACCAAAATTGTGAAATCTTTGAACATTTCAAAGTTTTCTATGTGAAGAGAAGAAATTTCATATCACAAATAATCATTAATAGATATCACATATCCAAAATGTTTATTCTGATATAGATGATTCACATACATCAATATATATGAGATCTTGAATACCTTAACATCTTACACCATTCCAAAAGAAGGGTGTATTGGACATTTTACTTTGAATACAATATTCATAAGTATGCAAGTTTTGAAATTTTAGACATTCTAAAGTTTCATCTCTTACTTGTCCATTGCTCTCATCAACAGACATATGTCCAAAACATTATGTCATATCATTGTCAAATGATCTTTATCCTCCTATTGATCTTTAAAGGTTTAATTTTCGGTATTAGAAATCTTAATGAACAATTCATTAATTTTCTAATTTAGTGGAGTCTACTAGATGTAAGATTACTATCTGAAATATCTCCATCATAACTCTTTATGATAGGTCTATTCCAGATTTCATGTTTATTCCCAACATTTAGAAATAAACAATGAGTGTATTCTAATATCTAGGTCATAGAGACATTCTCTAAGACTAAGGGCTCCCACTAAAAATATGAAGTCGTGGAAATTATTGCAACAATTGCATCAATTCCAACATGGATGACCATTAAACCTTAAGATCAAATTTCTAATACATATGCAACCAATTGCAAGTGTCATTAGAAAATTGAGATACAATTATTAGACTTTATCTTATCAAATAAGTAAGTCCATATCAATGATTATATGTAGATTAATCTGATGCACTATCTGATTCCTTCTCTAAGGATTCTAGATAGATTTGATAGTCATACAATCAACACATTAACTTATTGCAGTATTGGCATTCATTCAACTCTTTGAATGTCATATGGAAGTTACAGAAATACATTCAACCTTTTGACTATATTTCTTACTTGGGTCCAACCCATGCTTCCACTGCGCTCTCTTTATCTATAAGCAACCATTACTCAAGACTAAGGTTCTCTTATGTTAAATTGTAAGAGTATTTCAACATTTATACATGCTTCACCCAATTCATATAATATGAATATTATGAAGCTTCATGAATGACTAGAGTATAGACAGTATAATGATGACACTCATCATCTACATCCATCTAAACTCTTAAAACATAGGTTCAGGTAGGTACTCAAACAATTTGAATACATTATCTCTAATAGAGCTACCATTCTACATGATGTAGAGAACCATGTCAGTTATGATTAAATGTCAAGAGCACATATGTATGCCAGAATATCTTTATTGATTTTATAAGGATTAATTTGATAATTACGATCATCATCGACATGTCACTTCAAAAGTACATTCGATAAGATCAAGACTTATAGAGACATACAAACCCTAGGGTTTTAGTCCTATTGTCTTATTTAATTATCACTTCTCATCATTATGAGGAAACTTGTGCATTACAAACACATACATTATGTGTCCAATCGCAAGTACAATATCTGGATCAAGGGTCCAATCCATGATATTCTACTGGTTATTAATGAGTATAACATTGAGTGGGTTTAATGAAGGATTATCTGAAATAAGTAATTTGCATAAGGGTATATATTTATATATATATACATGTTTTACTTTGAATTAGGAATTTTATATCAAAGTTGTCTTGCCATGTCAACACTGAAAGTTTATTCCCTTAATCACTTTCAATGTAAGAGATATACTTACCATTATATCTCAAGCAAGATCTGGGATCTCCTTCCTTATCTTTGTTGCATCCCAATAATATGAGAACCTACAACTCGGATAAAAAGAAGCGGGAACGCATTCCGCCTTGCAAGTCCAACTTGCATCTCCCAATTCGGTCTTTAACACCCAGGCCCACCACCCCTAAGGTGATGTTGACCCGTCATTAATTGAACCAACCGTCAACAGGAATACAACTCGCTATGCGCAATCCAATATCGCCCCAATAATATGAGGACCCGATATTGGGGTCACTACGCATACGTCCTTACTCTTTCGAGAAGCGACGAGCCCGATCCAAATGGATCATATGCAGGAGCTGTCACTTCGGACAGGCGTCTCCTACATATAATATCTGGCGACGAAACTCTTCGCCTTGACGGGAGACCATGGATGTCACTTATGTGATCCTCCATATCATATTCAAATTCTAATTAATTATCATGAATCATATTCACATAATTAATTCTTCCAAGGAAATTATCAACTCTAATCATATTAGAGTATTTTTATTGGACATAATTAACTTAATCATATTAAATTAATTATCAATCTAATTCAATCAATCAAACTTGATTGTCTTACTTGAATATATATGGTATTATTCTCAAAGTACGTATTAATTCGTATTTTAATAATTAGAAAAATACATCATAATCCCTCGGACATTATCCCGGCCCTACCCGTTGTCGTGGCCAGTACCGGGGGAGTGGGACGGACCGCATACGTTGCAACCCGCTACCCCAGCGATCCCCGACTAGACACCATATCCGCCTCGGGAAAGGATAATGCCAAATTGATTAATTTGTACTTAAGATGATCATCGGTTCTTCAACCGAAATTATACCACATAGTAATCAAAACAATTTTGATTATAAGGAAATTTGCTAGACAAATTCTCAATCCTATTCAAGCAAGAAGTTTGATGATTGTGATTTCAATTATGATTTATATCAAATCTAATAAATTAATTGATTGGGGCCAAGTCAATTAAGGAAATAATCATTCTCTAATATTTCACAAATATTTTCCATAATTATTTCTCGAAATTAACAATTAATTTCATTAATTGACAATCATATGGTTCTTGATTAGGAAAGTAATTTCAGCAGTGACCCCTACTTACTAAAATTAGCATATCTCAATCAATTTAAATCCAAATTAAGCAAAGTCAATTTTTAAAGTTTGCTAATTTGATTTAGAACAGAAACAAAGTGATGTTTCACGCATTTCGAGTCAAGTCTAAACAGTAATTAACATTTTAATCACGTTCAGATTCACAGTTCCCGCAACAGTGCATACATGTTCATTAAAACGACCATATCTAGAGCATACGAAATCCGATTTACGCAAACTCAGATCCTATGGTTTCCTTATTTAATGGGGAACAAAATCCAAGTGCTATTTTCGTGTTTAAACAATTTAAACATGGCCGAAAAATTACACTAAACATATCTGCGAAATCAAATGCGATAAAAAACTTTCGCGACCTTAAGGAACCCAAGTCGTCCTCGGTTAGCGAATCATATTCGAAACATCGACCTAAGGCTCTGATACCACTTGAAGGATATGGTTAGATCCTCAAGCGCATCACGGAAGCGTGAGCGACGTATCGAATACGACGAGGAGCGACTAGTCGGACTAGTTGCTCGATGCAGCGGAATTTAAAAATTTTTATACGACGAAACCACATGATCCAAGAACACTTCTCGGATCGTTTCGTCTAAACCACAAACAAGTAATAGGATTACCTCTTGAAGCGTTGTTGCGATCGAGTCTCTAAATAAAGAGACCTCCTGTCTCAAGTCCGATCCGACGGAGGAGACGCTTGCGAGCGGGGGGATGAACCGCGTGCTTCTCGCAATCCATGTTGATGATCCAAGCGGCGGATCTCCTGATCTCGACACATGAGATCCGACGTCTTCTTCACGAACAAGGCGCACCGAAGGAGATGGAGATCCACGAGCAGAAGAACGGGCAGCATAACGACGATGCCGCGGCGATGGAGAACCTCTCCATGGCATCCATGGTGGACGGCCATGAGAGGGAGAGAGAGGGCTGACCTCTAGAGAGAAAGAGAGAGAGAGAGATGCTTCTCAAGCATTGTGTGTAAAATAGAGAGCATGGTATGCCTCTCTATTTATAGGGTTTTGGGATCCATGGATCTCAATCCATGTGACATATAAAATCAATGGATGAGATTGATTTATGTCAATCCAATGGCTAAGATTGTTGTTGGTAAAACCAACAAATTTAGATCAAAATATATTTGACAAAATCAAATACAAATTAATCCAAATCAAACCAATAAATAAGGAGATAAGATACATGGAGATTTCATCTCCATGTACCTTCCAAAGTGGACTGCCACACATTCCTTATACGAATGATGTGCCGCCCCCCTCTTTCCATGGAGAGAGCAATCTCATGGAAATCCATGAGATTGCATATCTCCTTGAAAATCTCCTCTATTTATTTCCAACAACTTTTGTTGGCTTTTTATTCTTCAAAAATAATTCACAATTATATTTGAGAATATTGCAATCTTGCCATAGAAAAATTGTGAATCAAATTCACAACCCAAAACAACATATAATTTACATTGTCAATTAATTACACAATGTGTATCCAATACACATAATAATTAATCAACACATATAAATTATAATTAACTCTCTCTAATACATTATAAATCACATTTATAATATATTATGAATAATTGGATATTTCTATCCACATTATTCTTATCCATAACAATTAAATCATATTTAATTATATTGGATAACTTATTCTCATGTACTCAAATAATATGAATCACATTCACATTATCTACATCTTTGACAATCAAATCACATTTAATTATCTAAGATAACTCTCCTTATAATATGAATCAAATTCATATTATTCATGATAATTAAATCACATTTAATTATCCATTTTCTCAATGCTCGGATACATATATCAACAATAGAATTATCCATGAACTCTTTCAAGGATAATGCGCTTTCTCCGCAAATACTTGGAGATAAGGACAGGGCGATTGTATTGTTCCACATATAGTGACATGGATATTGAGATCATATCTCAAATCCAGATCGCGGGCCTCCCATAGATGCTTGATTAAATCAAGACCGCAAATCTAATCTTCTCATTGAATCTGAATCACATTCAGATTAATGTCCAACATTTGGACTAAGATCAGATTACTTCTCTACTGAGAGGAGTCACTAAAATCCAGACCCGTTTCATCACTCCCTAGGAATGGAAGCATCATGGTTATACAACCGTTTATGATCACATCACCCTCAGGCATTCCCAATACCTGTACATCCTGCATACTGGAAGACCCAGATTAAACCCGAAGTATTGGATCAACTTTATACTGTCTACTTCATGGTTTTATCAGTAAGTTTCTCATTCGATCATTGGGAGTCGGTATTGATCATATACTTTTCAGAAGCATATATCATACCTAGGTCTTGATCATATACTTTCCAAAAGTATATATCAAACAAACAAATTCAGTCAAGCTTCCAAAGCGAGACGACCGTGCGCACGGAATTTGATTCTTCCCAATATCTCATGAGTGAGCTCATGTCTTCCGGTTCAGTAGTGAACCTGTATGATCCCTTCGAGAGATCGTATTACTCATATGCCCTTATATGCACACCAGCGCGCCGGTATATAGACCTTAATTAGGTCATCAACCTATTGGTCTGCCAAATGTACATACTCAGACATATAGTAACACATCTGTCTCCGGTCAAAGGATGTGTGCCTATATCATGACAGCATATGATATAGGACTTTGGTTATCTCGATCTCGTTAAGTCAACTCTTTGACCTAACTCATCCGACACCTTCGAATCTCTATTCCTATGCAGAGGACCTGCATCAAGAGGTCGGTCAGATATCAACCTAAATGAGATAGGATTGCCATCTCCTACTCAGGCTGGAGATCATCTCTTAATAATCATTTGACGGTGCTTGATGAGTCCACAATCTAACTCATTAGATATTCATCTAAGCACCAGCCTCTATGGTTCAATAATTGAATCAACAGCTGTATGATCATTAAGATGGCCATGGTACATTGCACTAAGGGACCTATTATGCAAACTATGTACTCTTTATTTCAGATTAAGGAGTGAATTGAAATAACATTTATTGCATAATGGCTCGCCGTGGGCTCGCATGTCCAACACCAAGGATGAGAAGCCGATGCAACCTGTCATCATTTGTGATGTCTTTGAAGACTGGGGCATCGATTTCATTTGCCCATTCCCTGTTAGCCACGGGTTCGAATATATCCTTCTTGCGGTGGATTATCTATCCAGATGGGTGGAGGCTATCCCGACCCGAGCCGCAGACAGTAGGACTATCTATAAATTCATCAGAGAACACATAATCTCTAGGTTCGGGATCCCCAAAATGATGATATCTAACGAGGGTAGCCACTTTGTGAATCGGGAGGTGAAGAAACTCCTGAAGGACTACGGTATTGAACACCGTGTCGCTAGCCCTTACCACCCACAGACTAATGGTATGGCTGAGGTGTCAAATAGGGAGGTGAAAACTATATTGCAAAAGCTTGTCCGCCCGGACAGGAAGGACTGGTCTCAGATCTTGGATCAAGTCCTCTGGGCGTATCGGATAGCTTACAAGACACCGTTAGGAACCTCCCCATTCCGAATGGTATTCGGAAAGCCGTGCCATTTGGCCACAGAGTTAGTGCACAAATCAGAATGGGCAATCAAGAAGGTCAATTGGAACACACAACTTGGGCAGAAGTAGAGATAAATGGATCTGACTTTTTTTATGAGCTTGTGGAAGTCAGAAACCATGCATATGACAACAGTTTGGTGTACAAGGACAAGGTGAAGCGTTGGCATGATAGATATATCAGACGAAAAACCTTTGTTCCTGGACAGAAGGTATGGTTATTCAATGCTAGGCTGAAGATCTTTTAAGGCAAGTTGAAGTCCAAGTGGACAGGCCCATTTGTCGTCCGTACGGTGCATGATAGTGGATGTGTCGAGATCTCAGATCTCGCAGATGACGCACCGACATTCCTTGTGAATGGACAACTGTTGAAGCACTTCATCGAATCCAATGAGCAGTTAGTCCATGTTGAGGAGATTGTATTCATGCGCGAGATAGATTCAGCAGATACACCTCGAGCCGCGTATGAGACCTTGCAGCAATGAGCTCCAGCCATCCGCAACATCTCGGAAGATTCAGACCGACTCATTTGTATATATCATCGTTCTTGTACATCCTATCCTTTCTCCCCCGCGACTCTAGTAACCCATCCCCACCTCATCGAATCACTATCTTGGACTATACTTAGGATGACCAGATCCTAAGTATAGGGGGGATGAGTCACCTGAGACGGTTCTTTGTACATTCTCCAGATCAAATTGGTCCTCATACTCACTTCCGTCCTATACTAAGGCTGACCTGAGCCTAAGTATAGGGGGGACCGATGCCCGCATTGTATATTCATCCACTTCTCTTCTTGACCTCGTCCGCCCCACTTTTTGACTTTCTTCTACACTTAGGCAGCTAGAGCCTAAGTATAGGGGGCTGGTCAATTTCTATACATTTTCATTTCTTTTTAGCTCTCCTACGCTTAGCACGAGCTATGCCTTTTTCCTCGCTCTTCGTGCTCTGAGGACATAGCACACGCTAAGTATAGGGGGGCGTGTATATATTACATATATACTTTACCCATAGCTCGTACTTTCGCATACTTCTTGTATATATTTTGCAATAATTACGGGTGGGTAAAAATTGGGAAAAAAAATTTATATACTTGTATAATACTTACAAACCTCTTGTAAATTGTTGTAAAATAGGAGGTATACCAATAAAAAATGAAAATAAAATAGGCTTCTTATTTACTCTTGCATATCATCTCTGCATCTAAAAAGAAAAGAAAAAGAGTCTTGCATTTTCATTCATCTTCATAGCATGACATCTGCATCTCATCTGCATATCTTGCTTATGCAAGGTGAAAATCTAGTGGGTTCTGAACTGAGTTATGAGTAGATATTGAGGATGGACTTGATTTGACCTTAATCCACCTAATTTAAGAGGAACCTTATAGGAACTGGAGTTAAGATTTCTCAGGTTAAGTGACTTAATTCTTTGAGTCCGCAAGTCTATGTTCACATGTCATCTTGATTAGTCTAAGTAGAATATCTCGAGCATACGCAGGATTCTTATAGACAGTGACCTAACTTGGACAAGAACAATGCACGTAGCTCTTCATTGATGAGGTGGTGAGGAAGTAGAATCCTTTAGCTTGGAGTAGCACATGGGTGGAAACATTCATCCTCCTCTAGGGAGGGTAGTGCATCTCAACCTAGTCTAGTGGTGTTGACATCTAAGGACGGGATGATGTGGGTTGCAATAATGCTTCAAAAGAGGGATAGTCTACTGACTCAAGAGGAAAAACTCCTGATGTACATGCTGCACCATGTATGAGTTTGAAAAAAAATGCAAAAACTCCCAAAAAAAATCAAACAGGTACAAGTGAAAATAAAATACCTGTCGGAGTCTGTATATTAGCAAAGAAATGCAGCTGGATGACTTGGCTACACTGGTCAGGCATCCCGGGATAGGTAGCTACACTGGCTACCGTCCATTCTTTTCTCTATCCCCTCCTCTTGAGTTGGTCACACTTGAACTTAGAAGGGAATACCCCGCTCCTCGAGGAAAGAGTTACTGGACCGTGTTATTGAGTTACCTTGTTAGAGGAGGCTGGTGCCGAGTCATTTCTGATGTGGAGAGCTATATCTCACTTACACAGTACAAGTAAGAATCATAGTCATCAGAAATTTGCGTTTGAGGATTTGTTCTGACCTGACTATTGAGGAGTCTTGAATAGAAGACTTGTGGAACTTGAAGTCTGTTAGGTCTTAAGTTCAGGTCCAAATAAGGTTCCGCCACACAATTAATCCAAAGGCCGAGTCAAGCTCCATTTTTAACTTTTGTTCATGACCTTGCTATGGAACCCAAAATCATTTCACTCTTGCATTTCATTTAGTTGCTCGGGGACGAGCAAGGTTTAAGTATAGGGGGTTGATGAATATGTGATTCATCACTCCAAAAGTTAAAAATAGAGCCTTGTTCCCGAGTAAATAGAGGCATTTTCCCTTTATAATGCATAAATAGCATTCATACATGTATATATAAAACATGCATTTTAGCACTCCATTTGCATTATATAAGAAGCCAACATCATTTGTAAAATGTCCACTCATAAAATTAAACTCTCCCTTATACTATGTACACCTTAGTTAATAATATAAGGAAGAAAGCCAGGAATCCCCTTTGTAAAAGCACCAATAAAGCCCTAAAGCCTTTGGACCATAAAATACCCATAGATCCCTCATACCAACTCCAAAATAGGTTTACTCACTTTCAGATTAATACACATTAAAAGACCTTTAAAATGAGACTGATTTCATCCAATTTGGAGCTCGTATGAAAAAGTTGGGTTTTTGGGCCTCTTTGTATACTATGTATATGTATATTTGTATCTTTGTATTTTTGTATCATAGTTGACCTCATCTCCGTCTTTGGTCAACATGAAACTTGTAGATCTCATCTAGATCTACAACTTTCATGTTTTTAGTTTTTCCAAATTCGGCCTCCTTCTCTCTCTACATTCATTTTTTATTTTCAGCCAATCCCAGCTAGCCATGTGGTGCCCTCTGGTTGCGCCACGCGGCCCGCTCCCCTTGCCCTAGTCGTTGCGCCTCTCAGCCGTTGGATGGTCTTCTTGATCCAATGGCCAGATGCTCTTCACGTGCGCTTTTATTCATCGCCGTTCGATCACAACCCGCCTCAGATCTGGGCCATCCATTAGCGCCTCGCCAACAACACGCCATGTGGCGCACTATGCGCCATCAGATCTTGCCTTCATACTTCAATCTGCACCGTCCACTAGCGCGTTAACTCCAACCATCCGATCGAGTCCTTGGGCTAATCTCCACCGTTGGCCAGCGTCGCTTCCCTATCGCACCACGTGGCGCATTTAGCACCCTTAGATCACGTCACCTTGACTTGATCTCAGCTGCCCGCTCGCGCCTCGCCTTCGACGCGCCACGTAGTACCATCACGGCCCTTGATCAATGCACCCCAGATCAGATCCAAGCCGCTCCATCCCACCGTCTTCTCCGCCATTGGATCACAAGATCCAACGGTGAAGGCTTCGTCTCCTACCTCTGGCACCCCTCTCTCCCACGATCTCCGCCTTGCGGGAGGGGTTGCCCCTTTCTATTTTCGGGCGCATGCCATCCACCCTCGCCGACCACCAACGCCTCCACGATGACCCCCACTCTTCCCTCATCCTCGCCAACTCCCTCTACCTCCACGATGACCACCGAAGACGCTCCACAAACCCCACTAACCTCACTTCATCACTAGCCCGGCCGTCTACTTCAACCTATAAAAACTCGATCACCGGCCGATTTCACACCCATCCGCCACCCCCGAGAGGTACCTCAAGCTCGGAACTTCCGTTTGGTGACAGTAATCGATCGATTCCTCGAGCGAAGACCAGTCTTCTTCTACGGCGAGATCCGCGGCGCCACCGTTGTGTCGCAGCCCTCCTCCGAGTAGCTGCTTGAGCTCAGGGCCTTACCGCCCCTTCGAGCGATAACCTGGAACTCGACTTCGAGCTCCAAATCCCAGGTAACCTCCTCCACCTTCGTTTGATCTTCGTTTCAATTTTTCCTTCGTTTTCTCCCTTTTTATTCACCGTTCACCGTGATCTTCTCGCCTCGCTCTCAGCTCGTCGAGCTTCGCGACGGAGCTCCAACCTTCGCGGTACCCTTCACACCTTCCGACGGCGTATTACACCTTCCATCAGCTCCAGCTCCGCCACTTGGGCGTAGCACCATCGCCGAGCACCCTTTCACTCCGACTAGGCCTCACCACTCCATCCTCACCTCTCCACTAGCACGCACGAGCTTCGTCTACACTCTTAACCCCTGCAGGTACCTCCAGTTCATTGACCGGAAGCTCATCGGAGCTCTTTTTGAGCTTCTCCGCCACGGAGCTCCGACGCCCCTTTCCAGCTCCTGAGACCACCAGAGCCCTCGCCGCATGGCCGCGCTTCTTCTGGGATATCTCCGAGTCCCCGGAGAGCTTCATTGACACCTAGAGGGACGGGCGGAGCCAAGGCCTCATCGCCGGATCCCCGCCAACTCCTCCGCAGGTGGCGTAGGATGATTGAGGGAGAAGCCCCAGCTACCGTTCGATCATCTCGAACGAACGGTCGACTTCACGCCACGTCATCCATCATCCGGAGCTGTAGACAGCCGTAGGATCATCTGTGATCCCACAGACCGGAGTGAGCCACGTGTCCAACATCTGGAGCAGCCAGGAGCCGTTGGATCTTTTTGTGATCCAGCGGTCAGCATTCAGCCACATCGCCCCCTTTTGCGGTTTCCTAGCACCATTGGATCGATCCAGATCTGACGGCCTCTGATCTCGCCACGCATCGGCACCGACATCCTTTGGATCGATCTTGATCCAAAGGTCCGCAGCCAGCTACGACATCGGGTCCGAGCTTCTTCCCCGACCCTAGGCTCGGACCATCCGAGGCTATGCCGAGCCTTATTCCAGACCTCCAGGAGCACCCGAGCCAAGACCCGAGCCTCCGAAGCAGCCTGAGCCTAGGCCCTCACGTGAGGAGCATGTGTGGCCTTGGTATTTTGCACGGAGGCCCTGGGATCTTTCCAAAATTGCAAAAAGGTCCCTGTGAAGCACCCCCACGTGAGGAGCACGTGCCTAATGGAGAAATTGCATTCCACCCCCCAGCATTATAGGTAATTGCATTTAAGTCCCTGTCAGCATGTTTCTTTTATGTAATTTTATTTTCTGTATTGCAAATACACCCCTGTCTTTGCACACATCCCTAGGTGTCATTTTGCATCATTTTGAAATTCTAAAAATTGCATGTTGTTGAGTAACTTGTCCTCTATCTGTTGTGACACTTGTCACATTTTTGTAATTGCAGTAGTTTTTTGAATTAATTAATTGGTTGACTTTTGTGATATTTTGCCCAGTTGGACCTTTTAATTGATAATTAATTTTCTATGATTCCAAAAATTCTCAAAAAATCACAGTAACTTTAGGATAGTTAACTGAACTTTTCATAAAAATTTCATGTCATTTGCACACATATCGAGGCCTAAATAAATTCTTTAGTGATTTTCTTAGTTTATTTTTAATAAGTTCATTTCACAGTAAAATTAAGGTTTGACAATTTTCCTAGATTCCTTATCATCAATCTATTAAGATAATTTTAGTTCCTGAAAATATTGTGATTTGTTATTTATTAAAATTAAATTAGTGAAAATCACCCTGCAGTTTTGTTTAATTCATAATTAATTCATTTAGTGTCGAGAAATTCCAAAAAAATTAGGGTAGTTCATTTTCATCATATTTAATCATCTGGTCATTTTTATAATTTTTGGACTTCATTTGATATCTTAACTGATTTAACTTTGGATTGGCTGGATTTTTGCATGTGACTGCATAGAAAATAAAAAAAGAACAAAAAAATATCCTCCGAAAATCATACACTTAGAAATTTGCTAAAAATCTATCTAAGGAGATAGATGCCTCCCTGAGTTCGACCTTGGACTTCACCAAGTAAAAAATCTGCCGCTTGAAATTAACTCGAATCTAATTTAAGTGGTTTTTTATATTCCCTCTCGTATCCGACTGCAACGAAACTGATAATTAATTTGGACATTAATCTGACCAAGTTAACCAAGGGTGCGGGAGCGGACATCAACCATTCAGGGAAAAGAATCGCTCACAAGGTGTTGCAATGTGGTTTCTTCTGGCCGACCTTGTTTAGAGATGCTGCAGATTTTGTACGATCGTTCTCTGTTTGCCAAAGGATGGGAGGGATTGCTAGAGCAAGAGATGATATACCCACGCAGACTGTGATTTTTTGTGATGTTTTTTATGCTTGGGGCATAGATTTTATGGATTTTTTCCTAATAGCCAAGGTTTTGAATATATCTTGTTAGCGGCTAATTACTTGTCCGGATGGGTGGAGGCTATTCCAACCCGAGCTTTAGATGGTAGAACTATTTGCAAGTTTATTAAGGATCATATTATTTCACAGTTCGGGGTTCCTAAAGTTTTGATATCTAATGGAGGTAGCCATTTTGTGAATGGAATGATGAAATCTTTATCAAAGGACTATGGGTTTGAGCATAGAATAACTAGTCCTTACCACCCTCAATCAAATGCCATGGCAAAGGTTTCAAATAGGGAAGTAAAAAAGCATTCTTCAAAGTTAGTCCAACCTGATAAGAAGAATTGGTCTTAGTTGTTAGACCAAGTTCTGTGGGCTTACAGGACGGCTTACAAGACACCTCTAGGGACTTCCCCCTTCAGGATGATTTATGGCAAGCCATGTCATTTGCACGTTGAGTTAATACACAAATTTGAATGGGAAATTAAGAAAATAAATTGGAGCTGTCACTTAGGGAAGTTATGTAGAGACCTCAACCTAAATGAATTAGTGGAAATCCACAACCAATCATATGACAACAGCATGATCTATAAGGACAAAGTTAAGAAGTGGCATGATACGCATATTAGATGCAAGAACTTTGTTCCTAAACATAATGTATTGTTGTTTAATGTGAAGTTGAGGATTTTTCATGGGAAACTAAAGTTTAAGTGGATAGGTCCTTATTGTAAGGGAAGTGCATGAGAATGGTAGTGTAGAGATTTCAGAGATTTCAGAAAATACACCTTCCTTTTTGGTTAATTGGTAGTTACTTAAGCATTTTATAGAATCCAAGGAAAGGTTAACTGTGGTCGAGCTGATTAACTTCATGACTGCTGAGTCAGTTTAATTTTTATCATATGAGTCATGATTGTCATCATAAGATTCATATCTGGAAGATTCATACTCTTTAACATTCATTTAACTCATTCACTTCTTATTCATTATTTCACCTACACTTAGGCCTCTCTCAACCTAAGTATAGGGGATATTTTCCCTCATCTCTTTCTATGCTCTGGTTTCATCTATAAATATAACTTGATATCTTTTCTTAAGTTTTCCACATCCTAAGTATAGGGGAAACCATTCTTGTATATTCATTGTGACTCATTCTTACACTTGTCCCAGTTTTGACTCAGCTCTTGTGGATTATTTTATGCTTAGTTGAGATATGTTTCATATCACTGTGTGCTATGAGGACATAGCAAAAGCTAAGTATAGGGGGTCTACCATATATATTGCATAATACTCTAGCCATAGCTCATATTTTAACTCAATCTTATGGGGTTATGGGTATAGAGTTATAATTTTGAGCTGAGTATGGTATAGAATATTTTGAAAATAATCTTTGAAAAATATATATACATATTTGACATGATTTTCAAATGTTTTACATGGTTTGCAAAAATACGGTTTGACATGTTTAGAAAATCATTTTATAAAATATTTTGAAAACCTATATATTTATGTGACATTATTTGAAAAAAAAGTTTTCAAAAATTCTTTTCAAAATTAAAGTGAAATTAAGACTAACTAAATTTTTCAAATACAATAAAAAATCAAAAATTAAATTTTGTTGTTTAAGGTCCTCAGAGGTCATGATGGTTCACTGAATCGTTGCTTCTTTCTCTTTATAAGGTTGTTTGGCCTTAGAGTTTTTCAGAATTACACATGGAGGAAAGTCTGGATCTCAATTCTATATTTTGTAAGATCAAGTTGATAAAGAGTTGTTTGAAAAGAGTGATGAGAACTGAGGAGTCTGATTTATTGATAAAAGAATTAGATATGAAAGTACCCTTACCATTTCTTAATAATGTCCAGTTCTTAGATTCTCACCTATCTTGTAAGTGGGGTCAACTTTCTATGTCTAGTTTCTTTCTTCTAAGGAAAACACAAAATTTTATTGCAGGATTTAAAGGTTTGATTCATCTTCCCATAATCGTGAAGAATTTTGTGGCTTTCCATGTAGATATGGATATCATTTTTGAGGAAGAATGTCATCATTCTAGGATATTGAAATTTCAAATTGAGGAAGATCTTTCGTATTCAGATTCTGAAGTATTCTATTTCAGGAAGAAGTTGTTGAAATATAAGGTTGCCTGTGATTTTAAACCTGCAGATCCGATCTTGATTTTGTAAAGAAGTGAAGTTTGTAGTGTTATGTTGGGTATCCTAAAATGTTCTTTGTATTGTCCCTCTGTGATGTTCTGTCAAAGATACCCAGTCTCTCATTTCGTTTCAATAAGCCTTATAACTCTTTTATTATTTTATAAATAACTAACATACTAACTTATTAATTTGTGTCTTTTCCTGACATACTTTCTCCATGCACTCGAGACTTGAGATGATCTTTAGCACTTGATTTAAGGAGTCCCTAGACTTAGAGTTATCATATATTAATCATTAGGGTCTTAAACTTAAAAATACTTACTCTCATAGTTTATAGATATGCATGCTATATTTTCATGTTTAAACTCTCTTAAAAGAATTTGACTATCACTCAAAGCACGACTGCATTCATGATTGAGATGAGTCAGGATATCACTAAGGAAATTGAGCTTTGAAGTTTGAGTTTGGACTTGATCTATATGATGCTCTATGATGGGACAAAATTAATGACGACTTCCTGAAACATGAGTGTCAGCATCTTAGCGAGTATGGGAAATGTTTCCATGCTATCTTTTGAATTAAACCTAATGTGTCAGGGTGTGATGACATTAAATTAACAAGTTGATCAGTGTGTGCCAATCTTTTGGTAAAAGCAGTGGAGCTAGCCAAAAACAATGGAAAGGAAGAAAAAATGATGAAAGAAAAGCTCTCATTTTACAAAGTCAAATATCAAAGAGCTGCCACCAACGGCGAGCGCTCCCAACCATTTCAAAGTGTTCATTTGGACCACCACTATTAGGACCAGGAGTCGGGCTAGCACCCACGCAAGACTCTACATCGTAAATGCTACAAGTTTGGGTGTGTATTGGCACTTGAGAGAACCATGCTCCAATGAGAGGAAGAGAAAATAAGTACACAATCCTACATCCTCCATAATATGGCCTTCCATCTATTCCTTTAAAGTATGGCAAACTAAAGAGACGGTGGATTGAAGCAAGACTAGAATTGTTCCCTAGAGTTGAGGGTTGGGCCCTTAGGAGAGCTTCCAAGATTGGAATTTTTGGTGATGTCTTGATTCTACTCTCATGACACAGTCTACACTAAGTCATAATTTTTATATTTATGTATACATTGGGAGTATGACAATTAGAGGAGTTAAATTCCTTTCGATTAATACTTGGATGAATTTAGAGTTTTAGGATTCCTAAGACCTTGTGTTCTAGGTCAAATTAAGCCATGTATACTCACTTACACTTGTCAGGGAATTCACTAATTAAACGAACTTTCTCTAACCAATTCTTTATTTATTAGCTTGAGGACAAGCTTAGCTTAAGTATAGGGGGTGATAAATCTTAGATTTATCATCATTAATCTCAATTATTATCTCTCTTGCTTAAGTAAAATAACAAGATTTATTGACTAATTAACAATAACTACTAACTACTATGTTGTAAATAATTGACACTAATTATTATATATTATTATATCACTATTACAGCGTAATATTTTATGTAGTTTGTTTCTTATTAAAAATCAAATGAAAATGAGAGTAATATTATCTATAAATAAAATAATATAAAATAAAACAAAATTACAAAAAAATTAAGCTAAAGGTACATGACATCTGATCTCTTTGACTTCTACATGAAAGTTGTAGATGTCATCGAGATCTACAACTTTTAATGTTCATGACTCTTTCTAATTCTCCCTCTAACTAATTCTTTCTTAATTAACACTGATTTTCTGAATTAACTTAATTCTGATTGGGTTATATGGCACCCTCTGCTTTGGCCACATGGCCTTCTCCTTTATCACCACATGCACCCTCATTTCCTCTGTCGGATCTCTTTAATCAGAACTAATCCAGTCCATCTTTTAGCACCTCGATCATGACTGCTTGATTGGTGTCTGATCAAACGATGCTCAATCACATCAACCCCAACCGTCTGATCTGATGATCGAACAGTTGAGGTTCATCTTCAACCTCCAGCCTTCTCCCCCCCCCCAAGCGTTGCAACCCTTCGTTCATGGCAACTTCCTTCAATTTTTCCATTTTCCATACACTCTAACTACCCTCGAAAGCTCTACCAACTTCCTCTCCATACCACCCTCTTCCACGCTAAACACACCATAATCATCATCCTTAGGTTCCTTGCTAACTGGCGGTGGTGGAAACCACAGCCTAAAGTCAGCAACCTCCTCCATCTATTCTTTAAATACCCCTCCACCAACCACCTTCGCCGGCTATCCGCCCTTACGAGAGTTTGCCCCAAGCTATCTAGACTCTAGATTGAGTAAAGAAAGGGCTAGAACTCCGGTGAGATCCTTAGTTCTTATACGAAGACACAGCCAAAGTCAAGGTTGTTTGAGCTTAGTTACTTAGCCAGGAACTTCAAGTGAAGATCTCGAAGCTTTAAGATTCGTACTTTGACTCAAGATTCAACTTCAAGAAATTCATCTTCAACCTTTGATTCCACGTGAAATTCTGATCGTGAGTTTTGCTATTATTCTCATATTTATCACATCTATTTCACTTCATCAAACTTCTGTCAAAATGTGCCCTCGATTCCATCTTTGAACCACGATTCACACGTGATCCTCCAGTTAATCTTTTCATTATTGCATCTCTATGTTCACTCCACGCCATTGTCTTCCACTACATGAAGAAGACAACTCACTAGGGCTTGATCCACGCATTCACATAGCCCTTCATTTCGTCCATTTTAGCCTTCAAAATGCTTGCAGGCGTTTGTGCTTTCGTTGCTAACCTTTTAGGTCCTTAATTGGCTTTAATGATAGGAGATTGAAGCATATCTCTGATCTCCCACTTTCTCTCAGGTGAAGCTTCATCGACAGAGCTCTCCAGACATCCTTGTGACTTTTTTGAGAATCAAACATCATCGTCGACATTCGATGAAGGTTTTTGGATCTTTAGAACAAGGAGGAGCACAACGGATCCTTTCAGCCTTCGTCGGAGCACAACCTGAATGCCGGTGTGCACAGAGGAGCCAAAGAATAGTCGGGAAGCAGATACCGTCGATCTCCCAAAATTGGGCGAGATCCAACGGACCAGGTTGATACACGCCACTATACCAAAGCATCGCTTCAGCCTTTAAGCTCGTGTGTCGAGCATGTATCCGAGTCTAACGTGGAGCAGTAGACGCGGACGCGTAGCCCTGGCCTGAGTCCGAACCTGCATCGAGTCACGTGGGTATGCACGTGAATTGGAAAAATTGCAGTGCTTACCCCTAAATTTCCAATATTTACAGATAAGTCCTTCTGCCTGCATTTAAATTAAATAAAAACCCATGTGGGTTATTTTATTTACATTTTAGTCCCAAATTGTCCTGTTATGTAATAAAACTTGGAAGTTTTCTTGCAAAAAGACCCCTGGATTCATTGTTGAATATCTTTTTATACTTAAATCCAATTAAAGTGATTTTCATCTCATTTCAAAGCTTGTTGATACTCTGTCTCTTGGATTCTTGCATATTAATTTGGGTTTAAAATCACATATTAAGTATTATTGGATTTAAGTGCTTGTTTACATCTCTTTATTTCATTGAAATTGCACTTTGAATGATTATTTGATCATGCCAAATTCTTTAATCTTTAATGATCTATTGTTAGTTATTCTTAATCAATATTATTAGGTCATTATAAGATTTAATTGCTGGGTACACTTATTAAAATTTACAAGTGAAATTCTCGCCTAATGTTGAATAAAGTTTTGAGACTGAATTCTCTAGTTGCTAAGTTACCTATCTTGTAATCAATTCAGGGTATCTTCATAATTGATCGAAGTTATTGTCTTGTAGATTTAAGTGTGGATGTCCTATTAATGTTGTTTGTGCACCATGGTTTGCATTTAATTTAATTGCATAACAATATGTTAAAAATCTATGTTTTGTGCATCATCGTAACATAATTAACCTAAGAATTGCTATTTGAAATATTTGATCTCTAAATTTACTCTTTATCTTGTGCATTTAAGTGTGGATGTCATATTAATGTTGTTTGTGGATCATTGTTTGCATTTATCTTAATTGCATAAAAAATGTGTTATAAATCTATATAATTGTGTTTTGTGCATCAACGCAACATAATTAACATAAGAATTGCTATATGAAATATTTGATCTCTAAATTTACTCAATAAATTACTCACGTCCTTGTGTTCGACTCTGGACTTCCTAGGTTATAAATTAAAGCTGAGAACCTCATCACTGAGATTCTTCTCGGTTCTTTATAAGAAGCTAAGTGTCCGTGCTATAACAGATCTACTATTTTAATACATGCATTTAGCGACTCATCGCAGCATTCCCCTAAGAATTTTATCCAACAACCGCTGAACATTCAAGATCTAGTTGTGGTAGCAACCACATTGAAATACCTTTTTCAAAGTGACGCAACGACTTGAATAATAGGCTATCTGTCGTCGGGGAGTTGTCTCTTGAAGAGGGCTCTTTACAATGAAATTGCCTCTTCAAAAGGCACCTGAACTGAATGGTTATCAATGTTAATTTGGTTCTAATGTCAACTGTGTTAACATCGTCTTCAATCGCCATTGGATTAGGCATAAAGTGATCCCTATATTGAGAGAGCAGAAACATCTGAAGTCGATGGCTCTAGCTACCAATTATGGAGATAAGCCGTAGTTGTATATGCCTGAACCTTAGTGGCTCACCATTCGATAAGAGACCTCAACCTCACATCCTCCCGTTGCAATTATCTTTAGTCCACAACCCAATTCTTTTTGGTTGGTTGAAATTACCGAAGTGGCTTGAACCTGTTGCAATTATCTCTCGATTAATCCTGTGAAGTTTTTGCTTGTAATTCCATCCTTGTCTGTGGGGATTAGCTTATCACTTTTGGTCTGTTTGAACATTAACTACTCTTCTTACTTTTCGATGAATGCCTTTTGATCGTTTTTCAATAACAAAAAAGATGCATCTTAGTCCACACTTTTCAATCACATCTTAATTTTCTTGAGTTTGAAAAAGGAAACAATGCCAAAGTTATCTTGTCTGGACATGGTAGGCTATTTTTAGCCTTGATGAAGAAAACGACGCAATACAGATCATGCAGTCGCCATCCCTTGTTTTCTTAATCCTGATCACTAATGTCTTAGGAGATATCTCTAAATGGGAAATTAACGGCTATGATATGCGATGAAGGTTAGTGTATCCATAATAATATTTTTTTAAAGAGTCAGCATGAACTTAGACACTTTGATTTAAATATATTTATTTTCCATAAGTGCAGCCATCTTGATCTTTTATGTCTTCTTTTTTTCGATAATGTATATAAAATTGTCAACTGCCGGTAGGAGCTTGGAAATTGGTTGCCATGGATCAATCATATAATAACAATTTAAAATAATAATATAGCGTTCTTATTTAAACTTTTAAAAATAGAAGATGATAACCCTAGATAATCAAGATGAGTTAGATTTCACGTCAAATACATGTTACGCACATATGTGGATGTAGATGATTCTAATTCGAATAGAAATATAAAATACGTTATATTTGTGATTTTTATTTTGTAACACCTAATATATTCCCACGTCAGAAACTCATAAAGTGTGAAAGCAGGTTGAAAACTTGTGCATAAGCATTTTGGGTGGTTGTCAACGTGTCCTATCGGGCTCGAGCCCAACAAATTGTCAAAGTTAGTTTTTCTCAATAACAGTTCAGAAACCTAATGGGACGATACAAATCGTATCAGAGCAGGTTCCCTCTGATATTGAAAAGGATTACCCGGAAGGGCCTAAGCAGGGAATGTCCAACCGCCACTATTACTGAGAATAATTGATGGACCATTTCGCAAGGATGATGTTACGAATATAAGTGGGTGGGTTGTAACACCTCAACATAGTCACACATCAAAAACTCACAAAGTATGGGAGTGAGCAATAAATGGTATGGGTTACAACTTGACAACTTGATTTTAAAGCATTTTGGGTGGTTGTTAATGTGTCCAAATTAAAGTATGAAATTAAATTTCACCACAAAAAGCTAACAAAATGGAGAGTTAGGCATTCATTGGCCATATAATTATACATGATAAGTCACAATCAAAAGTGATTAACATCACATCCCTACAAAACAACTTCATTAATATAATAAAACATAATAAAAACTTTGAATAAAGAAAAATAATAAAAGAATAGAATAGAAAAGTACAAAAGGCGAAAGGATATATATACACAGACATGTAGATATTGACACAATAAATCAAGGAATAAATATAATTGTAAGTATATTTATGATTTTATCCTATAGATCAAGTCAAACTTACTTGGTTGACAAAGAACAAAATAGGAGAAATGAAACCGGAAAATTGCAATAAACTATACAATCATTGACTCAGATTACGTATACATAATATATATGCATATATATCATTAATATTTTTGTAGAATTTAAGTCAACTCCTATTATCTTAATTGTTCGTATAACTTGTTAGTAAAATATATAAAAGTTCAAAAATGGCTCACAAATTCCGTACTATAAATATGTAAAAAAAATCATAATTATAACATGACGATAACTTGCAATGATAAATTCTAATGAAATTTACTCATCTTTAAATTTGAATATGAAAAATAATCTAAATTTTAAAAATACTTTGTATTTGAGAGGAGTTCATATAATGTGTGTTTTGGGTATTGGGCTCTATTTTACACATGTACAACTATAAAGAAATTCTATATTTGAGAACTATATAAAGATGTTGTTAACTAATTTGAAATATGTTGTTCAAAATGCTCGCATCCCCATTCTGACCTCCCTTTTACCCTTATTTTCTTTTATGAAAATACCTTCTCCCTGCAGCCTCCGCTCTCATTCAGGCCCCTCTAATGACGCACCTTGCTTTTGCCTGACTTTTTGACTATCTATATGTAGAAGAAAGAATGTCATGAAAGGGATCAAAGATGAGGTTTGATAAATGCTCGACCGTAGGGAGAGGGCTGATGAAGCGCATAAGGCGTTCAAACTTCAACCAATTCTTAAAGACATGTTTAATTTGTTTTCCTTCATTTGTAAAATTTAATTATCTTCATGATATTTTATTTAATAGTAAATATAAACAAATCAAATTAAATAAAAAAAGAATCAAAATAAAATACATAATTTATAGGCTACTTATACCTTTATGCATACTTATGTTATATATAAGTATGCTTCTAACATTAATTAAAATCTAACTAAATGTTAGATAAACTTTTAAAATGTTATATTTAATTAATTAGATGTAATTTATATAACTATGTCATGTGTAAAAATGAATATAAAAATTAAATCAATTTAAATACCTAGCAATATATACTAATGTACATAGTATTCATTTTGTCATTCTTTTTTGGGAAGAACTTAATTATAACTGTGTGAATGAGGTATTTTGCAAACTTTCCCTTCTACAAAGCTATTAATGAGAATTGTTTAGAAATTAAATATCTAGAGTTTTATATTTTGACTCCATCTACTATTTATTATTTAATTAATAAGTAATAATCTATTTAAAGGAACTCTAGCTAATGGGAAGATGGTGCATAACAATCCTCTCCACAGTTCCATCAACCAAATTAAGCTCATCCCCAAGTGAAGAAAGTATCACCTTCCTTGCCTCCCAATGACCTACCAAGTTAAGCTCCTCCCCAAGTGAAGAAAGTATCACCTTCCTTGCCTCCCAATGACCTACCTCAATTATTCAAAATACTAGTTGCCCGTCATCTAACTTGAGATACCCCTTTTTACATTAATAAATAGTAGTTAACCTCTGCAGTTTATTATTACTCACCATCCACCTCAACCTACTCCTATGAGCTTTAATGTGTGACATTCACTCGATGGATAAAATCCGAGGCTACAAGAATGTCGAGGAGAAGGAGGCAATCTAATCGAAGGATCAGTTGAAACATATGCCCTTAAATAGTTTAATTAATGAACAAAATATTAATCAATTAAAGTGGATTAACATATGGAATAATTATTTTATGAAACACTCTGTTGCAGATAGAATATATTTTGTACAAAGTTGCATCATAGTAAAGCTACGTAATTCATGATTATATTCAAATATTTCGATGAGTCAAGCAGATGGTGATGATCATTGAGCAAAGCAGGTCCATAATCTTGTTAATTTCTATTTATCGATTCAATTTGTAATAATGTAAATTATAATTTATAATTGTACAAAGCCTTTATAATAAAAAGATAAACACATGTATACTTTTCAAGTAATGTTATATTAGTACAAGACCATATGACCGGTATACTCTTAATTGTTCAAAGTGTCATATATGCAAGTATTTTGTTGCACCCGATACATATCCATGTACATGGGTACAAGTTTTGTTACATGCACTAGTATCTTAATATACCATGACATATCTTGACAAGTTCAAATTCAAGTATTTTTTCTTGATCTTACAGGACAATTTTCCATGTACACGTATGTACTTTTCGATGTTAGACCTTTGAGCCTAGTCGTTTCAAGATGCCTTTGAATCATAATTGAAGTTGCACTGGTACACAATCTTGTAAAATGATATATATACTAGTCATTGAACCTTTCTTATAATGTGATGTTCACTATTGCATCGACACATACCTAGATGCACTTGTACACCAACAAAGATAGCATATTTTAGTTGTTTTTAGTTGAGATATTTTTATTTCTTCTTTTTTGAGTCCTTCTACTCAGCTCTTTCAACATACACCACACAAGCTCTGCTCGCCTACATTATACTCTATATTCTTGATAATTATTTATTATTCTCAAAAGAAGATCTATTATTGCAAAATTCCATTAGTTCCGTGTCTTCTTCGTAACCTCAAGCTTTGCTCTCTTAAAAAGTTCTATTCTGATTCCAATTTGATTTGCATTTATATTTTACATGTTTTACATGCTTTACTAGATACTTTTATTTTCCTTTTTTTCTTTGCTAAGAGAAATTCTATGCGAAGGCATTTATTCTAAAAAAGAAGATAAAAATCTTTTGTAAAATTTAGTAGCTTGAGGTATTCTCCATAAAATCCTTTCTCATCCTTTATATATGATTTGGACTAAACCAGAAGTAATCATGAGAGTTTTGAAGCCATAGGTTGGCCAATCTTAGGCACAAGATGTAACCTTTGAGTAGGGTAAAACATGTGTAAATATGTGTGTGCTATGGTTTGCTTGGTGTATTTCTCTTATTGAGCTATTTGTGTCTTATCCCCCCCCCCTCAAGTATTTATTCATGTGGTATCAGAGCATTCTATTTTAGGTAATACATTAGTCATTTTCGTATACATAAAAAAAATGAGGTCAACCAATGTCAACAAGCATGATGGGTGTTCGTCAACCAACCACCTTACTTTACTGTCACAAGGTATACACATTGGCATAAGAAGATGAATATCTTCTTGAAGTCATCTGCAATAGATTACTAAGAAGGAATTCAAAGTTCCTGAAGTTGTCAAGGAAATAGGATAATATTTACCTACATATGTAGAGCAGTTGCCAATAACTATAAGGCAATGAGCATTTTGTATTATTTTTTATCTACTAAAGAATTCAAAAGGGTATAGTAAGAATTCTCTCAACTATAGTTTGTATACGAGATTTGAGATATCTTGAGGTCTCTCACTAAGGGTTTAGTAAGAAATCTCTAGACCCTTACCATCCCTTAAAAATTCTGCTCTTGAGAATTCAAATTCCATCCTTTCCCTACTCGCCTTTTCTAATCAAGCCGGAAAGGCCTCACTTGAATGAGCATAAACAAAGTCAATCTAGTCTCCTTTTCAATCCCTTATTATAACCAAAGGGGCTTCAATATTATATTCAAAATCACAATATTCGGATGATCTCCACTAGTTTTTAAAGGACCAGAAGCCTTCCATAATGACTAATAGTTCAGAAGTTCCAAATACGTTACGCTTGGAAGAGGTGGGGTGGCATAGGTTAATGGGTGAATTCCTCTCTATAATAGTAGAATGAAGGAGTTAGGTTTATGCCCATGAGTGTTGAAAGTCCTCAAGCATGAAGAGGGTGAATCTAAAGAGCAAGACCAAAAGAACTAATCTTCCTCCCATACTCATGGCTTCCCCCTATGTCGATCCTAATTAAACATTCTTCGAAAGAAATCCAACCAAAGAAGACACATCCAATGTTGTGAATTAAATTAGACCAAAATAGGAGAAGGATGTGCAAGCGGAGAAGAATAACCAATTGATTAAGGATCATGAAACCATTTTTTCAATAGAGGTACGGGAATGGGTTGGGGTCAATGAAGTAGGTGAAGTGGTTGGATTTTGTCAGTTGTTGCACTTCGATCCGGGGGGGGAAGTCCCTCATCAAGAAAGACTCACTGGATAGATGAAAGGAGGTAGGAGTTTTACCTAAGATACCAAGGAACACCTTCTTTTAATGAATTAAGGAATTAGCAGTTTAGAGGCCTCTTGTAAGGCCTGAGAGTTCAAGGGGTTCTCGAGAAGGAACGAATGTGAATGAGAAACATCACTTTAAAAGATTTAGTAGTACTTAGTTTACATATTATCCGAGGGCTTCTTCATTGCCTATCTTGCATGAGCAAGCGAGCTTGTAATCTAATTAGGATGAAGGAAGGGCTATGACGGATGAGATTTTCTGGCAAGACTACTAGAAGCTCTCCTGAATATAAAGAAAAAAGGTTAAAAACAAGTTTCTAAACTATGTAATAGTTGGTGAGAAGTTCTGATCAAAAGGGAAGATATAGAAAGTCTAGTTAGGACTCGAGGAATTCTCATCTCAAGCTGAGGAGGAGCAGACTAAGCACATTTGAAGACTGGTATCATCTTCCATTGGCAAGGTTATAGTTTAATTGGGCATCATTCGATACACGAATTTAGTGACGATCCTCAAATTGAATCTGATTGAGGATTGGGGGTATTTGACAAATGAATTCAAGTTTTTCAAATGAAGCTAGAAGAAAGAATAAAGGAAATGAGTACATGAGTCACCAACATTGTGAGCTCATACAAAGGCCCTAGCACATATTACCCAATCGAAGAGAACATTGAGTAGTTCATGCAAACTCTTAAGAAACAAAAGTGTCCAAAGATCATAACTATAGTAGAAGCTAAGTATCTCAGCAAGCTATTTCTTAAGGAAATAATAGGAAATTTATAATAGGAAATCTAATGGCACAAGAAGTTAACTTATAGAAAGATGATAAAGGAAGGTGTTAAAGATGAATCCAAGGAAGGGAAAGGTTTATTTTAAATCAAATACTTAAGCAATTCTTATAATAATACAACATGGCATAAATAAGGAAAATATAGCTTTGATCTCTATGTATTTCTCATAATATGTAAAAGAAATGAGAAACCCAAGAAAAATTTCTCTGAAAAGACATATCATCAAGTTTTCTACTATAATAAAAAATATTAGCTTCAGAATGAATACATGAAGGAGACAATCTAAATTTAGAAAAAGAAAAAATATTTCAAGAAGAAAGCATTTGTGGTGACTTGAGATGATTATGACTAAATTTTAAGTGTCGAGTAAGAAGATTCAAATGTCGAAACAATACATCTCTTTCTCATGACATATGAATTCAAGACAAATTACAGATTTCTCGAAGCATATAACGAAATTTTCTTTGCATATATGAACATGAAAAAGCAATGCAAAGTTGTTCTTAACAAAATATGTGGTTAATGAAAAAGCTATCTTAAAAAGATTACTCACAACCTCTAATAAAGAGAATGAGAAACTATTAGTTGAAAAAAAAATGTTATTTTTGAAACCAACTAACTTAAGAATAACATTAGTGAATTTGAAAAAGAGGTTGATTCTTTAAGGTTAAACACCAATAGGCTAGTAGATGACATATATATGTTTACTTAGGGAGTAGAAAATCTACAAAAACTTGTATCCATTCAGATCCCTAAGAATACCGACCATGCTACATGTTATGTACCTGAAATGAAAGAGGTGAAACCTACGGCCAACCATGCATTTTTTGCATAAAAAGAAAATTGAGCATGTATATGCATATTTATCTATGTTTAAAATTGAAATGATTTCAAAATCATTTAGTCATTAGGATATACATACTAACTATCAAGATTGAAGAAGGTATATATACATAGAAGAATATCATGCCATTATTTTGTAGAATACCCTTAAGAATACGAAGTGGATCATAGACAGTGGACATTCGCATCACATGATGGGAAACTCCAAGATCTGTATCCAATTAGAACTTATCAAAGAGGGGCATGTTACCCTAAAAAGTGACTAGCGATCCCAATTATAATTAAGTGCATTAATAGTAATCAAAAGAAATAGATATGAAACATATAAATGGTTAGCAGTTTGAAGCACCATCGTTGAAGAGTAAGCAAGATTTGTGAAAAAAAATCATAAGATGTTATTGATGAATCTCTTATTCTCACTCTTTATTCTTTTATTTTAGCTCTTTTTCTTTGAAAAACATCATGTAAATCCTTGTAAATATAATAACTTAGCAAATTGCATGTTTGTGTTAATGTTGCATATTTAGCATGCATCTTTGTGAAAAAATAAAAGAATAAATGAAAAGAAAAAGAATGAAATATTTAGAATAAATATAGAGTGACCCAAACCCCAAGAGAAGGCCAAACCTTGACCTGATCGTAATAAAATAAGTACAGAGAGATAGTGCTCATTATGTGTTGTTAATACTACTTATACTTGTCTATTTATTTTTGAAAAAAAAATAAAATTAAATTATTTTACAACCTTGTATTTATTCCTAAAAATAAATATAAAATAAAAATAAAAAAAATAAATAAAAATAAAAATAAAATCCTTTATTCATTGTACAAAACACATGTGTACCTATGACCTCCACTATTTATTACATACATATAAATATTTGTAAAAATATAATAAAAATTATTTTATACTCCTAAAATTATTTTGTAAATAAATAAAATATAAAATATGGGTATTTATGTAAAAATAAAATAATAAAAATATTTGTACATAACACATAGGTATATTATAACAATATAATACTATATATTGTATATAAAATAATTTATTTTCATAAAAATAATAAAAAATCACAGCAAAATACTTTGAAAAATAATAAAGTTTTTTTATTTTATACACTTTTTATTTTAAATTCATTTACTATTTTTTATTGAATTTGTAAGTATTTTGTAAATTCTAATTTTCTAATTGGTCTAGGCATTTTGTTAACCCCCGGTCAACGCCTCCTTCTAGTCGGGTCAGAATCGGATTCCTCTCATCGGACCTCCTTCTCCCCATTTCCCAGCCTAACTCCAGCCACCTCTTGCCCTGATTTCTCACCTGAGCACCCTCCTAGGATCTGTGATCCTCGCAGATCCCTAGGAAGGCGCAGATCTTCCAAGGGCTGCATGCTCCGCTCGATCTTTCCAGGCTCCTGGAGTTGGCTATAAAAGCTCTCATCCACCTTCTAGCGCTGCAGCTCATGTCTCGCACCTTTCTTCACCCCTAGACATCCCTAGAAGAGTGACAACAGTTGGGAGATGCCTTTGGATCAGAGCTTGGTGTCCTGAAGCCGCAGCTCAACCACATGGTCAGAGCGCTCCATCGTGTTTAGCCTCCCTGCCCGCCGCAGTGAGGTTGAGGCCAAGACCCTACTTCCCACCTCCGTCTGACCTTGCCGAGTCTGTCATTAGCCTCAAGTATTGCCTTCGTCCACTGCAATTCTCGTTTCAAATCGATTCTTCCATTTCACACCATCGCCGTTAACTTGCTCTGACTAGCCGATCGGAGCCCCATCTCGCATCCCTATCTCTATCGATCGAACAACCGACACTCGCCGCATCTCGTTTCGCAACCTGATCATCCTTAGACCTTCCCATTCGGGTAGGATTAAGACCGAGACTTCACTCCTTCACAGACTTCGGAAGTCGAACCCCACTCCCCCGTGCTTCTCTTACTCCCGTATGTAATAAACCTTCGCTGGAGCTACGCCTCTAAGTGACGTAAATTTTGTGTTGGTTTGCACAGACACCCCTAGTCGACCCCCCGATTGCTCAAGCGGAGCAGCTCCAGGCGACCCACAATTGTGATGGAAATTCGATCGTTCTCTTTCCCATCGAAGCAGCCCACCTGACGCGCAGAGCTTTCATGAGTGTACCAGGCCCTTCAGGTCTCTCATTAGGTCGAAGGATTCCCTCCATCGCTCAATCAAAAGTCGCATGGGGGCTGTTCTTCCAGCAACCTTCTCCATCGTCGGATGGGGCCCGCTCTGCCAGATACGATCCGAGTCGCGTGACACTCCCAGCTTCTCAGTCGTTAGAGCAGGATCTGATGTACCTACCCCGCACATCCGCGACATCTATAGTAGCCGTCAGATCTGTCCTCAGCAGAAGATCAGAGCCATACCTCAACGCAATGTCCAACGTGCGCCACGTGGCCCCAAGGGGTATATTTCCCTTTCTCCCTCGTTCATTTTAGTATTTTGCTTTAGTCCTGTAAATAAAAGTTTTAGTTCAGGTATTTACAGTTTGGACCTCAGATTTTTAAGATTTGCATTTTAGTCATGTTTGTTTGAGCTCACGTGCAGCCACACGTGCTTTCTTGGGTTATTTGCAAAACTTAGTCTGAACTTTTAGGTTATTGTGAATTAAATGAAAAGTTTATAGTATTTGCACTTATGCCCCTATGATCCCAGTTCATGTTATGCGTGCGTGTTTGTGTGGATTATTTGCAATTTAGACTCTAAGCTTTCCACGTATTTTATTGTTTGGCCTGAAACTTTACTTTAATAGCAAGTAGGCACCTGTGAACTGCTTGTCCTTTATTTAATTAATTAAATATCAAATTATTCTTAAATTTTCCTAAAAATTACTTTTGGCTCCTATTGACATGTCGTATTGTAATTTTTGTAGATTAATTTTGTTGCATTTATTATTTTTGAAAAATCAAAAACCTATAAAAAGTGTCCTGTCCATTTTAGAAAATACATAAAAATTCAAAACATTGTCCTACAAATTCTACAAAAATTCCTGCATGTGTCTTTTCATTTGTTTTGTTTATAGTAGCAATTTCTTTTAAAAATCCCTTATAAAAATCCTAAAAATTACAAAAGACTTAAAAATTATAAAAATCATATAAATTCAATAAAAACCAAAAATCCTCATTTCAGTTCATATTTGTAGCATTTTATGTCTAGTTTATCATAAAATTGATCCCTAAGATTTTATGGCATTTTAAGTAACTTTAAATTGTAATTTAATCCTGGTTGTGCACTGTTTATGCTTTTAGTCACTTTTTGATTTTTATAAAATTATAAAAACATTTGCAAAACCCTAGAAAATTACCAAAAATACTTTAAAATTTTTAAACCCCAAAAATATTTTTATCTTAATTTTTTAGCATTTTTAGCCTTAAAAAATACAAAAAGATTTGTGTGTGCCTTGTTTCTTATTTGGTGATTTATTTCAAAATTAAAAAAATTGCAAAATCAAAACCACCAAAAATATATTCTATTTTATTTTATTTCAGAAATTTGTCTACTTTGTACATTTTTGTGCTCCTTGTGTTCGACCCTGATTGCTATACCAGGTAAAAAAATAGCGAGATTGCTTACATTTGTGTGTGCTTGATTGTTTATCTCTTATCTTGACTGGTTTATCTTCTTCTTGTTGATTTTGCCTTGTGATCCGGGCGATGACCCTTGATTATTTATTTTCCTAACCTGAGTTGCAAGGTCTGGATCATCAACTACTTACCAAAAACTCATGAGAAATCAAAGAAGAATATTTAGGTGACGAACACGATGATCGCAAAGTAATCCTAGTGTTCGATCATGGAGGGTCTACGGTGCCCGACAAGTACGGTCTGGCAATCGGTGTGTAGACTGCTCTCTCGGCTCTCGGATATCTGCAATCATGTGTGTCACCAATTAACCCTCAATGGCTCAAGCAATGAAGAAAAGTGAGCTAAAATTTATAGTACTCTACAAAATGATATGTATAGTATGCAAGTGTAGGGGTCGAGCCACTAAGGAGGAACAAGAATAGACCACAAAAATTGACAAAAAAACAATCAATGTTTTTTTGTGTATTATAGGGATTTTTTTATTTTTTAGGTTTTTTATATTTTATTTTATTTTATTGATTTTTTATTTTATATATTCTATTTTATCTTAGACTTTATCATTTCTATTTTCTTTTTATATTTTTGTGATTTTTATTTTTCTTTACATATATATAAGTAATAGATATATATATAGCAATATGTAGATACTCTAAATAATATAATAGATATATAAGATATACATATAGAAATAATATAGAAAAAAAAGAAAACTACCCTAAGTAGAGTCCTTTTTATTTTTAAGGGTTTCTCGTAATATTTTTTGGTACTTTAATAATAGTAATAATAGCAATAATAATATGAGTGTATAGTTATATATAAATATAAGCTAGTATATACATAGCTATAAATACAGAAAATAAAATAAAATATTTTTAGCTTTTTTATATTTTAATCTATTTTTTATAATTTCCTTTTACTTTTTACTAATTTTTTGTATTTTTAATTGAATGAAAATAGCAAAATACTGAACAATAATATAAGGCCGGATTGTATTGGAATTTAAAAAGAGATAACAGCCCCAATTCTTCCCCAATCTACTTTTAATATAAAATATATAATATAAATAAGATAAAAAATAGGAGATGGAATTTTTGGATTTTTCAAGAATTTTTATTACTTTTTATAAGTTTTTTAGAGTTTTTCTATTTTATTGTTTTTCTTTTTAGATTTTTAGTGATTTTTGGTGTATAGTTATAAAATACAATAATAAAAGCACTATATTTTTTTAGAATTTTTCAAAATATTTTTCTGTTTTTTGTAAATGCAAATAAGGAATAAGTGTAATATTTTTCAATTTTTAATATAGGAAAATATTTTAATTACCTAATGAAAAATATATGTGAATTAATCAAGTCTAGGCTTAAAATATTTTTCTTACAAATTTGATGCAAAATGATATTTTTATAAGCAGAATATAATAAATAAAAAATAATATTCTAGAAGAGACCTAAATGCAATTACAATTAAATAAACATGCATTCCATGGCATAATTTGAAAGAGTAAGGGCCTCTATGCAAAAATCCCAAGATTATTTAATAATATCATGTCAGTAGCGGTATACTTGCAATTTCCTAAAATATCTAAGGCCTACTAGCAAATTAACTAAAAAATTTTACACGGGAATACAAACTTTGTGAATCAAATAATAGAAAAACTACAGGGTGATCCCTTGCAAAATGTCTACCGCCTCACGTGTATGCGCATGTGAGGTGACTTGGAGAGGGACCTAATGATGGATGGTGGATGGTGGATGGTGGTTCGTCGATGGATGGTGTTGATTAGATCATAGGACATCGGGCATTCGATGGCTCGTAGATCTAGTGGAAGATCTTCAATTTGGAGCGGGAGTTAGATCGGATGGTGGCTGCTCTTCCTGAAGATCAGGGAAGAACAACCTCGCATGCGAGCTTCGATGGTGATCTTTTTCTCCTCTGATGGTCTCTGATGCTATGGATGGGATAAAAGGTTCCTGGAGGCTTTGCGCAGCGGTCGGGGTGCTCAAGTGAGGTCAGGAGGTCTATAGTGGAGCTCTGAAGGACGAGGAAGATATGGGGCACCTAGAGCATGTTCTTGGACAAAAAATGTCTCCAAAGAGGATATCATTCCTTGGTTCCTACATGGTTAGCTCCAGCACACAAAAGGGGTCCCCGGGGGTCTGTTTGGTGCTAAAATGGGTGGAGGTGAGTGTGGCGGAGGCCTTCCGACAGACGATGGAGGATAAGGCCAGATTCATTGATCATGGGTCCATCAGAGGGAGTGGAAGTGTCTGGAGTGTAGAGAAACAGAAGGGGAATGAGATGGAGGTGAAAGGCGGGGTGGAGCACAACTAATGAATAGTGAAATGATGGCCAAAGCTATAGCTCTAACGAACTTTGCTTTTGGAAAACATGAAATAAAAGGTGAAAATAACAAGAACTAAATGATAAAATATGCTATATTACTCCTAGGAATCAAAAGAACCTAAAAGCTATGGCTCTAACTCAAGGAAGAGGGATCCAAGGAGGAACTCCGGCAGCAATGCACGACGAGCTCGGATCTCCGACTTCAGCACCTCTTCCTTCGCACTAAAGGCTCGGGAAAGATCATTGTTGTCATCAGCAACCTAGAGCACCTAGAAATCTAGTATTTCGAGGGTCAAACAGGATCAAAATGGGAAGGGAGGCGGAGGATGGGTATATGTAAAAGGGTTTATTGACCGAGGTCTCTAGCTGGATGCATCGATCCATCAATCGAGGAATGATGGGCATGTGAAAGAGTGAAGATCGAGGATCAAAATCCAAAGAGAGATTGAGATGAAAGAGTGAAAGCCTTGGTCTTGAAAAATGGGAGAAATTGAGGTGGGCAGAGCTGACAGATGCAGAACTATGAGGGGCGGGGAGTTGACTGAGATCAACTCTGACCAGCTCCTCATTGGTCCACGTAGGACAAAAGAAGATAAAATATAAAATAAAACCTTTATTAATTCAATTTAAAATAATAAATAATTTTATTAATTTTTAGTTAAACATAAAAATATTTATTATTTTATGTAGCATTTTAAGGTGATTTTTATTTATTTTTTAGAGTTTATTTAATAGGTGTTAATTTTTATATGTACAAATAAAGGTATGTTTACCTATACCCTATGTATTTTATTTTTATTTCTATTTTTCCTTTTATTATTTTATACACATATATTTATAATTTATTTCAATATATGTAAATATATTTTTGTTATTTTTTCTGAAGTTATTTGTACACTTAAAATAATTATTTATATATTTAATGTATATGAATATACATGTATAATCCATCTATATATGATAATATACTTATTTATTTTAATGTATTTTAATTGATTTATTTTATTTTAATGATGTATATTCATTATGAATAATATTTAAAAAATATAAAATATAAAATAATGAAAATATAAAGAGTAAATAAATTGATTATTTTATATAGGTAAACTGCACAATGAGGGACTAAAACCTAACTTTTGCATCTTAACTCCAAATTGAATGAAACTACCTTTATTAAATAGATAACTTATTTCAAAAACAATAAGGTGAGTTTGGTGAATTTTGAGTTCAGATGGAGAAGATACAGGTTTGGGATTTTTACTTGTAGCTTTTTATTCTAGGTGTGTAGGGAACATTATACATTATTTTTATATGAGATAAATTTTGTACTCTTCCTTCTATTTTTATCTACAAGTTTCATGTTCAAAGTTTATTGATTTGAGGTATAAATAATAAAGTATAAAATAGATCCCAAATCCTATTTATTGGGGAATTAAAAAATTAGGGTCTTAAGTTATTTTTGGCTCTTATCTCCCTTTACTTTATTCCTTGTCGACCCAGTCATCATGATGCTTAGGTCTCGGGGTTTAGGTTCATTCACTACCTATGGTATTTCATTTTTTTCTTTTATTTTCTTTATTTTTTTATTTTTGTCTTTAAATACAACATTTTATACAATATTTATAGTGTAATTAATAGATATTATTTTATGCAAATTAATGTTACATACATGCATTTAACTAGGATTTAAAGGCCAAAATGAAAGAATAAAGGTGATGAAATAGAGATTCGTCAATAGGTAAAATTCTTCTTTGAAGGAGATCGAGGTAAACAATTTCAATAAAGAGTTATTTTTAAATTTCTTATTAATTACTGACGAAGAGATCACACTTTAGCATATAAACTTATGTCATAAAAACACAGATTATATAGTAAACTGGACAAGTTAAAATGAGTCAACGGTTTACCTAACCTAGATTTTACAAACCCTACTATTTGCTTTTCTTATGAATAAAATATAATAACATGAGCATTTATTAAGCAAAAAAGTCAGTATAAACCAATAGACCTCTTAAGTTTCGGCACCTTGACCTCTTCAGTCCTACTCATAGTAAGAGTAGCATTTAAGAAGAAGTTTTGATACATCTAAATATGGAAAACACAAGATAAAAACTTTTAGAATTATCAGGAACTTGTAAAACAAGCATATTTTTAGATCAAAGTCCGTTTGTAATAAACAAGACAATCATTATACCATGTAGGCAAGCTTACAAAATAGGGCACAAAGAAAGAAGAAACTACAAAAAATCAAAAGGTCATACTCTGGATAGCCAAACTACAACCCAAACGATCATGGCAGTATAGATGACTAGTTAAATACCATTAGTCGAAGGTTCATTGTCTTCAATTTAAATGAGAGTCATGAGGAACAAAGAAAACAAATGAAAGCTTAGTCAAAATTGATAAATTCTTTAGTATTATTAAATAGGTTATTTATATTAAGGTTCATGTTACCTCTAATTCTAGAGTCTCTTTAATTCCAACAAAATCAAAGTATGATAGAACATTTCATCACAAAATGACTACTAAAACAGAGAGTTAGTCATTTATTAGCCATAAAATAAGACATTATAAAGCACATTAAAAAGTGATTAACATCATATATTTTTTACAAAAATAGCCAAAGAATAACAATGATACAACTAAGAATAAAGCACAACGATAAAAGAATAGAAAAAGAAAAGAAAGAGAAAAAAGGAAAAAGGATGTATGTATTTGCATAAGTGGAGACCAACACACACTAACCAAGGAATTCATATATTGCAATTATATTTTTGATCTTAACCTAGACACAGAGTCATATTGACTTGACTGACAAAGAATAAAGTAGGAGAAATAAATGAAATGCCAAAAAGTAAGACTAACTAAATAAACATATTGTCTCAATAAGCTTACTAAGCTTGGCTCCTGAGCCACCAATGAGATTAACTTGAGTCGAGTTCATCAAGTTTGAGCTTTCTTGACACACATACAAAAAGTTCTAAGATAATATGAGTATATAAGTGCATTAGTATAACTCATGCATACTAATGAATCTATGATTCATCACATTTATTCTTTCATTTTGATTAAAATCCTTGGTAGAATGTATGTAAATATTAATTAATTCTCAGTAATTAACATTTTATCAAATTTATTAATATTATTTATTTAACACTTATTTTATCCAAAATAAAATAATAAAGAGAAAAAGAAAAACTGAAAAATAAAAGAAAAGAAGGATGTAGACATAAAATATATACAGGCTGATCCTAATCCCGAGACCAAGTCAATATTGGCATGATCGACAAAATAAATTAGTAAGGGGAGATAAGGATCCTAATTTATAATAATGTCAAAAAATTAAGACCATTAAATATACATTAATACATTTTTCACATTGTAAATATTTCACCTATTTTATTTATCATCAAGATCATCTCAACCCAAAATAGTTTCTTCTCAAAAGTTGTTTATAATAATATATCCTAATTTATAAAAATATCAGACAAATTATTTAAGGTATAAATAATATATTATGATGAATCGAAAAAGTCATTAAAGCCGACTTCTGGGGTTCATAACTATTTATAGAAAACTCCAAATTGACCAAACTCACTTTTAAACTTCATCTTATATAATACTATTTATTAGAAATATAAAAAAATATTAGAATAAAACATGTGAGTTTTGGCGTTTGGGTCCCTTTGTCTATAGGTACTATATGTATAATCTTCTCGATTTTCTATTTAATTATTCTTATCGCTATTTGACGATATTCTTTTTATAATGTGTTTCTAAAATTAGTAGTGAAATATAAAAAATATTATTTATTAAAAAATACCAATAAATCCTGAAGCCAGGAAGCCATGACCTTAATTTTTCAGACCTGATAACTCGGTCATATGGACTCTGAATTGGGCGTAGTCTATTTTAGAGTTCGTTTTATATAATTGTCTATCAAATGAAACTAATTTCGCTAAAATCGGAGTTAATATGCAAAAGGTAGGTTTTGGGACCTTATTGATATAAATTATATAATGTATCTCAATTAATATATGTCCTTTCTTAAATTTATATACTTATTAGTATTTTATTATTAAATTAAAAAATATAAATAAATAAAAAATTATTTATTAATTACTAATTTATTTATATATACTTAATTATGTAATTAATTAATTCATTCATTACTTACTTAATTAGTTATTTATTTTTAAATTATTTATTACTATTTAATTAAATTATTTATTTATTATTTAACTATTTTATTGTTTACCCCTTTTTTCTCTCTCCCCCTTCTTCCCTCGTGCCCTTCTTCCCCGCTTCCCTTCGTCGGCCAATGTCCTCAACCACCCGTCATTGGGCCAACAACCATTGGTGACCACAGCCACTGCCGGTGATGTGACCTGGTGGCATGCCCCCCAAGTCTCTTCCCCCATATATAGCTCCCAGGCCCCCTGGAGATCGACATCTGCCATTTGCTCCACATTTCCACCCGAGCTCTGAGAAGCGTAAGAGGTCTGGTGACAGGAGACATCTCTCCGAGTTGTTGAGCGAGGTTGAGTTTAGGAGATTCGGCGAGATCCACCGCCAGCATGAGCTCCGCTCCGCCATGCTCAACCTCTCCTGTCGTCGGGATCGAGGTCATTACCTAAAGGCTTTCAACCTCTGTTCCCCAGGCGAACATATCCATTTAGATCCTTCCTTCTCTTCTATCTCTCTTCTTAATCCCTCCTTCTCTCTTGTTTTCTCCGATTTTGATTCAAAACACAATATAGACCAAATTCATTACACATGTACACTGATCATCGATCCAACTTTGCTTCTCTGTGATCATCTTCCATCTCCGACCAACTTAGATTCTTAGGATCTGAGATACGATTCTCATCCTTCACCTTCGTCGGAGGATCATCACCCATTCATACATTACTCCTTCTCTGTCTGGACCGAGGCTCCGTGCTTTGAGTCTTTGATTTGTTGCAGGTCCCCGAGGACTAACAAACCACCAGGAATGTGGATTTGCATCTGAGCAGTATCAAACAAAGCATACACCATCGTCCGATCCTAGAGATCAAACATCACCATCAAGCCACATCGAGGAGCAGAATTTGCATGTCCTTCATTAGTTTCGTTTGGAGAAAGTATCTTCGAGATCCATCCTTTGTTTCAGATGCACCCGCAGCCTTCTAGTGTAGAAGCACAAACGCCATCGTCAAATATATGAGATTAACAGTTAATTCAGTAGAACACCAACAAAACCATTAGGAGGATCGTGATCGAGAACGAAAGCCACCGTAGCTAGAAGCATCACCGTACTACTTCCATCATCTTGAACACCGTCTCCTAGAGATTCGAATTGAACTAGAGAAGAACATCTATCGGATCCCAGACTATTTTTGGAAGAACTTAGCGTATAACAACCCTCGGATCAACTAAAAAGAGATTTGATTTGAGACGTATGATGGAGATCATCTCCATCCATTCGATTATCTAATCCGTTGCACAAGAGACTACCATGTGGGAATCTTGAGGCCTTCAGATAAGGACTGCCTAATCCGAGATGCTAGCCGCCACACTAGTTAAGCAACTCACGCGCTTTGCACGTGAGGTGCCTGATATTTTGGGTGAATTGCAATTTTACCATTGGAATGTTTTGACATTACAAACAGATCCTCGTATAGGTTTTATCATGTGACTCTTCACGTGTTGAGCGGAATTTTTGCAAAGGAGATCCTATTGTTTCTCATTTTTGCGATAAGGTTCAGGTGTTGAGTTCAAACACGTGCATACCGCGTGATTCCCTGGAGTTTTACACAGAACTCCCTGCTTTCTGCTTATTTCACACGTACTCCCCAATTTCCAGTTTATTACATATATACCCCTACAGTAGTAATAATTACTATACATGTTAAATGCATAATAAATAAAATGCCAATAATACAAATATGATAAAAATACATATAAATACATAGTATTACTCTATATATAGTATTATAACAGTTTTTTTCAAAAATAAAAAGATTTTCTATTTATAAAATAAATATTAAAAATACTAAAAAATATAATAAACTCATAAAATACATAAAATTTATAAAAACACCTTTAAAAAAACTACAAGAATTACCTATATTATATTTCACCATATTTTACATAATAAAATAAAAATAAAAATTAAATAAAAATAAAAATATAAAACGTATCAAAACTTTAAAAAATCATAACTAATTCTACAAAAATCGTATATATACATGGAATATATCATTTTGAAGGTATTTTCCTCTATTATCTAATCAAGATAAAGTAAAAAATATTTTCTTACTTTCTACTATTTTTAAAATCAAACATGAAATTTTTTAATAAATAAATAATTTTCAACTTTAAAAAATCAAATAAAAAAATATTTTTTTAAAAAAATTTCATAAAAAATTATAAAATACTTTAAACACTTAAGAACTTCAAAATTAAAACCAAATATAAAAATATAAAATATATACCTATATTTTACGTAGGTATATTAAAATCATAAAAATAATATAAAATTCATATAATTGAATGAAATTTCATAAAATTCCTTAAAAATAAATAAAAATTAGAAAACCCTTATATCTTAGTTTTTTTATATTTACCTTAGTTTTTAATAGTTTGCCTCCCTGAGTTCAACACTCTCGTACTTAATGTTATACATCTTAGTTTAGGAGTATAAAATAATAATAAATTTTTCTAGTAAAATTCGACTGATCATTACAACGACAGTTGTCTATTTTTAGATGACTCGTCGGACGTGTTTTTCACATACATGCATCTATCTCATTTGTCAATACATGTATTGATTTTACTTGTTTATATAGACATCAATCTTACTTATGCATATGTCATACCAATATTTCACTGCCACATATGTATGATGGTCTCACCCATTCTTAAATTCATCTATTTCACTTCAATATATATCCATCGATCTATTGTTGAAACCGCCCTCCATTATCAGACGCTAAGCACAACCTCACATAGAACGTATATCCATCCTTAAACAATCCTAAATGAATATTTTATCTTCGTGGAGAAAGGAATCCACACCAGATACCTATGTACAATACGCTCAAAGTAAATAGTTAACAATAATATTTAATAACATAAGCATACAGAATGTTGAGTGAGGAATTGTTCGAAGAAGAAAAAGTTGCCTGAGTGCTCAGAGAGCACAAATAGTTTGAAAACTCGTGACTTGAGCAAAGCATATAAACAAGCTCTCTTTCTTTTCTTATAATGAATGGAATTTTTGTGGTTGTGTGTAGTGTAGTTAAAGAAAGATGCATTAATAAGCTTATATATAGATATTATAGATGTTGGGCTTAATAGATTTGTTGGAGTCCAAATCAAGAATACAATCAACTATAAAAATATCAAGCTTATATATAGATATTATAGATGTTGGGCTTAATAGATTTGTTGGGGTCCAAATCAAGAATACAATCAACTTTAAAAATATTCTTGAAAACTCAGTTGATCTATCAAATAAAAAGTGATAGATCGTATTATCAGTTGACCAATCTATCTAGTAAAGTAGATCCATCAAAATTTAAACATGGAAGGGCTCATTTGATAAAGTGACTGGTTAGATCAATTTGAATGATAAATCAGAAAATACATAATATGCAAAAGTGAATGATAACGCACAAAAGTTGCCCATCATTCAGCTTAGCCAATAGTAAAATGTGATCGACCAAGTCATGAAAATTGATCGAATAGATTTTATCCAGAACAAAAAAAAAGATTGACCAGGTCAAAAGTGATTGATTAGGTTACTTTCAAAAGTGAAAAGTCATCAACTAGGTCACAAAAAGTGGATCAGGTCACCCTAAAAATGATTTGTTGGCTAATTTGATTTTGACTTATGTTTTCTTATGCATCATTAATATATAAAAAACTATAAGATATTTTTCAGGCACAATACAAACTTTGTAAATCATCCTTTTTCACGATTCATGAAAAAGAGCCCTTGTCTTTTCTCCACATGTTTTTGAGCATCGATGACTTCATTTTTTAGATGTTGATATAATCACACACAGTGCTTCTTTATTGTTTCCAAGTGCAGTCCTCCTTTTGTTAGATATAATTTATTTCTTTCTTTTCATGTTATGTACATCATTTTTAATTTTCTTCTACATGAAAACTTATCATATTACAAAAAAATAAACTACTTCTTAGACACTATAAAAAGTTTAAGTCACTAACACAACATCCCCTCTGTCCCCACTCCTCCTAGTCTTCATCCTCATCCCTCCATATCTGGCCTTCATCAACCTCCCAATCTCCTCCCTTCTCCTACTTGCTCCCCTCCTATCTAGCCCTTCATCAACCCACTGACCTCCATCCAATCCTACCATTCCGCCTCATGCTCCTCCTCTCAATCATCTCGATCCTCATGCTCCTCCTCTCAATCATCTCCTCATCGTGCTCCTTATGTCTCCAATCCAAACTATTGCCCCCTCTCAATCTATCTTCCTCCTTCACATTCCCCAACTCCTCTTCTATCTTACCCCATCTTCATCCTCATAATCATCCCCATTCCTAGAGTTATCACATATAGAACTATTATTACCCCCTCCGCTTAGTTCCATGATTATCCCCATTTCTAAAGCTAGCACAACAACCATTCTGACATGTACACAAATACACAAAAAATTGAAAAAGGAGATGATAAGGTTACTGTGAAAGTATGATCAGAGGTCGAGAAAGGGAGAAGCATTACAACAACAGAAGTAGTGATGACTCAAAGTAGTAGAGAAATGCCAGTGTTCCTAAAAGGTGAGGTGTGCCTTGTACTAGATGAGTTGATTTCTTAATAGTTGAGGTATGTCCATTGAGAACTATAACAAATCTCTTAGCAGGTGTAACGAGTGCGATGAGCTCATTAGGAAACATGAAAATCCTGATAAGCAAACCATATATCAAGAAAATTTTCCTAATAGGTGCTATGGAATTGTTTAGAAAAGAAATTTTCAATAGTTCCGCACACCCATTAGGAAATTCCTGATGAATTCCACCTTTTTAGAGGGAATATGACACCAAGGCACATAAAATGAGGATTGATGACGAATGATGATCCTATATAAAGTCTTTCTGAGGACATACGAGGAGGATAGATCATAAGGTAAAGGATATGCAAGCAGTGGATGCCATTCGATTGAGGATTTTGATAACCAACGCTTGCATTTTCTCTAAGAACCCAGTCCCTCCTTGTATGCCAGGGATCGTAACTACCGATTTGAAAAAGGAAATCTAATTTCATATATGCGATTTGCCAAAATTTGTGCTAAATTCAGTGCTAGGATAAATAAAGCTATGCATAGCTGAAAACATTATTGATCCTTATTATATCTAAAACAAATACATTATTGATCCTTATTATATCTAAAACAAATACTTTTGACACGCATCATCCTAGATAATATATCACATAAATGGGAGTAACCACGTGTCCCAACCGACTGGGTAACCTCAATGGACTGAACCTGATTAGTCCCTTTACCAAATCTAAAACCAACCAGAATCAGGATCATTGCCAATCTCAATCGAAGCAACCGACGAGGACCTTCGGCAAAACCCACTCGCCGACCACTCACCGTCGGCTAACGGTTCAGATCCTCCCAGCTCCCCACGCGATCAACGGCCCGGATGTCCCCTCTCCCGACAATGCTTATCGGGAAGCAAACGGCCACAAGGACTCCACGTGTCCCCCTGTCCCAAGTACTTATAACGACCCCCTCATCCAACGGCCCCCGCCCTGCGCTCCCCGCACTGAGCTCGCTTCTCCTTGAGCTCAACCCAACCGAAGATCATCTCCGATCCAACTGAGCTAAGTTCGCAGTCAGCTTCGCGTCGTTCTCCGTCTCCGGAGCTGCAACTCCAATGGCCGACTCCGACAACGAGTCCGGTGGCGCGCACAACGCGGGAGGCAGCGGCGACTTCTCCTCGCCCCGCGAGCAGGACCGGTTCCTCCCCATCGCAAACGTGAGTCGCATCATGAAGAAGGCCCTCCCAGCGAACGCCAAGATCTCCAAGGACGCCAAGGAGACCGTGCAGGAGTGCGTCTCCGAGTTCATAAGCTTCATCACCGGCGAGGCCTCCGACAAGTGCCAGAGGGAGAAGCGCAAGACGATCAACGGCGACGATCTTCTCTGGGCCATGACCACCCTCGGTTTCGAGGAGTACGTCGAGCCTCTCAAGGTCTACCTCCAGAAGTTCAGGGAGATGGAAGGGGAGAAGGGCGCGTCTACCTCGTCGTCCTCAGGGCAGCCGCAGCCGAAGGACGGGGCCGGCGGGGCGGGTGGAGGCGTGGGAAGTAATGCCGGCGGGTACTACGGCGCGGCCGGAGGAGGGGGGATGGTCATGATGGGGGGGCAACAAATTTACGGTGGCGCCAGCGGTCCGGTTCCGTCGTACCACCACCCGCACCAGCATCACCATATGGCGGTCGGGACGGGAACGAAGGCGGGGTACGGCAGCGGCGCTGCCGGTGGCACCCCGCGGCAGCGGTAGAGGTAGAATTGATTCTTGATGATGACCATGTTTGTTGTTATTGTTCTTATTGTATGGTATTGTATTCCATGTTAGCCAAACCTCGGCCTAGTTGATGAATATATGGGAGAAGGAAGAAATTATTACATGTGATAGGCGTTGGGTTTCCATCGTTAAAATACACGATCGGCTTGACAGATTCCCAGGACTCTCTGTTTCTCCATTGCGGTGATTTTGCGAAATACTTGAGTTATATATAATGCGATGTTTGCAAGGGGCATTTTGTTGATCGGTGCCGTCATAGTGATTAGTTCATGCTGCAAAATGGGATGTGAGTTGGTGGATCTATAGACCGTGAATGATCTGAAGGGCCAGCTGGACAATTCCTCTTATCTGTAGCAATTGGAGGAGGAGGCATAAAGGCGGCAATTCATCCATTTGTCTTCATCCTTCTCGATATCAGTGGGGACAAGTCTCCATCCAATCTACATATCCTCCAGAAATAACTCAAAGTTGACCTTCCTTCTAAAATTACACGTTTAGGGTAAAAATTTTGACGAAAAGTTATCTTTATATTTTGACCTTAAGTAGATATTTTGCAGTTTGGCCGCCAGTCTTATGACCGTCACCCATTTTGCAATAACGACGGGTTTCCAATAGGTGATCGGACGACTGTGATTTATCAACAGAACAAATCGGTCAAGATGGCTTATAGGAATCATGATTTTGATGGAGTACATAATCCCTCCGGTGGATTTGATTTTGATACACTTCCTCTCATCCTCACATCCTTGAGGATAACTTCTTACGATCCAATCTAGACCTTTGCTTGCTTGAGTTGTTTGTTGGACAGTTGACCTTTCATTTAAAGGGGGGAAACTCCGGATTTAATTTGTCTGCTTAGAAACAGAAAAGGAAAAAAATCGTGTGCATAGATATCAGCTTCCAATGGATAGAGATGAGCGCTCTGGACTTTAACTCTTCTATATACTGAAAAGATAAAGAGACGATAGTCATTTCCCCGAAAAAAAGAAAATATTGTCTTCAGATGTAACGACAATGGCAAGGTGTGAACCTTTAGGCGAATGTTGTAGGAGACAGAGTTTTGAGTCTAATAATCACATGTTCTACTCACTCTAATGGCCCATAGATTAACCCGATTGATCTGTTGTTAATTAGAACATACACAGTGCAGCTTTCTAATAATCAAATTCGTTACGGGGGGGCATCAAGTAACAAGTTAGGTGAGGTAACTATTACATATAATCCGCACTGGATAATTCACACTGAATGATTCACACCTACACTTCGAATAATTTATTTATTAGGCATCATTTAATTTATATAGATGTGGCATCATCAATTGTATATGAAGAAGTGTGTATAAATCAAACATTGTTAGAAATATAAATAGACGTCACCGCTTTTGGCTGTGAGGTTATCATGTACCCGTCAGGGATTGCCGGGCAGAAGAGCGCAGGGAGATTCGAAAGGCAGAAAGCATTGGGGAAGACAAAGAGACACAAGGAGGGAGACCAGATGGACACTGTTGAAATACGCCTTAAGCCCTAAAGAACCGACTCGTTTGCGATTCAAGTACATTTTGTACGGATTTTTAGATCCGATTATGATCAGTCTACCGATTACCCATATGTGTGTGTGTGTGTGTCGCACGCGCGTGCGTGTGCAGGTGTGCGTGTGTGTCTATGTGTGTGTGTGTGTGCCTGTGTGTGTCTGTGTGTGTATATGTGTGTGTGTGTCTCTGTATGTGTGTCTGTCTGTATGTATGTGTGTGTATGTATGTATGTGTGTATGTCTGTATATGTGTATGTGTGTATGTGTGTGTATGTATGTTTGTATGTGTGTATGGATGTATGTGTATATGTATGTATGTCTGGATGTGTGTATGTGTATGTATATATGTGTGTACGTGTGTATGTCTGTGTATTTGTGTATGTATGTATGTATGTATGTATGTGTGTGTGTATGTGTGTATGTATGTATGTGTGTATGTGTGTGTATCTGTATGTCTGTATGTATGTGTATATGTATGTGTGTATGTGTGCGTGTATGTGTGTATGTATGTATGTGTGTATGTGTGTGTGTGTGTGTCTGTGGGTATGTGTGTATGTGTGTGTGTGTGTATGTGTGTGTGTATGTCTGTATGTGTGTGTATGTGTGTTTATGTGTATGTGTGTATGTGTTTGTGTGTATGTGTGTATGTGTGTGTGTGTGTTTTTGTGTGCATGTGTTTATGTGTGTGTGTGTGTATGTATGTTTGTATGTGTGTATGTATGTGTGTGTATGTGTGTCTGTGTGTATGTATGTGTCTGTGTGTATGTATGTGTGTGTATGTATGTATGCGTGTGTTTGTGTATGCCTGTATGTGTGCCTATATGTGTGTGTGTGTGTATGTATGTGTGTGTGTATGTATGTGTGTATGTATGTATGTGTGTGTGTGTGTATGTGTTTATGTGTGTATGTGTATGTATGTGTGTGTATGTGTGTATGTGTTTGGGTGTATGTATGTGTGTGTATGTGTGTGTATGTGTGTGTATGTATGTATGTCTGTATGTGTTTGTGTATGTTTGTGTATGTGTGTATGTTTGTGCGTGTGTGTCTGTGTGTATGTGTGTATGTGTCTGTGTGTGTGTTTGTATGTGTGTATGTGTGTCTCTGTGTATGTATGTATGTGTGTATGTATGTGTGTATGTTTGTATTTGTGTCTGTTTTTGTGTGTGTGTGTGTGTGTGTGTATGTGTGTGCGTGGATGTGTGCGTGTGTATGTGTGTGTGTATGTGTTTGTATGTGTGTTTGTGTGTTTGTTTGTGTGTGTGTGTGTGTGTATGTGTGTGTGTGTGTGTCTGTATGTGTGTCTGTTTGTGTGTGTGTGTGTGTGTGTCTGTATGTGTGTATGTGTGTGTGGATGTGTGTGTGTGTGTATGTGTGTTTGTGTGTGTGTGTATGTATGTGTGTGTGTGTGTATGTGTGTGTATGTGTGTGTGTGTGTCTGTATGTGTGCATGTCTGTATGTGTGTGTGTATGTGTGTGTATGTATGTGTGTAGGTATGTATGTGTGTGTATGTGTGTATGTGTCTGTGTGTATGTGTGTCTGTGTGTCTGTGTGTATGTATGTGTGTATGTGTGTATGTGCGTGTGTATGTGTGTATGTATGTATGTGTGTGTGTGTGTGTGTCTGTGTATGTATGTATTGTAAGGTAAAGGCATGAGTTATAGGAGAGTTTCATTCCGGGAGAGCCGTCGCCTCCTAATATTATTGTTTTTGTACTTCTATTTTCTCTCATAATGGAACATCTCTTTGCCCGTGATTTTTCCCTGCTACACCATTGGTTTTTCAGTTGTGTGTTCTTCATGATTGCTTTGCTTATGATTGATTGTGTGTTTAGACCGTCTTCGACAGACACAATGAGAGGATGTTGGGAGATAGGCCACACAGACATGATAAGAGGACATCATTGGGGAGAGGACATCGGAGAGACAGGACGTTGGGAGGGAAAGAGCGAGCGAGATGAAGGAGAGGGCCATCATCCATAGAGGCAAAAGAGAGGAGGGGATGCTGGCTAAAGCTGGAAATGAAGAGGGTTCGATAATTTGACTCAAGCCAACCATAGGGGACGATTGATTTATCATCCCTTCCATGATGATCATGGTCCATCATGTCCCTTTTATGACGATCAAGGACGATCATAAGTAAACTCGTCCCATTCAATCTGTAAGGGGGGAATTTCTCGCTCCTTGTCATGGCAAAAGGGATGGGTAGTGTCAACCATCCCATCTAGTTCCTTGTATGGGATGGGCAACTAAGAGGTGGTCACCGACCATCCCCTCATTATAAAAGGGGATGGGCAATAGTGGTTTTTCCAGGATTTTCGTAATTGTCCTCTGTAAGATAAAAAAAATTTAGAGGATGGCAACAGAAGGTGAGCGGTGACCATAGGGGATGCTTTTTACATGCACGTCCATTTTGCCTTACTAATGGAAAGGATAATCATCTAAAATATCATCTCTTCTGGTCATCACTTACCTTCTGCCCCTCTGCTTGCAACCAACTACTGAATTCCCCACCCATAATGAAGGGGAAGATCAAATTGTGCATGCATCACAAATGAATGGAAAGGATGGAAGTTTATGTCTCTCCCATCTGGTCACCAGATAGGACAGTCGCTCAATACATGTCATATATATCCATAAAAGGAATGGCCAGTATGTGACCATCTCCTATTATCATTCCTTAAGCACACCTTCCTTGTAGTTTAAATAATTTATCTATATATATTATCAATGATTTTATTATTTAATTTTTAATTTTTTTATATATTAATAAATTTTACATATGACTATTTCACTCTTATGAAATCATAGATGGAAAATAAAGAAACTTGGACCTATATGTATTTATTTTTTTAACCTTTTAACTAACTTATTATAAATAATTATGGGACATTTTATAATATCTACATAAAAAAATATAAGTGATATTTATTCTATAATTATTATGACTTTATTGATAAAGCTGTCCAATATATACAAATAAATACATATACATGCATCGATATGGTTTTGAGCTTCTTTTTAGCAATGTTATTTTTTTGAACATTTTTAGTTTGTTTTGATTGACGATGAATGATTTTTATAATTTTTATGTATTTTAAAATAAATTTTTATTATGTCTTATTAACATGTATTTACTTGGGTTTTCATTTTAATTATGGTGATATAGGATGGCAATGAGTACATTCATCTCTTACTCTAAGCTTGAATGTTCTTCCCAAATGGGTATGGTCATACGCTTCTTTCTCTAATCGGTACTAAAGAATGAGATGATATCATACTATACTTCATCCATCTCAAATAGAGAGATCAATACAAGAAAATGCAAGAGCACAAATACAATAACAAGTTCTAACAATATAATCACAAGTCAACTAGGGAGGGGTGAATTAGTCTCTTAAATATATTACAACAAAATATAGTCACTTAAAAAAAATTTAATCCAAATAAACCAATTACAAAAAAGGATCACAAATACATGATAATTTGTTAGTAGAAATCTCTTTAGGTAAAAACTCGAGATTCCCAATGGACTTCCTCCATTTACTCTTCCACTATCCGAGTTATTTTCCAACCTATACTCAATGTCATGCACTGCATCTTTGATGTACATCAAGGTCAGCAATACAACAGTAAAAAAATAAAGTTTTCAAACATACCTATAGTCACAAAAACTCTATCTGCTATGGAGATTAAATATCATAATTCAGAAATGCTCAAATCCATGATAATCAAAAGCAGATGAGGCACGATTAGAGATGACATAAGTCATTAAGAAGTTATATCAAACATGGCATAGAGAATTAGAGGAGCTCACAATAGAACATTCTCATATCATGTTGTGGGGAGAGGTTGAAAATCTTATTGAAATGAATTTAAGAACCTCTCTTCTTTCTTTTGATTATGTCACTTGTATGACTTGTCTAACGAGGCTAAAATGACCTTTCTAGCTAAAACATAACTTGTACGATTGTATTCTAAATGTTGAGAATCGAATTACCTTCGTTTAGAAATACAATTGATGTTTATAACTTTCTAAATAAAGTTAATTAATCAATCAAACGAACATGAATTGATGGATCAAAATAATGAGCAATCAGATAGGATCGGTGATCGATTAAGGAGGGCCATTGGCTAAGAATGGTAACAAGCTAGGGTTTGTTGATCAGACAAGTAGGATAATCAATCAATAAAGTGATTGTTGAAATTTAATTGTATAAAAAATGAAATATTTTGTATTTCAATTTGGTAAATAGTTTAAAAATGATTGCTAAAATCACATGGGTGATCAATCAACTATTGCACAATAGGATTAAGTGATTAATCAAAAGTTTTAGACTTACCAATCAAAAGATAGACAATATATGTTATTGATTAATCAAGGTGTCTAGGGTGTCTAGGGTGATGGATCATTCAGTAGATAATTAAGGCATTTGATTGATTATGATAGCAAGGGTTATCAATCAATTTAGAACTTGATTTGAAAAGTAAAATGGTTAGGAAAAAGACCTAGCAAGCCTATATGCTATATAAGCATATAAATAGCTATGATGCTTTGCACAACGAGTTTTAAAGTAGAATAGCTTGATTTTTCTTGAGACTTTCGTGTATGCTTTACTCTTTACGTACATTTGATTATGCAATCTACTCAAATAAGGTCGATGTATATGCTAACGATAATTGTGTCACTACAACAAACATAATCTAGACTGATGTTCAAGCGTCAGGAACGTCCACCTAGACTATGTTATTAGTAGACGTTTTTGAGTAACATCCAAGAAGTTAACAAAAACTCTCGACGTTATTTAAACATCTTCACAGAGTACTTTCCTAAGATGTTTCTTTATTAACGTCAACACAAGAATTTCGGCCCCCTAATTATCCCGCCAAACTCGCCCCATTTTCTCCAAATACCATAACCGCCCAAACACCCTAGAAACCTAAACGACGCCCTCTCCCTTCCCCTCTCCCTTCAAATGATAACCTCTCCCCCTTCGAGCCCCCCTCCCACCGCACGACGGCCCGACTATTCTTCGGCACCAAGAAGTTTTGCAGCAGTCGCTCATCAAACACGAAGGTACCATTGTCGTGGGCGATATCTGGACTCGAGCGCTCGTCGAACACGGAGGTGTTGCTCGTATCCGTTGGTTAGTTCTATAAGATTCCCAGAATAACAATAATGTCCTGCAGATTTTTATAGTTCTGAAGGACCTGCTGGACACCACGAGCTGTATTCTGAAGGACCTTTTGGATATATATATATATATACCAAGCTCTGAGATCTGTAAAAACAAAGAAAGGATCAGGAATATTATCATTTGAAAGGCCACCAAAATGAAGGGCTAGTTTAAGAACAGACCTGGCATGTTTGCAACTGTTCGTATTCTAACTAGTTTTGCCAAACCCATTACGAAAAACCAGTGCTTCCTCTTGTTATTTATGTGCAAAGAACTCCTTTGAATTGGTAGGTTTTTCTTGATATTTTTCTCGGATGTACATATGATGACCGGCCAAGCGACAGAGGTAAAGGTACAGAAATAGGTCGTTGCGACCTCGCTCACTCGGCTAAGTCAATCAAGAAAAATCGAACCACTCGATACAAATCAAAGTAATCAAAACAAAGCAAGCGGTCCTGCTATGTATTTAACCTGGTATAGCTCCCAGGGTCGAACTCGAGGAGCACGGATTGGCCGAAGGCCTACGAAGTAGTAAAAATGAATAAAATAAAAGAGGAAAATGTTTTTAGTGGTTTTTAATTAATTTTATATTTTTTGGATTTTTAATAAGTGAAGAAAATAAAAGAAACACAAATAAGCTCACTTCAACAATTTATTTAATGCAACAAAAATCAACCAAAAATTAAAACAAAAATATTTTTATGTGTTTTATAATTTTTTATGTTTTGGTGAATTTTTGGGATTTTTCTGATATTTATTTTAATTTCTAAAAATCAAACAGTAGCAAAAATGTAAGGCACTGTCCAGCCAGGCCCAAAAGCCCTAGATAAAATATCTAAGGGCCTCAAGAGGGCCTGGAGGTATTTTTCCTGTAAACTAGGTAAAACAAGGAAAATTTGAGTACCAAAATTATTGTTTTTGGGTTTTTAGATTATTTAATAGAATTTTTATGAGTTTTTAGATGTTTTTAAGTTTTTAAGGTTTTGAAGCAGTAAAAAAGGCCAAAATTGGCTCGAAAATAAAACAAACTAGGGGTTTTTATATTTTTTTTGGGGTTTTTAAAACTAGACAGTAGCTAAAATGATAGTTTTTGAATTTTTAAAAATAACAAATGAAATCAAAAATGTCCTCGAAAATTCACAAAAATCCTACACCATGGCAGGAGCCATGTGTCAAATTTTCGTCGAATTTGGAGGTGATTTGATATTTTATTCAAAAATCACAAGAGGGTATTGTGCACAAGGACCGAAATGCAAATACCCTATGTTCTGGGGGTCCCGATGCAAAATACCCAGCAAAACACGCGCGAGGCGCGTGCCTGGGCTACTCAGGGACCTATTTATAAAGAAAACAAGTCCCGAGGACCTATTGGTAACTCGTACCAAAAGTCCAGGGGGCTATGTTGCAAATTACCCACAAATAAACGCACATGCGAAATTAAACCATTCACAGGGGCATAAATGCAATTACTCAAAAAGTTTCATTCATTCATAAACATCCAGAACTACAGGGGCATCAATGCAAATACACCAACAAAACACGTGACGAAGCACGTGGCTCACACAGGCAGGGGCATAAATGCAAATATCTAAAGTACGAGGTCCAACATGCAAAATACCCTAAAACTAAACAACTGACTAAAATATTTACAGGACTAAAACGAAATAGAAGATAAGGAAGGGCCTAAGGGTAAATTACCCTTTATTAAGTCGCCCGATGGATGCGCGCCACGTGGGTAGATGGACGGCTGGAAATGGGTGGCGCTCCAACGCTGAGGTCCTCGCAGCGATCGGACGGTCGAGGGTATGCCACGTGGGGGATCGAACGGGTGCGGCTCTCGGTGGCTAAACCTCGTGCAACAGACGGTCCAGATCGCCTCTCCAAGATCTGACGGTGGCTGGATCTCCTCAAGTGGACGGTCAGGATAAGAACTGGAGGTCGAGGACGATCGAACGGTCGGGGAAGATGCTGGAAGAACAGTTGGCCGGCGAGTTTCGTCGGCCTCGTGCGTGTGCTGGTATCCTCCCCTGCTGCCTCTGGAGATCGGAGAAGCTCCGCGATGATGCTCCGCAGCTGATGGTAGGCTCCGATGACCCAGCCGAGCCCTGGAGGGCTCCGGCGAGGTCGGCGGAGGTGAAGCTCCTGGCCCGGATGACTCAAGCCCTCAGATGGGCTCGCAATGACCTGCAAAGTAAACCAGGAGACTCGCGGGTCGAGGGCAAAGTGCCTCGACCCCGTTAGGCGTCGTGGAGGTGACCGGTGGGGCGATATGGGCGAGCTCCGGCGAGGGGATGGACGGAGGAGCTCGAACCCCAGCTCCTGTGCGAGCTGGGTTGGATGGGGATATGGAGAAGGTGCGCGGGAGGAAGGAGGAGGTGACGATGGATTCCGATGATCGAATGGAGGTGTAAGGTGGTCGGAATCGACGAAACACGGCGACGGCGAGATTTGGGGATAACCTAAAATCGAATGAAAAGGCGGAGCTAAGGGACTACCTGGGTGGTCGAGGAGACTGTGCTGGAGCTGGGGAAGCTCCCGGTCGTGGCCTCAAGGGTCGTCTCGGCCCGAGGCTCGAGCTCGCTTCAGGTGGCGGAGCTACGGCGGGGGTATCGCCGGATCAGTGGATTCGCCGGCCTTCCTCGTTGCAACAGGGTGGGGCGGCGAGCTGTCACCTCGCTCTCTCTCTGGAGCTCACTGGAAAGCTATGCGAATGGCCAAAGATGCGTGAAATGGGTGGCGGAGCAGAGCTTAAGTATGCTGGCGGGTCCGGGAAGAAGAGTACGGGTAGGGCGATCTGGTGCGCGGATCCCGAGGCGAAGGCTCCGGCGAGGTTCTCGGGTATGACGTGAGCAATCCGGACCCGGGGTTTGGGTGAAAAGGATCCGGGTCTGTATGGGAAAAATACGAGAAGATCGGTCGTGTGCAGCAGACCCGTGGGAAGTGGTCCTGGGGGGGGGGAGTTGACCGGGCGGTCAACATCCCCCAGGGCCAATGGGTGAAGGCCACGTGGCTGAATCTTGAGATGACAAATGGAGGTAGCTAGGGCCCGATTCAGCCAAAACTCAAAACATGAAATATTTTTATTTTATTTTTTTCTATTTTTTGGTGATTTTTAATTAATTTTTGGAAATAAAAATAAGGTATTTACATTATATAGCTATATATAGTTATATATACAATATGTAGGCTTTTGATTTTGGATTTTTAATTATTATTTTTGTATAATTTTACTTCTATTTTATATTTTAATTATTTATAGAATAAAATAAGGAATAAAAGGGTGTTTTTATTTTATTTTTAGTATTTATATACATAGGTAAAATAAATAAATATGTACATCTATATACATGGTATTTGTACAATGTATTTTTGATCTTTTTGATTCTTAACTTTTTATTTTGTTTTTATCTTTTATAAATATATACAAGTATTTACAAGCATATTTTTGGGTGAGGAAAACATTTTTATTTTATTTACATAGATATTTACACAAGAGCCCCTATCTCCCTCTACTTTGGCTTTTATGCGGTCAGGCCCATGCTGAGCCCTCCCTTGGGTTAGGTTGCTCAATATTTATTCTAAATATTTCCCTCTTTTTCTTTTTAATCTTTATTCTTTTATTTTTGCACAAAAACATGCTAATTATAGGTTTTTACACAATGCATGCTTTTGGTAATTATTCCTATTTACACATATCTACATGCATTTGCAAAGGGTTTTGTAGCTAAAATATGAGAATAAAGAGTGATGAATGGGTATTCATCACCCCCCTATACTTAACTTTGCTAGTCCCTTAGCAAACACTTATTTGAAAAAGAAGTGAAAAAGAAAGAAAGAAAAAGAAAAAGAGGATGTACATGGATCAAGGTTGATTATTAAACTTGCCTTCATTAAATTGGGGTATGGAGCTCGATCAGATCTTTGGATTATTAATGTGTTGGAACCTTATTTAGACTTAAGCTTAAAACTAAACAGCCTCTAAGTTCCACTAATCTATAACCAAGACTCCTCAATGCTCCAGATCAGAACAAGTCATCAATCACAAACCCTGAAGACCATGAATCTTTTCTTGTCCTGTGAAAGTGAGGTCTAAGCTCTCCACCTCAGAAATGGCAACTTGACAACCCTCCCCAACAAGGTAACTCTATGACCTCAATCTGGCCACTCTTTCCTCGAGGAGCGGGGTATTCCCTTCTAAGTTCAAGTACAACCGGCTCAAGAAGAGGGGGAAGAAGAGAATGGGTCAAGGCCAGTGTAGCCAAGTACCCTTGGGAGCATGACCAGTGTAGCCAAGTCTCCCTGCTGCAAGCTACAACAGGTGGATCATGAAACCAAGCTTTGCTTATTGCACTTTATATACATACTCCGGTGGGATTATCATTTTCTCTCAGACCCACCACTTTTTCGGAGTTCTTTTCTTTTTGCACATTTTTTTTCGAGTGCATCTATACAACATATACATGTGCAGCATATATACAAGGAGTTTTTCCTCTTGAGCCAGTAGACTGTCCCTCTTTTGAAGCTTTATTGCAACCCACAACTCCCGTCGTTAGACCTCATGGCAACCAGACCAAGTTGAGACGCACTTCCTTCACTATAAGAAGAAGAGAGGTTCCGCCTAGAAGTACTACCCTCATATGCTACCCCAAGTCAAGGAAGACTGCCTCCTCACCACCTCATCCGTAGAGAGCTCGGTGCATAGTGTGGTTGTCCAAGTAAAGCCATAATCTATATGAGTCATGTGTTGTTGTTAAGTGCTCTACTTAGGCTCATTGAGATGACATGTGATCATAGCCTAGTGGACTCAAAGAATTAAGTCACCATGGACCTGAAAAGCCTTAAACCTAAGCCCTATAAGGTTCCTCTTAGAAATTAGGTGGATTAAGATCTTAATCAAGCTCCATTTCTCAATTTGATTCCAGGCTAGTTTAAATGTCAACTATCATCCAGAAAAACTATATACATATGTACAGAAAAGATGCTTATTTACACAAAGTTTACAATCATGCAAAATTTTTGAAAAATGTTTTGAAATCATGAATGGATGATGCATGAAGTGCAAGTTTTGCAAAAAGATATTTACACACATTTACACAAGATTTTTGCAAACTTTTTGATTTTCAAAACATTTTGGAAAAATTTTGTACTATATACATAATTTTGATACGAAAATATTTACACAAGCTTTACACAAAAGACTTTTGAAATCATTTTTACAAAAATAATTTGTACACTAGCTATGTATGTGCAAATAAAAGAAGATTATGCACATGAAAATTTTTAATTTTTGTGGTTTTTAGCCATTTTATTTATTAACACACTCACACAGAGTACGAGTTATGGCTAAAGTATATATGAAATATATACACACCCCCCTATACTTAGCTCGAACGATGTCCTCAGAGTCAAAAGCGATGAAGAAGACATAACTCGTGCTAGGTATAGGAAAGTGAAAAGAAAGGCTATACAAAAGAAGAATGAAAAGTCAAGAGGGACTCAGGTCTCCCTCCTATACTTAGGATCAAGTAATCCTAAGTATAGCAGGCTGTATACGAAGGGAAAAACCGAGTGGAGAATGTACAGGGTCTACCCCCCCTATACTTAGGGTAAAATATCCCTAAGTGTAGGCAGCAAAACAGGGGTAGACAGAAACAAAAGGAATACCCAAAGGGTCTCACATCCCCCCTATACTTAGGGTAAAGTGCACCCTAAGTATAGCATAATCACAAGATGGAGAAAGGGATGTAGGACCAAGGAAGGTGATGATATGGACATCTGGATCTATATACAGCGAAAGATCAGTGAAACTCAGGCGTGAGATGCATTAGATGTGAGTTAAAGACCACATCTCACGTAAAATGAATAGGGGCAAGATCAACGACCCGCGGCTCATGATCTAGGAATGGCTTGAGCTGTTGGCCGTTCACTCGAAAGGTACTCTCAGAAGACAACTCAGATATGTCGATGCTACCGTTGTCGTGTACCTTTCGAACCAGATAAGGTCCCTTCCATTTGCTCTGTAGCTTCCCTGGAAATAATCTAAGCCTCGCATCAAACAGCCATACTCTGTCCAATCTCAAAATGCTTGTGGCTGATATGAGAATCATGCCACTCCTTGACTTTCTCCTTATAATGTAGGCTGCTTGAGAAAGCTGCATCTCTAAGCTCCTCCAGGGCAGCTAGCTCTGCCCTTCTCTGGTCTCCCATACCATCTGGATCCATGATAATATCTGTGACTGCCCAAAGTGACTTGTGCCTCAGCTCAACAGGTAAATGGCATGGCTTGCCGTATACGAGGCGAAAGGGAGATGTGCCCAAAGGTGTCTTGAAAGACGTCCTATATGCCTACAAGACCGAGTCCAAAAGCTGTGACCAATCCTTTCGGTCAGGGCGGACGACTTTCTGCAGAATAGTCTTGATCTCCCTGTTCGACACTTCGGCTAGACCATTCGTCTGTGGATGGTAAGGTGTAGCAACACGATGGTCTATGCCGAACTCACTAGCAAGTGCCTTCACCTGGTCGTTGATGAAGTGAGATCCCCCATCAGAAATCAGAACTCGTGGAACCCCGAACCGCGTGATGATGTGCTTCCTCAAAAATATGCAAACGGTCCTCGCATCAGCAGCTCGGGCGGGGATAGCCTCCACCCAACGACTCACATAATCAACGGCCAAGAGAATGTACTCAAATCCCTGACTCTTAGGGAATGGACCCATGAAATCGATGCCCCATGCGTCAAAAACCTCACAGAAGTGAATGGGCTGCATCGGCATCATATCACGCTGTCCACAAGTGCCCATCCTCTGACAGTCAGTACACCTCTTCATGAACTCATCTGAGTCCTTGAAGAGGGTAGGCCACCACAAGCCGGATTGGAGCACTTTTTGTGCCGTTCTCCTCCCAAAATGATGTCCTCCTGCCTCAAGCTTGTGGCAGTAAGTGAGGACGCTATGGTGTTCCTCCTGAGGAATACACCGACGCCAGACGCTATCCCCTCCTTCGTGGTAAAGGATGGGATCCTCCCAATGGTAAGACTTGGCCTTCGCGAGGAAGGTCTCAAGCCTCTGCCTGGGCCAATCTTGTGGGACTTTCCCAACAACGAGAAAGTTCACAATATCGGCGTACCATGGGAGTGAGGCGATAGCAAGGATTGCCTCATCTGGGAAGATATCTCTAATAGGGTCAATCTGCTCAGAATCCTCAGGCTGCTCTAGTCGGGAGAGATGATCCGCCACCACATTCTTGACTCCAGGCTTATCCTTGATCTCAATGTCGAACTCCTGGAGTAGAAGGATCCATCTAGTCAGTCTGGCCTTGGCATCCTTCTTTGCCATGAGGTACCTGATGGCGGTGTGATCTGTAAACAAAGTCACTATAGATCCGATGATATACGATCTGAACTTATCTAGGGTGAACACTACAGCTAGCATCTCCTTCTCTGTGACCGTGTAATTCCGTTGGGCGGAATCCAATGTGCGGCTAGCATAGTGTATGGCAAATGGAACTCCATCCCTCCTCTGTCCCAGCACTGCCCCTACGGCAAAATCGGAGGCATCCGTCATGATCTCGAATGGGAGAGACCAATCAGGCGGCTGGAGGACAGGAGCCTCAATGACACACTGCTGGAGAGTCGTGAAGGACGAAAGACACTTGTCATCGACAAGGAACTCGGTGTCTTTCGTCAAGAGGTCAGTCAACGGTCGGGCAATCCTGCTGAACTCCTGAATAAATCTCCTATAAAATCCAACGTGCCCCAGGAATGACCGTAGCTGCCTCAGATTGGACGGCGGTGTGAGTTTCCTAATGACATCAACCTTGGCCGGATCAACCTCCATGCCCCTGTTGGAGATGATATGGCCAAGCACCGTCCCTTGAGTCACCATGAAGTGACTCTTCTCCCAAGATAGCACCAAATGAAACTCAATACATCGCTGGAGCACCCGATCTAGGCAGTCAAGACAAGAATCGAATCCGTCGCCGTAGACCGAGAAATCGTCCATGAAGACCTCCAAACACTCCCCTACCATGTCCGAGAAGATCGACAGCATGCACCTCTGAAAAGTCGCAGGGGCATTGCATAGCCCAAATGGCATGCGTCGAAAAGCATATGTGCCGAAAGGACAGGTAAAGGTGGTCTTCTCCTGATCCTCAGGAGCGATGGCCACTTGGTTGTAGCCCGAGTACCCATCCAGGAAGCAATAATGGCTCTTCCCTGCCAGTCTCTCAATGATATGGTCAATAAAAGGCAGGGGGAAATGATCCTTCTTGGTGGCTTGGTTGAGTCTCCTGTAGTCAACACAAACCCTCCAAGAGGTGGGTACTCGTGTAGCAATCTCCTCTCCCGACTCACTGATCACAGTCGTGATGCCCGTCTTCTTGGGTACCACATGCAAGGGGCTGATCCACTTGGAGTCGGAAATGGGATAAATAAAATCTGCACTCCACCATTTTGATATTTCCTTCATCACAACCTCTCTCAGGTTGGGGTTCAGTCGCCGCTGGAACTCACGCGACGGCTTCGCCCCTTCCTCGAGATAGATATGGTGGGAGCACACTGATGGACTAATCCCATGGAGATCTGCTACGCTCCATCCGATCGCCTTGCGGTTCTTTTCAAGAACCCCCATCAAACGGGATTCCTGCTCTCCAGTCAACTCAGAGGAGATGATGACTGGGTACATCTCTGGCTCGCCCGCAAGGAATCGATACTTCAGCGAAGTAGGGAGCGGCTTCAGCTCTGGAACGCTGGGTGCTGGCAAATCTGGCTGTGGAAGAAACTGAGTGAAATCTACTAAGTCGGCCAAATCTGCCTGGGAAAGTGAAAGCGTACTCTCGCAAACTGGATCGGGAGAAGGCTGCTCAACTGCACTGTCTCTGCTCGGCTCTGCATCTACCTCCTCCTCATCTATAGGCTCAGGTGAACTCAGGTCTGGCATCTGATCATAACAATCGGCCCAATCAGACTCTGAATCCGAGGGATCTGTATCAACCGCGGTGGCATCAGTACCACCGGAAAACAAGGTGGCCTCAGCACCAACATCACTAAACATCGTGCTGCGATCAAGGACCGGTTCTGCTGCCTCTATGGTATCTTGGACCAAGGCTGTGCTCTCCAGACTCTCCTCTGTTATCATCTCGGCGTCAGCTGTATCTGAAAGTGAGAGGATGGTCTGTGTCTCAAGATCTGCCCAAGCTGCCTCATCATCTGTGATCACAAAATTACAGTCCTGGTGGATGTCTGGCTCTGCGTCTGTCAGCTGCTCTGAATCTGTACTCGCATCTGAGCGGGCTCTGAATCTAGCTCTGTAGTCCTCGACCGTTGATGAATACCCATTCATCACTCTTTATTCTTCTATTTTAGCTACAAAACCCTTTGCAAATACATGTAGATATGTGTAAATACAAATAAATACCAAAATCATGCATTGTGTAAAAACCTATAATTAGCATGTTTTTGTGCACAAAATAAAAGAATAAAGAGCAAAAAGAAAAAGAGGGAAATATTTAGAATAAATATTGAGCAACCTAACCCAAGGGAGGGCTCAGCATGGGCCTGACCGCATAAAAGCCAAAGTAGAGGGAGATAGGAGCTCATGTGTATATATTTGTAAATATATTAAACTATATATTTTCCTCACCCAAAAATATGTTTGTCCATATTGTGTGTATATTCTATTAAAAACAAAATAAAAAGATAAAAATCAAAAAGTCAAAAATTACCCTTTCACCATGTACACAAACCACACTCTTGCATTTATTTAACCCTATAAATAAATTCATTTATTTTCTAAACTTTTTGTGAATATTCTATGGATTATTTTGTAAATAAAATAAATAAAAAGAAATAAAACAAAAATCAAATAAAAATTACAAAATTGAAAATACCAAAAATACATTGTATTAATACCATGTATATAAATGTAGATATCCATTTATTTCACACTTGTATATAAGTGATAAAAATAAAATAAAAATATTCTTTTATTCCATATTTCATGTTGTAAATAAATAAAATACAAAATGGGCATAAAAACACATAAAAATAACAAATAAAAAATCAAAAATAAAAATTCATGTAGTGTACATATACCTATATATAGAGCTAACCTATTTTTATTTCCAAAAATTAAATAAAAATCACCAAAAAATAGAAAAAAATAAAAGAAAAATATTTCATGTTTTAAGTTTTTCCTAATTCGACCTATTTCTACCCTAAAAAAATAAAACAAAAATCGCCTACACGTGGCCGCTCCTGATTGGGCCACGGGGGAATGTTGACCCCAGTCAACTCCCCCGCGCCTCCTTCCTTTTCTGGCCAACGCGCGCCGCGCCTTCTTCCCCGAATTTTCCCACGCGACTCCAGCTGTCTTCCACTCAACCCCCGCGCCCAGATTCTTCGCCGCACATCCCTCTCCCTCGCCGGATCCTTCGCCATCAAAATCACGCCTTCCTTTGCTGTCGCCACTCAACCCTAATCGCCCGGTCACATTATAAAACCACCATCTCCGCCGCCCTCGCGCCGCATCTTTGGACCATCTCCTTCTTCCCCGTGACCTCCATCGGCAAGGCGAGAGTGACAGCAAGCTTTTGCCCGTGTTGCAGTGAGGCGAGAGGGCGATTCCATCGATCCGGCGTAACCTCGCCGTCCTTGCTCCGCCGCCGCGTCGAGCATCGAGCTTCAGGCCTTGACGCCCTTCGAAGCTACGACCCGGAGATAGCCCATCTCCAGCCCAGTCTACTTCAGCCATCAGGTACCCTTAGTTCCTTTTAATTTCGTCTAATTTAGGATTTCGCCCAAATTTCATCTCCGACGCATCCTCTCGATTCCGACCATCTCGCGTGATTTCATCACAATCCGACCCGACCATCACCTTCACCGTGCCCTCACGCACCTTCTTCACCCCTCCACACAACCCAGATCGCACAGGATCTGGGAGTCGAGCTCCACCGCCGTCGCCTCGCCGGAGCTCATTCGCCACGCAGCACCGTCCACCTTCACCCCGTCTTCCTGGGTCGAGGCACTTTGCCCTCGACCCGCGCAGCTCCTTGTCTACTTTGCAGGTCCAAGGGAGGTGTCTGAGCCTCCTTCACAGTTCAGCCAGGAGCTTCTTCTTCCCCGACTTCGCCGGAGCCTTCCAGGGCTCGGCCGAGGCCTTGGCCACCACCAGCAGCTGCGGGATCGTCCAGCGGAGCTTCTCCGACCTTCAGGCGCAGCTGAGGAGGACCGGAGTCCACGCACGAGGCCGTCGAAGTTCGCCGGCCATCAGTTCTTCGAGGACCCTCCAGAGCCGTCCGATGATGCTCCAGCTCCAGATCTGATCCTGAGCGTCCATCTGTTGAGGAGCAGCGACCGTTGATCCATTTGAGGAGCGCATCGGAGCCATCCGTAGCAGAGGAGAGAGACCGGAGTCCATCACCGTCAGATCGTCCACGTGCCTCTCCCTCCGCCGTCGATCAGAGCCAAAGGCCAAAGGGGTGAAGCGCCAGCTATTCCTAGCCGTCAGATCACCCACGTGGCGCACATCCGACCGTTGGCGAATAAAGGGGTAAATATCATAGGGCCCCCTTGTAGTTTGTTTATTTCAGTTTAGTCCTGTAACTTTTAATTCACGTTGTTTATTTTCTGGGATATTTGCATAGAGACCCTCGCGCTTTATTTTAATTGCATTTATACCCCTGCCAGTAGAGACCCACGTGCTTTGGCACGTGTTTTGTTGGGTTATTTGCGTATCTTGCCCTGTAGTTCTGGAATGTTAATGAATGCATGAAATGTTTTGTTTATTTGCATATATACCCCTGTGAGCATTGATTTTGAACATGTGCGAATTATTTTTGGGTAAATTGCATATAAGCCCCTGGACTTTTGATACGAGTTATCAATAGATCCTTGGAACTTATTTTTATTACATTTAGGTCCTTGAGTGCCCCAGGCACGTGCTTGGCACGTGACTTCTTGGGTATTTTGCACCAGGACCCCAGAACTTTTGGGTATTTGCACTTAGGTCCCTGTGCACAGTGCCCTACCTTTATTTTTGAATAAAATATCAAACGACCTCCAAATCCAATGAAATTTTGACACATGGCTCCTGCCATGGTGTAGGAATTTCTATGATTTTTGGAGACATTTCTGATTTCATTTATTATTTTTAAAAATTCAAAAACCCTTATTTTCGCCACTGTTTGACTTTAAAAATACCAAAAAAAATATAAAAACTCCACCAAAAATTCTAAAAAAATTAGGTAATGTTGTTTACTGGTTGATTGATTTTTCGAGCCAATTTTGGCCACTTTTCATCACTTAAAAACCATAAAAATTGAAAAACCCCTAAAAACTCATAAAAATTGTAGTAAATAAATTAAAAATCCAAAAACAATAATTAGGGTGCCTAAATTTTCCTTATTCTTCATAGTTTTTAGGGAAATTACCTTCACGGCTGTTTGAGATCCAAAATTATTTTATTTTTGGATCTTAAGCCTTGCTGGACAGTACCCTACATTCTTTGCATTGTTTGATTTTTAATAATTATGTTATCTATTAGAAAAATCTCAAAAATTCACCAAAAACAGTAAAAAACATAAAAAACCTAAAAACCAATTTTCTGGAATTTTTGCATCATTTTTGTGTGGTGTATAAATTGTTGAAGTCCAGTGTTTGTGTGCTTCCTGTTATTTTCTCATCTTTTAAAAATCTAAAAAAATTTCAAAAACAAATAAAAACCTTAAAAAAGACTTTTTGGATTCCTGACTACATCGTAGGCCGCAAGGCCAATCTGTGCTCCTTGAGTTCGACCCTGGGAGCTATACCAGGTTAAACCTATAGCAGACCGCTCTTTCTTGTGTATTGATTGATTGATCTCTTTGTGAGTGGTTTATTTTCTTGATTTACTCAGCCCGAGTGATTGAGGTCGCAACGACATTGTGATTTATTTCTTTAGACCTTTTACCTCTGTCATTTGGGCGGCGATCAACCGTCTCTATCTGTATACTCTCGCCCTCGACGCGAAAGTACACCTTCCCGCTATCATGATCAGTCACCGCCTTGGCTGTGGCCAAGAACGGACGACCAAGGATGATGGGGGTATCGGCCACTGACTCAGGGATCTCCATGTCCAACACTACGAAGTCCACGGGGAATTTCAGGCCCTGAATCGTGACGATAACGTCTCGCAATAACCCCTTCGGCCTCTTGACAGATCGATCAGCGAACTGAAGGACTGTCCTGCTCTGTCGAAGAGTGCCCAACTCGAAGCGGTCGAGAAGGGCTGCTGGAAGAAGGTTGATCGACGATCCGCTATCTAGTAGAGTACGGTCGAACCTCTGCTCACTAATCTAGCATCTGACATACTGGGCCCCTGAATCTGGCCTCTTGGCTGGCAGACGGTTCTGGATCGCGAAACACGTGGCTTTCGTCAGCACATGTATTTATGAAGTGTGGTTCCTCCTCCTTCTCCTGACTGTAGTCCTCTCTCTCAAAGATCGCTGGAGAAGGGGGATGTGCTGCAAAGCCTCCTGGAGGGTCAGATGGATGTGGAATCGATCAATCATGCTCTGGCTGAACTCCTCAAGCTCTCTCTTTTTTGGATCATTTTTCTTCCCCTTCCCCATCTGAAGGGCTCTAGGGAAGGGGATCACAGGGTCCTTCTCAGATGAAGGACTAGGAAAAGGCCTAGACGGTTCGATGACCGGATCCACACATACATCATGCACGACAGTGGGACCAGAAGAAACTATACCTTTTCCTTTATTCACACCAAAGTTCTGAGATACAACACGGCGAGGAAAAACAACATCTCTCTCTATACTAACACCGGTGGCCTCAGTACCACCGTGGGCTGGCTGTGCTGCTGCTGCTGGTAGACGTCTCGCGGCATCAGTACCGCGGGCTGGCTCGGCTGAACTGGTGGCGTCAGTACCACCTCCTAGATCTGGTGAAGCGGCGGCCTCAGTACCGCCGGTGGGATCAGCATCCTTGGTGGTCTCAGTGCCACCGTCATCATCTGGAGCAGCCTCAGTACCGCTCTCCTCCTCCTCATGTGGCGCCTCTGAAGTGTCCTCGTGGTGAAGCTCAGATGAGGCGCCGCCGCCTGCTGGGGTCCTACCGCTCCTAAGTGTGACAAAATCAGCATCAAATAGATCCGAAGATGTATCATCAAATGGGTCACTAGGAGTGGCAAACTCAGTATGTACTACCTGCTCAGATTTCCTCTTGAGGTTGTTCGGGTTCGGCTCAATCTGGGCTGGAATGGCGGCCTTCCCTCTCACCAAGTCCCGCATCTCCTGGCGGAACTCATCCATCTCTCGTCGGAATGTGGCCTGCTGGTCCGTGAGGAGGCAGGCAATGTCATCCAAAGCGGGGCTCTCGTGGGAGCCCGACGGGTAGCCTCTCTGGGGGTGAGGCTGCTGGAACTGCTGCTGGTGGTGCTGGTAAGAGGGGTATGAGGACGGGTGTTGCTGCTGAACCGGGTGAGCCTGCTGCTCACGTCTCCACGACTGTCCCTGCTGCTGATAGGGACGAGGACCGAAGGATGATGGCTGGTGCTGTTGATATGCTGGGGGCTGCTGCTGCTGCTGGTGGTGATCTCTCTGCTGGGAGTACTGCCCTCCCTGTCCTGACGGCTGCTGCTGGGGCTGGGTACCACCATTCCCCCACCTGAATCCGGGATGGTCTCGTCGGATCCCAGGCTGGGGGCGGTCATACCAAATCCCGTTGACATCCATCAACGGCTCGGCATCATAGGGGGCTGGCGGGAGTACTGCCAGAGGCTGGTCCAGCTGGTAGACCACCATCTGCATCTCTGGAGATGGTGGGGACTGGTAGGTGGGCTGCGCTGCTAGTACGGCTCCGCCTGTACAAGATGGACCTGTCTAGGCTGCACGTGGGTGCTGGAGCGTTGGGACGAGCTGCTGCTGCTGCCGGCGTCGCCTCGCGACTGAAGACGGGGCTGAGAAGCCGTCTGTGCCTCCTGGAGACACATGAGCTGTGTCTTCATGTCGCTCAGAACCTGTGCCATCTGCTCCATCTGCGTGATACTCTGGCACTACTTCTTCTCGATCAACTCCATGCGGTCCAGCTTCTCGCTGATAATGCCCATGTCCGCAGCTGACGACTCTGCCTGTGCTGCTGCGGCTGCGGACGAACTGGATGGACCTGCATCTACCCGTGCTATCTGCTGGTACTGCACGGGTCCTGGCTGATGTGGCTGGGTCTTCTGAGTGTACAACCTGGTCTGAGACATCACCATATAGTTCTCAGCCATCTCCTCGAAGATGGCCCAGACCTGGTCGTGGTCCTTGGCGAAGTAGGACCCGCCGCAAGAAGCATTCACCAGGCCCTGTAGCTCTGGTGTCAACCCGCTGAAGAAGCTCTGCACAAGGTTCGGCTTCGTGATGTCGTGGTGCGGGCATCTATCCAGGAGCTCTCGGAACCTCTCCCATGCCTCGTGAAACTGCTCGTTGGGGAACATGGAGAAGTTGCTGATCAGGGCCCTCGCTGCATTCGTCCGCCCGAGTGGATAGTACTTGTTCAAGTACTCGGTGCGTAGCTGCTCCCATGTGTAGACAAACCTCCCAAGATGCTTCAGCCAGGTGGCTGCTCTATCTGCCAGTGAAAACGGGAAGGCTATCATCCGGATCGTGTCCTGGTCCACATGCCGGTCGTGGACAGTACTGCAGATCATCAGAAACTCCTGGAGGTGGAGGTGGGGCTCCTCAGTGGCAAGTCCGTGAAAACGAGGGAGCATCTGCAGGGTGTTCGGGGGGAACTTGAAGTCCCTCACGATAGCAGGTACCACCACCCAATGGTGCATCAGTGTAGATCCGGGGTTGTGCAACTCCCGCATCGGTCTGGGTGGTCCTCCTCCTCCCGCGGCTGCTGCCGCTGCGGCGGTGGCTGCGGCTGCTGCTGCGGCTCGTGCCTCTGCATCCGGTATCTCCTCGGGCTCGCTCTGCTGGTCTCTCTCTGCTCTGAGCCTCTTCAACTCTCGCCTCATCTCTATCATAAATACCCCCTGATCGCGGAGCTGCTGCTGGACTGTCTCGAGTGATGCGATCAAGGTGGAGTTGATCGCTCCCTGGTCAAGTACAAAGTGCTCGGGCTATCGGGAGTGATCATCTGAACTGCCGGCTCCGGCCATAGTGACGTTTGCAAAATCAAACAATCCCAACTCAGGTGCTGTCAAATGAATCAGTCTCTCCTCGGGCTCGTGTCTCTCAGGTAGAACAGAAAGGGGGTCGAGGGGGAACAGGGTGGAATCGTACTCGGGCTCGGAGAGCGGGTCTGAGCTCTCGCGAGCCAACCTAGATGATGAGGTAGACGCGCCCGAAAGCGGTGCAGCCAAAGGCTGCCTAAGAGACCGTCTACCCATCATCTTGATCTGGCGAGTAGTGCGGATGAGATCTGGAAAAATTATGATCAGAAAACAAACCCCCGGTTCACCAACGCAACGCGGGCTGAAGATCGTGAAAGTTCGGTCAAATTATCTTATCAATTTTATTTTGGTGAACACACAGAATATCAGAGCGCTTACGTGACCTGTTGGGATATCCGATACTAACCCAACCGACTGGCCCGCACGGAAAAGTCGGTAATTAGTCGGGACTAGCAACGGGGGGCTCTACCTAGGGTGCGGGTCACTCTCTCGCGCATCCAAACCATACAATGAGGGGGTTGCTCTCCCCAAGACAAAGTTTTTAGGGTGAGCAGATTTTAAGATCAATAATTTTAGCAGTCCCAATTTTATGGTTTCACTTTTTTTTTAATCTTTTTCAAAACACACAAAAGGCCTAACGAATTTTTCGGTTCTCCTGGGTAATAAAGTCCAAAACAGGGGGGAGAAGACGAAAAAGCCGATGCACGATAAATCAATGATGCATGCTGAGTAAGAAATGCGTACCTTGCCTCCAGCACTCTACATGCAAAATGATCCGCGCATAAAAGTAAAGACTGAAAAGAAACTAACCTAAATGATGCAGTGGTAAAGCCGAGTCCTAAACGAGCAACTTCTAGCGAAGAACCGTCTAACCGGTCACCGACCTCCAAGCCAAAGAGTCCGGTCTTGGCCCGTCCCTCCTCTGTCCGACAAATCGGGGGTAGGAGTAAGCGCTTTACAGGACGGGCTACGGCACGTAGGCTACGAAGGCAAATGAATCGGTTATTTTTATTAATTGATTTTTAAGTAGGTCCAATTATCGATCTATAGGAACAGATAATCAATTAGGTGTGTGGATCCTACTAATTACGGCACAATCACCAGAAAATCCTAAGTCTAGGGGCTCGAGCAAAAACCGTGAAAAACCAGAAAAGACAGAAATAAAAGAAAAAGAAAACCGCGAAAAAGCCGTGAAAAACCGCGCAAGTCCTAAGGGTCCCCCGAGCACACCGGTGCTCGGCGAAACAGACCCGCTACGGCAAGTCACAAGAGTGTCCAAGTCCAAGTCCCTGTATTATTACAATAATAATAAAATAAAATAAAATCCTAATCTAACCTCACCCACTCAACTCTCTCCCTCTCGCTCTCTCCTGCGGCTTCGTAGAGAAGGAAGCCGCCTCCAAGTTCCTCGGTTGCACCGGCTCCTCGAAAGTCGCCTCCGCGGTCCTCGGTCCCTCGCAAGAAAAAGAGATGAGTGGTCAGACCAGCAAAAATAATCAAATAATAAGGAAAAAGAAATGAAAATAAAGGTGAGGGTATATATGCAAAAATATAAAATAAACAAACAAAAGAAAACAAAAACAAAAATAAAAGAAAAAGAAAATAAGGCCGAATAAAACAAAAAGAAAATATAAACAAAAGCCGCGAAGAGCCGCGAGCTCTGAAAGAGCCGCGAAAAGCCGCGAAAAATCAAAATGAAAAGAAAAGGAAAACTACTAAGCTGTGCTCCCCGGCAACGGCGCCATTCTGATGACCGGCCAAGCGACAGAGGTAAAGGTACCAAAATAGGTCGTTGCGACCTCGCTCACTCGGCTAAGTCAATCAAGAAAAATCGAACCACTCGATACAAATCAAAGTAATCAAAACAAAGCAAGCGGTCCTGCTATGTATTTAACCTGGTATAGCTCCCAGGGTCGAACTCGAGGAGCACGGATTGGCTGAAGGCCTACGAAGTAGTAAAAATGAATAAAATAAAAGAGGAAAATGTTTTTAGTGGTTTTTAATTAATTTTATATTTTTTTGGATTTTTAATAAGTGAAGAAAATAAAAGAAACACAAATAAGCTCACTTCAACAATTTATTTAATGCAACAAAAATCAACCAAAAATTAAAACAAAAATATTTTTATGTGTTTTATAATTTTTTATGTTTTTGGTGAATTTTTGGGATTTTTCTGATATTTATTTTAATTTCTAAAAATCAAACAGTAGCAAAAATGTAAGGCACTGTCCAGCCAGGCCCAAAAGCCCTAGATAAAATATCTAAGGGCCTCAAGAGGGCCTGGAGGTATTTTTCCTGTAAACTAGGTAAAACAAGGAAAATTTGAGTACCAAAATTATTGTTTTTGGGTTTTTATATTATTTAATAGAATTTTTATGCGTTTTTAGATGTTTTTAAGTTTTTAAGGTTTTGAAGCAGTAAAAAAAAGGCCAAAATTGGCTCGAAAATAAAACAAACTAAACTAAACAGTACCTAATTTTTATAGAATTTTTAGAGGGGTTTTTATATTTTTTTTGGGTTTTTAAAACTAGACAGTAGCTAAAATGATAGTTTTTGAATTTTTAAAAACAACAAACGAAATCAAAAATGTCCTCAAAAATTCACAAAAATCCTACACCATGGCAGGAGCCATGTGTCAAATTTTCGTTGAATTTGGAGGTGATTTGATATTTTATTCAAAAATCACAAGAGGGTACTGTGCACAAGGACCGAAATGCAAATACCCTAAGTTCTGGGGGTCCCGGTGCAAAATATCCAGCAAAACACGCGCGAGGCGCGTGCCTGGGGCACTCAGGGACCTATTTGTAAAGAAAACAAGTCCCGAGGACCTATTGGTAACTCGTACCAAAAGTCCAGGGGGCTATGTTGCAAATTACCCACAAATAAACGCACATGCGAAATTAAACCATTCACAGGGGCATAAATGCAATTACTCAAAAAGTTTCATTCATTCATAAACATCCAGAACTATAGGGGCATCAATGCAAATACACCAACAAAACACGTGACGAAGCACGTGGCTCACACAGGCAGGGGCATAAATGCAAATATCTAAAGTACGAGGTCCAACATGCAAAATACCCTAAAACTAAACAACTGACTAAAATATTTACAGGACTAAAACGAAATAAAAGATAAGGAAGGGCCTAAGGGTAAATTACCCTTTATTAAGTCGCCCGATGGATGCGCGCCACGTGGGTAGATGGACGACTGGAAATGGGTGGCGCTCCAACGCTGAGGTCCTCGCAGCGATCGGACGGTCGAGGGTATGCCACGTGGGGGATCGAACGGGTGCGGCTCTCGGTGGCTAAACCTCGTGCAACGGACGGTCCAGATCGCCTCTCCAAGATCTGACGGTGGCTGGATCTCCTCAAGTGGACGGTCATGATAAGAACTGGAGGTCGAGGATGATCGAACGGTCGGGGAAGATGCTGGAAGAACAGTTGGCCGGCGAGTTTCGCCGGCCTCGTGCGTGCGCTGGTATCCTCCCCTGCTGCCTCTGGAGATCGGAGAAGCTCCGCGATGATGCTCCGCAGCTGATGGTAGGCTCCGATGACCCAGCCGAGCCCTGGAGGGCTCCGGCGAGGTCGGCGGAGGTGAAGCTCCTGGCCCGGATGACTCAAGCCCTCAGATGGGCTCGCAATGACCTGCAAAGTAAACCAGGAGACTCGCGGGTCGAGGGTAAAGTGCCTCGACCCCGTTAGGCATCGTGGAGGTGACCGGTGGGGCGATATGGGCGAGCTCCGGCGAGGGGATGGACGGAGGAGCTCGAACCCCAGCTCCTGTGCGAGCTGGGTTGGATGGGGATATGGAGAAGGTGCGCGGGAGGAAGGCGGAGGTGACGATGGATTCCGATGATCGAATGGAGGTGTAAGGTGGTCGGAATCGACGAAACACGGCGACGGCGAGATTTGGGGATAACCTAAAATCGAATGAAAAGGCGGAGCTAAGGGACTACCTGGGTGGTCGAGGAGACTGTGCTGGAGCTGGGGAAGCTCCCGGTCGTGGCCTCAAGGGTCGTCTCGGCCCGAGGCTCGAGCTCGCTTCAGGTGGCGGAGCTACGACGGGGGTATCGCCAGATCAGTGGATTCGCCGGCCTTCCTCGCTGCAACAGGGTGGGGCGGCGAGCTGTCACCTCGCTCTCTCTCTGGAGCTCACTGGAAAGCTACGCGAATGGCCAAAGATGCGTGAAATGGGTGGCGGAGCAGAGCTTAAGTATGCTGGCGGGTCCGGGAAGAAGAGCGCGGGTAGGGCGATCTGGTGCGCGGATCCCGAGGCGAAGGCTCCGGCGAGGTTCTCGGGTATGACGTGAGCAATCCGGACCCGGGGTTTGGGCGAAAAGGATCCGGGTCTGTATGGGAAAAATCCGAGAAGATCGGTCGGGCGCAGCAGACCCGTGGGAAGTGGTCGTGGGGGGGGAGTTGACCGGGCGGTCAACATCCCCCAGGGCCAATGGGTGAAGGCCACGTGGCTGAATCTTGAGATGACAAATGGAGGTAGCTAGGGCCCGATTCAGCCAAAACTCAAAACATGAAATATTTTTATTTTATTTTTTTTCTATTTTTTGGTGATTTTTAATTAATTTTTGGAAATAAAAATAAGGTATTTATATTATATAGCTATATATAGGTATATATACAATATGTAGGCTTTGGATTTTGGATTTTTAATTATTATTTTTGTATAATTTTACTCATATTTTATATTTTATTTATTTATAGAATAAAATAAGGAATAAAAGGGTGTTTTTATTTTATTTTTAGTATTTATATACATAGGTAAAATAAATAAATATGTACATCTATATACATGGTATTTGTACAATGTATTTTTGATCTTTTTGATTTTTAACTTTTTATTTTGTTTTTATCTTTTATAAATATATACAAGTATTTACAAGCATATTTTTGGGTGAGGAAAACATTTTTATTTTATTTACATAGATATTTACACAAGAGCCCCTATCTCCCTCTACTTTGGCTTTTATGCGGTCAGGCCCATGCTGAGCCCTCCCTTGGGTTAGGTTGCTCAATATTTATTCTAAATATTTCCCTCTTTTTCTTTTTAATCTTTATTCTTTTATTTTTGCACAAAAACATGCTAATTATAGGTTTTTACACAATGCATGCTTTTGGTAATTATTCCTATTTACACATATCTACATGCATTTGCAAAGGTTTTTGTAGCTAAAATATGAGAATAAAGAGTGATGAATGGGTATTCATCAACATACATCCTAAATTGAAGCTTTTGTTGTTGCATATGTTTTCCTTCTTGAATACTTGTTGCTGCTCTAGTGTTATTTCTAGATATATCATTGGTCCATGATGTTCCTTCTCTCATGAATGTTAATAATTTTAAGATATAGTGGTGGGATGGATATTTAAATGATATGCTAAATCTGTAGTATACTCATTATAACAAATTTTCTTTTACTTGTTATTTGAATAAAGAAAGTTGCTTCTCCCATGAATGTTGTTATTTCTTTCATGCTAAATATGTTGCTTTATTTGATATGCTAAATCCGTTGCTAGCAACTGGAGGTTTAACTGAGTTCAAAATAAACTTACATGCATTTAAATTAATCAGGGATGATCATGGTTAAATAATTTCTTTTCTGCGCACGATCTTCCTGAACGGTGACTTCTATATTGATGATACGTTGTCTCTAAATATATACATGTGGATTGGGTTTTAAACGTTGATTAGTTCATGACTATTTTTATAGATTTATCTAATCTTACAGAACAAGGACACACGTACAACATTGTTAAAAATCTTTCTACGACTGGATCAAAGTCATACGCAGTCATTCGACAAGAGATAGTGAGTACTTTTTTTACTGTCAGTTCTTTTTAGATATATTAATTTTTGTAATACCATAAATTTTCCGTTAACACATGGGACAAGATAAAATAGCGGAAAGAATAGTAGCATATTTTAAAAACTACCCGTTAACAGATGGGACACCAGTGCCACTTTCTCCACTTACATTTTGTGGTACTTTTTTTAACAGCTTGATCAAATATAATATATCTTTTTAACCATGTCTAATCTACTTCTTCTTTATTAGATGCTTCTCAAGGTCGATCACGAGGCAATAGTTCCGGTGGTGTTGATCCTGTTGCAGAGACAAAGGAAGATGCATAGAGATTTTGATTTGCTTTATATATCTTCAATGTACTTCTGATCTGTTTCTTTAATGTACTTTAAAAACATCGGAGTTGCTTGTAGTTATGTTTATACTCAAATTCGTTTTCGTATTTGAAAGCATGCGCATGACTATGTTCTGAGTTTGCTCGTTTTGCATCTACACATGTAATTATTTTCTCGCGACACAGTTTTCCTCTAGAGTAGAAATTGGTAACATTTGATTGTTTTTCATACTAATAAGGTTTTAAAAAAGCTTGTAACTTGAGTTTTTTCATGCCAATAATTAGACGCAAACGGATTGGATTGGTAATAAGAAAGTCCGAAAATAATTTATAATTCATCTATCGATAGTATTAACATATGATTCGGACCACCAATTATATATGTCAAAATATATTCTACGTAGGCGTTTAATAAGATCTATATAAGTACTTAGTTTGTAGACGTTCTTTAATATTGTCCCCCAAGATTATTTTGTTAAGATGTTTTTAAACGTCTGCATAGAAGGGATTCTGTGGACGTTATTATAAAACGTCTTTTAAAACCTATCCCGACAGGGCAGACCAGACGTATGGAGCAGACGTTTTTTAACATAGGGACAAATGCTCTTCTGATGTTTGACATAACATATGAAGACGTATTAAATAGATGTTGTGAGTGGAATTCCCTGACATTTTTCTTGATGAAAAAACATTTTTATTGAGAACTTCCACTTACAATATAAGGGGGTTTCTCTGGGTTTTCAAAACGGGTTTTAATATCTTCCTCTCTATTATCATAAAAAAATAAAAAACAACTAAGGAGACAAAAATAAAGCAAGAATCAACATAAACTAGAAACAAAAACTCGCTAAAGAACTTTTAAAAAACATGCATAAAAGAAAGAGTGTGAATCTTATGTAGGCATCCAATGTTTTGTTAATTATTACAAATTAGAACTAGACCAGATTTAGAAATAATGACAATTACCTAAACGATATTAATTGGAAAAAAGGATTGAAATCCTCATTACAGTCAATTACAGATGTAAATGTTATTTTTGGTCTTGGTTTCAAGAACTTGGTATATTCTTAGTCAAGTTCCTTGAGGTGTCTTCTTCTATTACAACTAGTGGGGGTTCTTTTCCACAATCCACTTATACCATGAGAGGGTTAAAGTATGCTATATAGAAGAGAAGGTTGGTGGATCTAGAGAGGAATAGTACTAGACTTTTTTTTCCTTTGGGAATTAGATTCTTCACATCCAAGTAGAGTTTATAAGCACTTTCACTTGGGTCTTCACTTGGGTGTTGATAAATGTAGCTTATTCGTTAGTAAATTGGGTTGTGTTGTGGTGGCTGGAGTGATTGCGAGAATGTAAAGAAGAAGGTGGTCACAACAAAAGGAGTGGTCATTTAGGATGGTGTGGAGGGTGAGCTTACAGTGAGGGACATTTGAGTGAGGGACATTTGAGAAGTTGGTGGTTTCATTTTGAAAGTTATAACAAAACACTCACTTATAAATATATGTGAGGGACAAAAGTTTTGGAAGTGAGGGTGGGGGTGAATAGCATTATTGATGAAAGAATAAAACTTTTGCATAATATACTTGAGAAAAACATAATCTACCAATTAATCAAGCACAATACATAGGATGTTACTGTAGAAACCCTAACTGGCGAAAACCATGACCCGAGTCTCCTAACTCAAGAATTTTGGTTAGCCAAGCCAACGAACTGCTTTGTTATTCACCTAACTTAGGAATTTTGGCTAGCCAAGCCAACGAACTGCTTTGATATGCTCTGAGATATTTTTAAAGATATTTCGACTATTTACATAGCTTATTGCTTTACAACTTGGATCAAACACAAAAGTCAGCACTGTAGATCTAATACAGCGACAATGTCAAGGGTGGATAAGCTCTGACTGTCCTTTGACTTCCTTGATAGAGTATACTCCACGGATCCAAGAGCAACCTGCAAACTTTAGAATCTAATGTCAAAAATCCCATAAAAAGGTTATGTAAAGAACATGGAAGTAATATTTTCACAATATATTTCATAGTAATATACATATCATTCTCAATGAATACCTAATATCATTAATCAACATCAGAGATAATTTAAGATAATATCATAATATATTCACAAGCAATCATATCTCAGTAATCATGACTAATTAATAATATACCAAAAAATAATATCACCAGAGATGTAGTGTGATGTCCCACCCCTCCTGCTACATAAGTTGACGGAACAGGAGCACCAGATGTACGATCCACATCACCCATGATCTACAATACTGAGCACCCAACTCATGTAAATTAGTTTAATATTTAAAATATATAATATTAGGAGATAAATTGTAAAATGAAATGTAAAATTTCAATATCCATTCTCATTAGTAATATACATCAACTCTACCCCCAGAAAATGATATACATGACATGACTATAGAATTTGTAGTAGAAGCTCTCAATATCTCATTACATCGTCTTCCAAAAAAAGTGATAATAATACGGAAGCAAACAAATTACTTTACAATTATGTACCTTGTATGTTACGAATATGATGACTAGAAGATCGATTTTCTCAAAGTCGTTATAGTTGTTGCTATTGCTCAACTGCACATGCTGGGTTCGTACTAGGATAACGTTATGAGAAATTTCCCAAGACGTCGTCTTCTTCAGGATTTCTCTTCCGAACAACTATTATAATCTTCTTCAAACTACATAATCTTATTCCAACTTTGTGTCACAATAGTTGTTTTTAAAGTATTTATGTTATGAGAGGGATATTGACAGGGGATCCTAACGCCTGATCTTGGAGGGATTGTGGTGCCCGACAAGTCGGGTCCGACAATCACTTTGTCGGTTGCTCTCGCAGTACTCAGATTGTATCTCAATCTTTCATGAACAATTAACCCATAATTATGCTCAAATAATAAGTACAATGAGCTAAACTTTATTATACCATACAAAATGGCATGCATAGTATGCAAGTGTAGGGGTCAAAGAAGCAATAGGAATAGCCACAAAAATTGACAAAGAGAATCATAAATATTTTTTGCATTTTATAGGGATTTTTTATTTTTTTGTGGATTTTTAATATTTAATATTTTTATGGAATTTTGATTTATCTTTTTATTTTTGATTTATAATTTTTACTTTATTTTTATATTTTCTGATTTTTAATTTTCTTTTTTAAAATATGTGTATTAGATATATGTATATAAGTATATATATAGATAATATATATATACTATAGTAGATATATAGGGTGTAAATATATATATATATATATTATACAATAATCACAAAAATACCCTAAGGTACATTCCTTTTTATTTATTTAAGGTTTTTTAAGTATTTAGGGTATTTTTAATAATAATATATATTGCTATATATATAATGTAGGCTTTTAGAGATATATGATGAACCCATGATTCAACATTTTTATTCTTTTATTTAAGCTAAAAACCTTGGTAAAACACACGTATATATCCATTAATTATAATTATTTATCATTCATCATTAATTTGTTAATAATGTATATTTCGTACTCTTTTTAATCAAAAAGAATAAAGAAGAAAAGAATAAGAAAAGAAATAAAGAAGGATATAAAATAAATGCAGACTGACCTGAACCTCGAGAGAAGGTCAAGACTTGACCTGATCGATCATGAATAAATTAGGATGAGATAGGGATCATAACGTATAATCAAGAAAATCAAATTTCACTTGTACATATTCATCATTTTTTATCTTGTATATATTTTCACCTATTTTCTTCATAAATAAAACAATCTTAAATAAAAATATTTCCCTCTTGAAAGTTGTTTGTAATAATGTATATTAATTTTATAAATAAATAATTACAATGAACCTGAAAAGCATAAAAGTCCAACTTTCTAGGTTCACAACTATTTATAGAAAACTCCAAATTGACCAAACTCACTTTTAAAATTCATTTTGTAACTGATACTATTTATTAAAAATACCAAAAAATAGTGGAATAAAATGTATGAGTTTTGGCGTTTGGACCCCTTTGTCAATATGTACATTATTTATATAAAACTTATTTGTTTTCTATCTATTTATTTGCAAATACAAATAACTTAATTCTTTTTCTGAGATGTTCATACAAATCACTAAAAATTACAAAAATATAACTTAAAAATAAATGTGAATAAATACCAATAAATCTCAAAAATCTAAAAGCCGTAAAGCTGAACTTCAGAACCTCGGAACTCGGTCGTATGAACTCCTATTTGGGTTTACTCACTTTTAAAGTTCGTTTTGTAAAATTATCTATCAAATAAGAGTGGTTTCACTAAAATCAATGTTAATGTACAAAAAATACTTTCTGGGACTATATTGCTATACTTGTATATATTGTATATATTTTTATTTATTTATTTTCTTATTTATTTGTATATATTGTATTTTTATATGTTTTTATATATTTATTTTATTCATAGAAAATGAAAATAAAATTAACAAAATCAGAAAATAATCAAAATAAAATAAAGTATTCATTATATACGTATTTATACATATTAATAAAGGTATTTATTTATTTAACCTTATTAATTATTTATTTAATTAAAAATCACCATAAAATTACTTATTAAACTATTTACATCACTTATTTTGATAGTTTTGTAATTTAAAATTATTTACTTATTTATTTTATTTATTCTTTATTTAATGTGTTATTCTATCTTTTTCCCTATTTCGTCTTTTTCTCCTAAAATCCAAATAATCTGCTCGTCAAGCCATTTTCTCCCAATGTTCTAGATCGGGTCTTTAATCCAATTGACTTGATTTCTTCACCAAAATAAAGTCCATTCAACCCTTATTTTCGCCCAAATAAAATTTCGAATTTCCCACCTCTTTTTGCACGCCGAAATTTGGTTTGAAATTTCGAGTTTCTCGTCTTCTATATAAGGAGATCCTCCTCCTTTCTCCCCGGATCAACCTTAGGTTGAGGTAAGCCCAACCTTCGAAAGCCACCCTCTCCGGTGACAGCATAGGAGATTTAGTCGAGGTCATGACGGCACAAATCACCTCCAAATAGTGAGATCCATCCATTTACCGTCTTTCATTTAGAATAATTTTGTGTAATTTGTAGTATTAATTTCATTGTTAAGTTTAAATCATAGTTTTGTCATTGTTAATCGTTGATCAATCCAATCCCGATTCCGAATTCATCATCATCCTCTCGATCTATCCGTTTCACTTTCTACTTCACACATCTGCACATCTCTAACCACACACGGTGGTCGGAGCTCGAGCTCTTCCTTTCACCCATGCATGAGTTGATCATTCACCTTTCTGTTGTCATTTGGACCGAGGCATCATAGCTTAGAGTCATTGAGTTCAGTGCATGCATAGATCCAACGTTAAGAGCCTCCGTCAGCCGCACCTCCAATCCTTTCCTCTGAGTGAGACGAACATTTATCGCTGAAGCATCTGGACCAAAATCGCAATAGGAGTGAGGAGTGTGTCTTCTTATCTGAAGGAAAGCAATCATTTAGAGCCAACGCAGTACCTGCAGATCGTTTCATCGTCGACTGATTAGATCCATTCAATCACAGAGATATTACGCATTCGTCTGGACATTTGCACCGCAAGACCTCATCGAGCATTTTAAGACAGTGCATCATCAGAGATCCGCTCCTATCGAAATCGAGAATGATAGCAGCTCTGCTGTGAATCACCGATCACTATGTGGAGAATCAATCAAATTAATCAAGAGATATTCGCAGATAATGAAATTTGAATCGTATCTTTTGGAGCTCTGAATCTACTACTGTCATTTGCATGTACGATCTTTCAGTGGTTGCGCACGCAGCACCATCCTTCGAAGAATCATCCGGGCATCAGATCTGAGTCATCTGCAAACGAAGCCTTATCTGAAGGCAAATCACATAACCTAATCTGATCGAACCACCGTCGACTTGAATATGATCGGAGATAGCTGAACCGAAGAACAATATGGAGTCGATCAGGACTATTATCGCTCGAGCCACCCCTTCCAGATCGTGCTCACGCAGGTCAGCCACGCGATCGAGAACTGCACCGACAGAACACCACCTGAAGCATCGCCATCCATCGCCTTGAGCAGCACTGATCGAGATCGAGAACCACCGCCTTTTGGGTATAGATCTGTCACCACCTCAAGAAAGATCGCCGCTGCTTCCAATGCCTCTGCCGATCGTCGTTTGAGCACCAGCCGCCTACAATTGTAGAAAGGGGAAGAACAAGCATCATGCATCAGATCTGAGCAAAACCGCTCGATCAGATTTGATCACGCGGATGTCAGCCCACCACATCAACTCCAGAGCAAGCCCACTGCACAACGGGCGCGGATCCTCTGCCGTAAGTGGATTGCAGCAGATTCTGCGGCAATCCACGGATGGAGGACACATGGCCTTGAGGAGATCCAACGGCTGACACCCCGCCCCCAGCCCCTCCTCTCCCGCTACCCGCCTTTCTCCCCGACCCCTCTCCCCCCGACGTCCCCGCCTCTCGTCCCGGCCAGTCCACCCAACTCCTCTCTCCCTCCTCCGACCGACCCCGTCCCCAGCCCCTCCTCTCCCGCCTCTCGTCGGCGTCCCCTCCGGGGGCGACGCTATGGCGCAGTGCAACAGCTGCGGGGAGGCGTCCTTCGACTCCGCCGGCCGCACCCACAGCTTCCTCGTCCGCTCCGAGCTCTCCTACCGCGAGTCCAAGCTCCTCCAAGCCCAGCAGACCATCGACGATATCTCCTCCCGCCTCGGTCTCCCTCCCTCCCGCTCCGCCTTTGTCTCCCGCATGATCTCCGACGTCACCAATGACGAGTTCGGTGCCGGAGATTGGTTCGACGTCCTCGTCGCCGCCTGCTCCCACATCGTTATGCGCCAGCACGGCCTCCCCCTTTCCATCACCGAGGCGGCCGACGCGGTTGGCCACGATGTCTACAACGTCGGTCGGAGCACCATAGCGTTGCCCCCGGATGGGACGCCGACGAGAGGCGGGAGAGGAGGGGCTGGGGGCGGGGTCGGTCGGAGGAGGGAGAGAGGAGTTGGGTGGACTGGCCGGGACGAGAGGCGGGGACGTCGGGGGGAGAGAGGGGTCGGGGAGAGAGGCGGGTAGCGGGAGAGGAGGGGATGGGGGCGGGGTGTCAGCCGTTGGATCTCCTCAAGGCCACGTGTCCTCCATCCGTGGATTGCAGCAGAATCTGCTGCAATCCACTTACGGCAGAGGATCCGCGCCCCTGCACAACTGCTTAAAACGTGCAGTTGCTCTGGACGTGCACCGAGATTTATTTTGGGTAAAAATCATTTTGACCCTCGGATCTATTCATATTTTCAAAACAATATCGAGCTACTTTATTATCACATGATCTACGCGTATCTTTTTGTGACAATTGCAGAATCACCCCTGTTTTATTGCTCTATTATCATGTGTTCAATATTCCGTGCACAGTTGTCACACTTTGGAAGCTTGACTGAATTTGTAGGTTTGATATATGCTTTTGGAAAGTATATGATCAACACCTGGGTATGATTAATACTTTTGGAAAGTATATGATCGATACCAACTCCCAATAGTCAAATGAGAAACTTAATGATAAAATCCTAAAGAAGACAATCTAAATGAGATCTAAAACTTCGGATTTTTTTCTAGGTCTTCTAGTATGCATGATGTATAGATATTAGGAATACCTGAGGGTGATGTGATCATAAACGATTGTATAACCATGACACTTCCATTCCTAGGGAGTGATGAAACATGTCTGGAATTTAATGACTGCTCTCAGTAGAGAAGTAAGATGATCTTGGTCCAAATGTTGGACATTGATCTAAATGTGATTTATATGTAATGATAAGATTAGATTTACGGTCTTCATTTAATAAAGCATCTATGAGAGGTTCGCAGGATCTGGATTTGAGATGTGATCTCAATATCCAAGTCACTATACGTGGAACAATACAATCGTCATATCCTTATCTCCAAGTATTCGTGAAGAAAGCACATTATTCTTGAAAAAGTTCAAGAATTATTTCATTGTTGATAATGTATCCGAGTATTGAGAAATGGATAATTAAATGTGATTTAATTATCACAAGTAATATGAATTTGATTCATATTATTTGACCACATAAGGAGAGTTATCTAAGATGACTAAATGTAATTTAATTAGCAAAGATATGAATAATGTGAATGTGATTCATGCTATTTTGGCACATGAGATTTGAAATCTTATATACTTAAATATGATTTAATTATCAAGGATATGATTAATATGGATATTACTATCCACAATAATCATGTATATTATAAATATGATTCATAATATGATGGAGAGTTTTAATTGTAAATAAAATTTACAAATTATTTTTTTATGTGAATGGGATTCACAATAAATAATTAATTGTAAATATAATTTACATATTATGTTGGATATATGAATATGATTCATATTTGTCAATGTCATGATTGAAATTTTCACAAATTTAATTTGAAATTATTTTTGTGAAGATAAATGCAATAATTATTGTTGCATATTAATTAATTTATATATAGATAAAGAAAGACTTAATCCCTTTATGGTGGATGTCCACCTTAACTTTTTCAAGAGGAGGGACAGCTACCCTATTTATAGTAAAGGGACTTGGTCTTCACATTATCTATGTATATTGATTAATTTTAAAATAAATTAATTATTATCTTGAAAAGTATATAGTTGATTTATTTTAAACTAATTGTTGTTGAATATTTGGAGCAACAAATCATGGCCATTGATTAATAAACTTTTAATCCACACCATAGATTAAGAGAGCACATGGATTGAGATACATCTGCATCCAATCAGTATAAAAGGAAGGGTAGCCCTTTCCTTTGAGAAGACACATAATTCCAAGATGAATTAGACTCTCTTCATCTCTCTCTCTCTACATGCTAAGTCTCTCTTTCTCTCTCTCTCTCATTGTGGTCGTCCCCCATGGAGCCCTAGAGAGAGTCGCCATCGTCGTAGCATCGTCGTTATGTTGCTGGACTGTTTACTCGTGGATCTCTGTCTCCTTCGACGTGCCTCTCTCGTGAAGAATACGCGGATCTCGTGTGACGAGATCAGGAGGTTCATCGCTTGGATCATCATAGATTGTGAGGAGCACATGTTTCATCAACGTGCTAGCAAGCATCTCCTCCGTCAGATTGGACTTGAGATAGGAGGTCTCTTTGTTTAGAGACTCAATCGCAACCATGCTTCAAGAGGTAAACCTAATACTTGTTTGTGGTTTAGATGAAATGATCTGAGAAGTGGTCTTGGAACATGTGGTTTCATCAGATTAAAATTTTTAAATGTTGTTGCCTCGAGTGACTAGTACAACTAACCACTCCCGATAGTATACGATGTGATCCTCACGCTTCCGTGGTATGCTTAAGGATTTTCCCATATCCTTCCTATTATGCATGAAATAAATGTTTTAATTGCTCTAAAAAATTCCCAAAAGTTTTTGCTATTTCCTATTGTGTAGTTCTTCATCATATAATTTTTGCATTGCAATTTATTTTCATTTGCTAACTTTAATAATTCAAAAACTCTTAAAAAGGGTCTTGTCTATAGTATAAAAATTATAAAAATTCGAAAAATGCTTCAAAAATTCTAAAGCAAATTACTGTAGCTGTGTTTTCACTTGTTTTAATTTCTCTGCAAATTTTGTTTGAAAATTCGTTATAAAAATGAAAAATTTGCATATTACAGGAAATATCAAAAAATTCATACAAAAACAAAGACAATTCGTAAAAATCAATTTTCAGTTTGAAGCTAAATAAATTCTTTTTTTAATAAAATCACGTTCCAAAAATTTTGAGTTTATCTTGTATTTTAAAAATCCAACAAAAGTGTTCTAATTTTCTATTTTGCTTGTTTCTATTTTTAATCATTTCGAAAATCCTAAAAAAATCTAAAAATCTTTTAGAACTCTCAAAATAGTAAAAAAATCATTCACCACCTTATAATCATTTTTTATTTTTATTTTTACATCATCATCAATCATCACACACACACCATCTCTTCATCCATACATTTTATTCCCTGTTTTAAAAAACTACAAAAAATTTAAAAAAAATAAAAAAAGATTGGGGAAGCAGCTGCACAGCTACCGCCCCCCTTTGCCGCGACTGCCATCATCCCCACCGCCACGTGCAGTACCGCCTCTCCGCAGGCTGCTCGTGTGGCGCCGCCCCTCCAGCAAGCCCTTGTCCCCGTCGTGCACCTTCAACCAACTCCGTTGTGACGCCCTTCGCCTGCTCCTAGCCTCCTACGAGCGGCCGCCTGCGAGCCTGACGCCGACCCCACCTTGCTGCCCCGCGAGACCCACTGCCGACACCGATGCTCTGGCCCTCAAACCGCACGCTCGTCCAGCGGCTTCCTCCGCGACGCTCCATCTGCTCCACCCCAGCCGCTTGCCACAGCTCAACCGTTCACCTGCGATATTAGTGCCTCCGGCTTCGCCCAACCACCAGTGCCGTTCAATAACCGACGCCACCCGCTCCTGCTGCAATGGAGTGCCTCACCGGCTATGTCCTCCAAAAGCCCTCTAGCCGCCCCATGCGTGACCTCCCTCCTCGATCCCCTACGTATCTAGAGGAAGAGAAGGTCGATTTCCATTTTTTATCATTTTTGTGAAAATTACATTTTATTACCTTCATATTTCTTTAATTGCAAAGACACATCTGTGTTCATTCAGTTTATTTTCTGTATTGTACAGACACCCCTGCATTTATGTATTAATTTGGACATTCTTTTCGCATCATTTTTTTACACAAAAATAGCATTTTGTTTAGAAATTAATTCTATATATTTTGGCTATTTATTTAGATTTTTATGATCATTGAATAATTTATTAAAATTAGAGTATAAATTTCAGTCATATTTTACCCATTTAAGCTCTGAAATTCGCACATACATATTTCTTGCTCAAAAAATTATGAAATAATTGCAGATGATGCTACTAAGAGCTCTTTAATTACTGTCCAAATTTCATCTAAGTTGGTGTTTTCTTTTGCATAAAATAAATAGTTGAGTGATGTTTGTAATTGATTTTTAGTTAAATTCATGATTATCATTTTTGTAAAATTTTAACTCTTCTAAATTGATCGTTTAAATATCTATTTAATTTAAATTGCTCGCTTGATAATTTGATTTTGTGGATTTACTAAAATTAAATACTCATAATTACTCTCTTTTCATTAAAAAATCATAAAAAATCAGAAATTGTCTGAAAATTCCAAAAAAAATTAGTGTAGCTTCATTTCATTATATTTCACTTCCAGTAATTTTTTCATATTTTTGTATTTTATTAGATCATAATTATATTTTAACCCTCGAATTTGTCCAAGATTGCATTGCATTTTTTTAATTGCATAAAAAACCATAAAAAAATATTCTCTTGAAAAACCTAGCACCTAGAATGACTTTAAATTAATCTAAGGAGAAAATTGCCTCCCTGAGTTCGACCTTGGCCTTGCCCACATAAAATAAAAATTACCTCTCGATATTAATTGATACTAATTAAAGTGGTTTTTGATTGACTCGAATTTATTCGACTACAACGAAATCATTAATTTGACATTATTAAAAGGATAAAATTCCTTCCTGTCAAATGACGGTGTTTCGGTAATGGCACCATTTGATTGATCGCTGGAATCACCCTCTTTAATAAAAAAATGTGTCATTTGTGTTGTAGTCGGGCAATCAGAATAGATCAAAAAATAATCGCATGAATAGATGAATTGATGAATTAAATAATGTGTGGTTTGATGTTTTTTTAACCTGGGCAAGCCCCAAGGTCGACTCAAGGAGGCAAAGGAACAACTTCTGATCATATTAGACAAATTTGCTCACTATTTTCCAAGTGCGATTTTTTGTACTTTTTTTATGCGATAAAAAATGCCAAATGCAAAATGCGATTGAATTAAGTTAACAAAAAACACAACTTAGCCAAACTAATTTTAATGTGAAATTAATCCAAATCAGCAAATTATATTTTTCTTAAAAACCATTATCCAATGTCGAACGCAAAATATATTTTTTTGGAATTTTTGGATTTAAGATGCACAAATAAAAAATGGAAACTTGTTATACGTTTTATGCAATTGTTCATGCAAACAAACAAAAACTATGAAAATTTTATTGGAAGTGAAATATGATGAAATGTAGCTACACGATTTTTTTGGATTTTTCTTATAATTTATGATTTTTTAATGAATTTTGTAATGAAAATAGAGTGACTGTGAGTATTTAATTTTTAATAAATCCACAAAATCAAATTATCAAGAGAGAGATTTATCTCAAATAGTATTTAAATGGTCAATTTAAAAGAGTTAAAATTTCGCAAAAATGATAAACATGGATTTAACTAAAAATTAATTATAAACATCACTCAAATATTTATTTTATGTACAAGACAACTCCGATTTAGATGTAATTTGGATAGTAATTAAAGAGCTCTTAATATCATCATCTATAATTTTTTCATGATTTTTGGAGCAAGAAATATGTATGTGCTAATTTCAGAGCATAAATGGGTAAAATATCATTGAATTTCAAACTCTAATTTTTAATAAATTATATAATGTTCAAAAAATCTAAATAAATAGCCAAAATTTATAGAATTAATTTCTAAACAAAATGCTATTTTTGTGTAAAAATGATGCGAAATGAATATCCAAATTAATAAGTAAATGTAGGGGTGTCTGTGCAATACAAAAAATAAACTAAATGAACACATATTTGTCTTTGCAATTAAAGAAATGCGAAGGGAATAAAATGTAATTTTCACAAAAATGATAAAAAAACGGAAATCTACCTTTTTTCCTCTAGAGATGTGAGTGAAACATAAGGCATCGAGGAGGGAGGTCGCGCACGGGTCGGCTTGATGGCTTTTGGAGGATGGCAGCGATGAGGCACTCCGTTGGAGAAGGAGTGGGTGGTGCTGGCTGTCGAACGACGCTGGAGGCTGGGAGAAGCTGGAGGTGCTGGTGTCGTGGGTGAACGGTTGAGCTGCGGCGTGCGACTGGGGTGGTGCAGATGGAGCGCCCCGGAGGAAGCTAATGGACGAGCAGGAGACGCAAGGAGCAGAGCACCGGTGTCGACGGTGGGTCGCGTAGGCGACGAGGTGGGGTTGACGTCGGACATGCTGGTGGCCGCTCGCAGGAGGCAAGGAGAAAGCGGAGTTCACCGTGGGCGGCGTGGGCTGAAGGCATGCGATGGGAATGAGGGCCTACTAGAGGGGCGGCGCCGCACGAGCATCCTGCGGAGAGGCAGCACCACACGTGGCGGCGGGGATGATGGCAGCCGCGGCAAAGGGGGGCCAGCTCCGTAACTACTTCCCCCTATCTTTTTTTATTTTTTGTAGTTTTTTAAACAGGGAATAAAATGTATGGATGAAAAGTGGTGTACGTGTGTGATGATTGATGATGATGTAAAAATAAAAATAAAAAATGATTATGAGGTGGTGAATGATGATAGTAGTGATGATTGTGATTATTGTTATATGAATAACAAGAAAAACATATGTTAGATAAAATGAAATGAGAAGATAGGATAGAAAATTTACCTGTGAGGATCGCCAGATTTTGGAGGAGCTATGATGCACTCCTGTCGTCGCCTCGATTCGATTCGATAAAAAATCGAAGAAGCTCGGTAGTGACCTGAAGAGATGCACAACGACACAAGGAGGAGTCTTCATGGATCTCGCCTTTAAAACCATCATTGCTCGAGCAAAGGATGCTAAAGCTATCACCGACAACATTCGGGGGCAGGTGGTCTCTCCCTCTCAATTGAAGAAATGGCAGATGATGTGAATCGGGGGAGGAGGAGAGAATAAAAAGAGGAGAGGGAGGAAGTTGAAAGAAAGTGGATAAAATGGAGTGGTGGAGGAAGTGGTGACTTGGAGTGGAGGACACGCAAATGAGAAGTAAAAGGGGAAAATAAATAATAAATAAAATAAGTAGGCTGAAAATTAAAGAAGAGAAAAAAATAAAATGGAAAAATATTAAAATTAAAATAAATTAAAATAATAAATTAAAAAATTAAAAAATAGGGTGACATATGATAGCTCTAGGAGCTGCCATGTTTCGCTCCCAGAAAAATCCAAATTTAAATCAAAAGAAATATCAAAAGAGGTCAAATTAAAATGTGGTCAACACGAAAGTTGCTTGTATCGATGAGATCTACAACTTTTTTGAAGAGTCAAAAATCAAATGAAATCATTTGTATAAAAAGTATTTTTGGGTGATATCTTATAGGTATAAAATACCGCATTTTAATTTTTCAATTTTTTTGTTATTTTTTAAGAAGAGAAAATTCAAAATAAAAATAGAGAAAATATGAAAGGAATATTTAAATCTTAATCTTTTTTTTGGATTTTTAATAATTAAGAAAATAAAAGGATAAAATACAAGGGCAAAAAGGTCAATATGTACAATACGATAGGGGCCCAAAACCTAAGTTTCACATACAATCTCTGATTTTTATGAAATTAGTCTTGTTTTAATGGTCTTTGAATGTATATTATTTTAGAAGTGAGTAGACCTCAATCGGACACTATATGAGAGAGATATGCACATTTAATGTTCTTGGTCTCAAACTTGGATTTGGGTTTTATTGGACAATTTTACAAGTTAGTATTTTTTGATAACTTTCCTTTATTAGTGTTAGTAATATATACACTATAGAGTTGAATTTATTGGATTTGGAGTTAGTATAAAATAGATACAAATAGGTGAATTTTAGCTAATATATAGGTGAATACTTACAAGTGAATTTGGCTCCTTATTTAATGCAAATATGAATGTTAAAATGCAGATATTATTTACACATGCATGAATGCTAAATATGCAATATAAGTGATGAAATGCAGCTAATTACTCAGGAACAAAGCTCTATTTTCATCTTTTAGAGTGATGAATCACATACTCATCAATCATGAATGCAAACAAGATGTGAAGTCAAACCCCCTTTTCACCTACTCAACACTCAAGCTAATAATCGTGAAAGGTCGTCTTTAATCTTGTCCAATTTTATTAATGTGACAAATCAATCTATCAGAGTGATTAAGCGAGCTGTTGGGAACCCAATGCTCCTAGGAGACTAGCCCGAATCTCACAACTAGTTTTTCCCATCCAGTATGGGTGCGGATCTTTTACTGGATACTCGATCTGCCCAATCTACTAAGGAAGTCCGGACTGGTTACGGCTACCCGGTGAAATCCTCATTGGAGAACAAATAACTACAAGACCAGTAGTCTGAAAGGAGTTGGGTATGGCTCAAGCCTAGTGTGCGGGTCACTCTCTCGCTGCAGATAAATCAATCAATGAGGGGGTGGCTCTTCCTAAAATAAGAATTTTTAAGTGAACTTTGTTTAAGGGTCAAGTTTGCATTGCGGTCCCAATTTTATTTGGTTATCTCTTTTTAGGTATTTTTCTGAATAAGACAATGCCTAACGAATGTTTCGATTTCCTTGGTTATTTTGAGTCTAATAAAACAGGTGGAGGAATTCAAAAAAACCTGATGCGCGATCAAACACAATGATGCATGCAACGATAGAAATGCATACCTGACTTCAACACTCTACATGCAGGGTGATCCGTGCATAAAAATAAAGGCAGAAAATAAACTACCTATATGATGCACGAGGAAATCGACCTTAGAGGAGCAATTTCTATTAATTGTGAAGCACAAATAGCTAACTATCGGGAAGAGAGACCAGAGTATCGTCTTCGATGCCGATCGGTGCCCACAATAATGGGCCCTGCTAACGCTGTATACAGCCTCTCTCGACACGTGGTCCCTAATCCCAATAAGTTAACTTTTTAATTTTACTTTAGCTAAGTCCAATTACGATCTATAGAGATAGGCAATTAGGTGTGGGGCCTTAGCTAATTACGTCACAATCAACAGTAATTCCTAAGTCTAGGGGTTAAAACCTTGAGAATCAAAAACAAATAAAATGCGATAAAAACAAAACCATGAAAAGTTGCGGTGAGATCCCTCGAATACACCGGTAATGAGCGAAACATACCTCGAATTCTATGTGCCCAAGCAAGTGTCCAAGAGTTTACAATTATCACAATAATAAAATGTTGCGAAAATAAACTGTATATATATTATAACCACACTCTCTCTTACTACTCCTTCATGAATGCGAGCTCCTCCTATAGAAAGCCGGAACATCCCTCGGGCAGTTTCTCACACAAAAAGTGAAATAGAAAGGATGTCAGAAACAGTTATATCAAATAGATACAAAAATAAAATAACAGAAAGCTAAAAACTAACTACTAAGCCGTGCTCCCAGTCAATGACGCTATTATGATGAGTTGTCTACCGATTAGGGTTAAGTATGAAGATAAATCAACGGTCGTTGCAACCCCAATCAATCGGCCGACTCAATCGAGAAGATAAAAACTACTTAGAAAAATCAAGCAATCAAGAAATGTAACAGGTTCACTATTTTATTTACCTGGTATAGCCACCAGGGTCGAATACAAGGAACACGAAAGAAATACAAAGTAGTCAAATTTCCAAATAAAAAGTAAAATATTTCTATTGATTTTTAATTTTGCAAAATTTTAATTTTTAATAAGAAACCAAAACAACAAAAATAAAAGAAAGCCATACAACAATCTTGTTGAATTTTTATGAATAATGGAAAATAGTCAAAAAAATTAAGGTAAAAATATTTTTGGGTTTTCTTTTTTTTTTAAATTGTTTTTGGTAATTTTCCTGAATTTTTCAAATGTTTTTATAATTTTAAAAAATTAAACAAGGCTCAAAACTCAAAAAAGTACACAGTCAGCACTAAATTGCAAATTAAAAATATTTAACTAGTTAGCAATTTTATGACAAAATAGAATTAAAAAGCAATAAATAGAAACTGCAAATGGAATTTTTGGATTTTTCATTTTTTAGTATAATTTTTATAATTTTTTAGTTGTTTTGTAATTTTTAGGGTTTTTATAATGAATTTTCAAACAAAATTAAAGCTAGAGGTAAAGCAAGCAAAAATGCACACAAGAATTTTTTATGGAAATTTTAAAGCATTTTTCAAATTTTTAAAATTTTTATATGGCAAACAGGGACATTTTTAAGGCGTTTAAATGCAATTTAATTAACCCGGATAAATTACTGTAAATATTATACTAGCAGGAGCCAATGGAAATTTTTGTGTAATTTTTTGAATTAATTCAATATTTATTAAGGCAAAACAAAGCATGTAATTAAGCATAGTTCACAGGGGTCTATTCGTAAATAATTTAAGTTTACAGACTGAAGAGATAACACGGTTTGAAAGTTGAGGGTTCAATCCGCAAATATCCCATCAATTCACGCACATGCTCATTACACAATGCACATGGGTATATATGTAATTTCCAAAACTTACCATTCATTAATTAAAAGCATTGGAGTTCAGGACCGAACATGCAAATAACCCAAAACTCATGTGAGCATACACATGCTTCAAATTCGAAGGGACTAAAATGCAAATATTAAAATTATGAGGTCCGAACTATAAATGTACTTAACTACAATATTTAATTGATGGACTGAAACTAAAAAGAGAAAAACGCAGGGAGGGACTATGAAATATACCCTTGTAGGGGTACGTGGAGTACATGGAGACAATCACTAACGTACGGTTCTGGTCTCCTACCGTAAAGCGATCTGACGGTGTAGGATCGGTCGAAGAAGTGCATGTCAGATCTGCTGTGGCAGGACTGATCCAACGGTCTACAGGCTGTCGCAGTCGGGCGGCTGAGATGAGATCAGGTTCTGATCTGGCCATTGGAGGATAAGCGTGAACAGATGGGCACGATCAGAACTGGGCATGAAAGTGCATCAAATGGCTCCAGAATGTGCTATATGAACTGCTCCCTGGCGAGTTTCAATCGAGCATCGGAAGGGATCCGATGCTCCGATGAAAGGCGGCCGAAGTCCAACAGTATTGCGAGTGTGCTCCGCGTCTCGTGGATAGCTCCGATGGAGGAGCTAATGATGGGATGGTTGTAGAGGAGAAGCTCCCCCTCAAGCTTCTCCGCCTGAGCCAATGAGTCCAGAAGTTGCTCCGCGCACGTGTCTGTTCCTGCAAAGGGTTAAACGCTTGAAGGCGAGGCTCCGGCGAAGGTTATTTAGGCAAAAGAACAAGGGAAGCGGGGTGGCATGCTAGTTTGATCTCCAACATAAGCGGGGGAAGGAGATCTAGGCCTACTCACGACATGATAGTCGAGCCTCTTGGTGAACAGGTCGCGTGGTAAGTGCAGGGTGAGTCGAGGGTTTGATCATAATCGATAGGAGTGGGTGGCAAGGCTCTGACCAGCTGGTCGAAGCAGAAATGACTGCAGCGGTGCGAAATGGTGAAAGTGTATCGAAAATGGAAATGCGAGAGGGAGGGTAGCTACCTGAAGAGTCGAATAAGTTCTGAGGTTTCAAGCGAAGAGGGTCGGATGGGTCTTGGCCTCGATCTGCTGCGACGGGCAAGAGAGGCTTCACGCGGCGGAGAGGTTTGGCCACGTCTGAGCTACGATCCTCCAAGCTCCTATGGATGATCCGTAAGCTCTCTTCCAATGGATGTCACTACGAGGAAGGTGGAATAAGAAGAATGGGGGCGCGAGGGATGAGCTACTACATGCAGGAGGCAGAGGAGACTACTTAGGCAAGCTAAGGGTCCAAGAAGATCGGAGGCATACGCAGAACCCTAGGCAGATCAGGTTGTGCCTAGGAATCCGTGAGGATCATGGGAGTTTGGTCTTCAATCGGGCATAGAAATGGGATCAAATGGAGCATAGAGTTGGGCGCCAAAAGGCGGAGAAAACGCTCCGGTGAAAAAACGCGCGACCCGATCTGGCTGGGAAGGGGACGTTAACGCCGCCAACAGTCCCAGCTGGACCAATCAGAATCAAGGATTTACAAAAATAAAAGAAAATAAGATTAAAAATAGTAAATGAATTAAATTGAAAAGTGTATAAAATAAAAAATGATTATTATTTTAAAAACTATTTTTTTTGTGATTTTTAATTACTTTTATTTAAAATAAAATAACATATATAGTATTATATACATGTATATTATACCTATGTATTATGTACAAGAAAATTTATATTATTAATTTTACAAAAATATATTTATTTTATATTTTATTTATTTACAATATAATTTTAGAGGTATAAAATAGTTTTTATTTTATTTTTGCAAACTATTTAAGAGTGTGAAATATTTAGTGAATGCATCATGTACATGTGTATTTTGTACAAAGGTTGAATGATTTTATTTTTATTTTTATTTTATTTTTATAATATTATTAGAGTTATATACAAGACAATAGGAATAAAATAATTTGGTTTTATCAAAAAATAAATAGAAAATTAATATGTACACGCATAGGTGATATGTACAGTACATAGTAGACCCCATCTCTCTTTACTTATTTTATTTTGCGATTAGGTCAAGTCTTGATGTTCTCTTGGAGTTTGGATCACTCTGTATTTATTCTAAATACATCATTCTTTTTCTTTTTCCTTTAATCTTTTATTTTTTACAAAATTCATGCTAAATATGCAATATTAACAATGCCATGCAAAATGTTAAGTTATTATTTTTTACAAGAACTTACAAGATGTTTTGCCAAAAAGAAGAGATAAAATAAAAGAATAAAGAGCGAGAATCACTGATTCATCAATCATCCTGATGTTTTCTATCCCTCCGAGTCTGAAGTAATCAATCAGATCTGCCGATCACTCATAGATCAGTTAGATTCAGAACATGCCAATTGGCAGTGTTTCGCAGAATTCCTCTCACTTCAGACCTCACCTAAAGAGCCTACAACCAGCCTGGAGACAAAGCCAGTACAACATATTTAGATATCATATGAGTAGTCCCCAGAATTTTTGAGTCAGAGTAGGCCGAGCTTGCGCATATCAACCTAGTGGCCTATACCCAGTCCCTAGTCAGACCAGCTCTCCCTATTCCTTCTCCCCCTGAAATCAAACCTTTACCTCAAAGCATGAAATACCAATTCCTTGTTGGAGAGCCTAAAATGTTTCTGGTCATCATTGCTTCTGATTTGATCGAAGATCAAAAATACCGTCTAATGGAGATTCTTGAAAAGAATCGCAAGGCAATCGGGTGGTCAGTAGCTGATCTCCATGGGATTAGTCCGACTCTGTGCTCCCATCACATTTTTCTCAAGGATGACATCAAACCATCTCGTGAGTTTCAGAGCAGGTTGAAACCGAATCTTCGAGAGGTAGTTATGAAGGAAATATCCAAGTGGTGGAGAGTTGATTTTAACTATCCCATCTCTGACTCCAAATGGGTTAGTCCTTTACATGTGGTACCCAAGAAGATGGGTATCACTATAGTGATAAACAAAGATGGAGAGGAGATCGCTACCTAAGTATCAACTTCTTGGCACATCTGTGTGGACTATAGACATTTGAATAAGGCGACCAAGAAGAATTACTTCATGCTACCATTCATTGATCAGATCATCGAACGGTTGGCTAGGAAGGGCCATTATTGCTTTCTCGATGTGTACTCGGGAAATAATTAGGTGGCCACCGCACATGAAGCCAAGAAAAGATGACTTTCACCTGTCCTCGGAACATATGCTTTCAAATAGATACCCTTTGGATTGTGTAATGCTCCAGCAACATTTCAAAGGTGCATGCTTTCGATTTTTACAGACACGGTGGGAGGCTTCTGGGAGGCCTTCATGGATGATTTTTCGGTCTATGGCGATGATTTTTGATTCTTGCCTTTCTAGCCTAGACTGCGTGCTTCAAAGGTGCATGGAGGTTAACCTCGTTCTTTCTTGGGAGAAGAGCCATTTTATGATGACTCAAGGGACGGTCCATTGTCACATAATCTCCAACAGGGGCATGTAGGTGGACCCGACCAAGGTGGATATCATAAAGAAGCTCAATCCACCATCCAATCTAAAGCAGTTACGGTCTTTCCTCGAGCATATCGGTTTCTACTGATGTTTCATACAAGAATTCAGCAAAATTGCCGGGCCGTTATCTGATATTCTCGTGAAAAACACTGAGTTTATTATTGAGGATAAGTGTCTTTAGGCTTTTGAGACTCTCAAGAGCATGGTTGTAGAGGCTCCTGTCCTTCAGCCACCTGATTGGTCTTACCCATTCGAGATCATGACGGATGCCTCCGATTTTGTCGTTGAAGCTTTGTCGGACAGAGGAGGGATGACCTTCCATACACCATACACTAAGCTAGCAAGACTTTGGATTCCGCTCAGTGGAATTACACGGGTACAGAGAAAGAAATGCTAACCATAGTATTTGTCTTAGACAAATTTAGGTCCCACATCTTAGGATCTAAGGTAACCATTTTCACTGACCACACCGCCATCAGGTATTTAATGGATAAGAAGGATTCTAAGATGCATCTGACCAGATGGATCCTTCTATTCCAGGAGTTCAATATCATGATCAAGAATAAGCCTGGAGACAAGAATGTGGTAGAGGATCACCTCTCCTGACTAGAAACACTCAAGACTTCTGAGTTCGATCACCAATTACTAAGACCTTCCCCGACAAGGTGATTCTTGCTATCGCCTCACTTCCATGGTATGTTGACATTGTGAACTTTCTTGTTGCTAAGAAAGTTCCACAAGGTTGATCCAGACAGAGACTTGAGACTCTCCTCGCAAAAGCCAAGTCTTATCATTGGGAGAATCCGATCCTTTATCATGAAGGAGCGGATTCCATTTGGCGTTAGTGTTTTCCTCATGAGGAATACCAGACTATCCTCATGTATTTCCATAGATTAGAAACTGGAGGACACCATTCATGGAAGAGTACAGCACAGAAGGTGCTTCAATCCGACCTTTGGTAGCCTACGTTCGTTGCAGATGCCCATGCATTTGCAAAGAGATGTACTAACTATCAGAGAATGGGAACTTGTGGACATAGAAACATGATGCCTATGCAGTTGATTCACTTTTGTGAAGTGTTTAATGCATGGGATATCAACTTTATGGGCCCATTCCCTAAAAGTCAGGCATTGAGTATATTCTTCTATCTGTAGATTATGTGAGCTGTTGGGTAGTGGCTATTCCTGCCTGAGCCGCTGATGCGAACACGGTTGCAAGTTCCTGAGAAAGCATATTATTATGCGGTTCGGAATCCCTTTAGTTTTGATATCAAATGGGGGTAGCCACTTCATCAACGGCAAGGTAAGAGCACTTGCTAACGAGTTCACATAGATCATCAGGTTGCTACTCCGTATCATCCTCAAACGAATGGTCTAGCCGACATCTCAAATAGGGAGATCAAGATGATCTTGTAGAAGGTTGTTCGCCCAGACCAAAAGGATTGGTCGCCGCTTTTGAACTTGGTTCTTTGGGCCTATAGAACATCCTTCAAGACTCTGTTGGGTGCATCTCCCTTTCGACTCGTTTATGGTAAGCCATGCCACTTACCTATTGAGATCAAGCACCGATCTTTGTGGGCAATGAAAGAAGTGGTTTTGGTTTAGATGATGCGGGAGATCAGAGGCAGACATAATTGGAAGCTTGGAAGAATTTAAAGATGAAGCTTTCACGAGTAGCATACATTATAAGGATCATATGAAAGAGTTGCATGATGCTCATATAAACCACAAGCAGTTCGAGCCAAATCAGAAAGTATGGTTATTCGATGCGAGACTGAAATTATTTCCAGGGAAACTCCAGAGCAAATGGAAAGGCTTGTATCTGGTGAGAAAGTTGTACGACAATGGTACCATCAACATATCTGAGTTGTCTTCTGATTCTACCTTTTGAGTTAATGGTCAGCAGTTGAAACCTTTTCTTGATCATGAGCCTTCAACCATCGAGGTTGCCCCTATCCATTTTGTATGAGATGATCTCTTCAGTATTTATACTGAGCATCTCATACCTGATTTTCCCGATCATCTTGTATATACTTTTGATTTTATTCCTTCTTCCTTTCGTTTGTCTTACACCCTTAGGTTTCATCTAGAATTTCTCTATACTTAAGATGTAATTTATCCTAAGTATAGGGAGGGTGTAGACACTATGTTTTTCATATCGTTCTATTCTATTACCCTTGTTGTTGCTTATACTTAGGGTGTGCATTACCCTAAGTATAGGGGGGTAATATCGCTCATGTCGTCTTTTGATCATTTTTGATTTTTGTATCGTATGCTCTCTCACTTGTCCATCACCTATTGATATTTGTCTCTATACTTAGAGATATTTTACCCTATGTATATGGGGAGAAGCTGAGCCATTAACTGTGTATATTCTCTGTACCTCGATCATCTTCGATTTTGAGTCTGTTATCCTTAGGATCACTTGATCCCAAGTATAGAGGGGATGATTGACTTCTATTCTTTATTCGTTATTGTCTTCACGGATATATACTTATCCCGAGTTATATTTTTCTTTACCACTTGTTTTGGTCACTATACGACCATAGTTCACACTAAGTATAGGGGGTGTCATGTGTGTGTGTATATATACACTTTAGAAGTCATAACTCGTACTTTATTGTATTTTTAATAATATATCTCTCTAAAAGTATGGGTGCATATTTTGGATTTTAAAAGCCACAAGAAAATCGTAAACACGACTTAAAAAATGGTTGTAAAATTATATATAAAAAATATTGTAAAATACTTTCATAAAATCCTTAAAAAGTTGAAATATAATTCTTTTGTAAGTCTTGTATAAAATCCATATAATCTCTTGTATATAAAATACATATAAAATTCTTTATAAAATGTACAAAATTCTTGTAAAATTTGTATAAATTGAATTAATCCACTAACTCTTTCAGAAAGACCCTAAAAATTGAAAAGTTTTAAAATTCATTAAAAATTTGCAAAATTCTGTAAAAATCACTTAAAAAGCTCAATCCGAAAAATTCACTTCATAAAAAATTATCGCATTCATTCGCATTTTTTAGAATAAGTCTGATTCTTGAACCAAATGGATCTAAGTTTGAGAGATAGAGCTTGGTTTAGGCCTTAATCCACTTAATTTTAAAGGGACTTTATTAGGAACTAGAATTAAGACTCTTCAGATCTTTTAGACTTAATTCTTTGGGTTCCATGAGACCATGTTCGGAATTCAACTTGAATGTGCTTAAGTAGGACACCTAGTGTCATCTGTTTAACTCTTCTCAATTTGAACCAATTTTGAAGTCATACACTCTACACTTAACTCGACTTGCATGGGGTTTTGAAGGGCAATCCATTTTGGTGATGTGTTTTCATCCTTGTCTAGTGGCGCAGACGTCTAAAGACATGAGAGATTGGGGTTGAAATAAAGCTTCGGATGAGGGAAGGATCTGCTGGCATAATTTTTCGAAGACCCCAAAAAATGGGCAGAAAGAAAATATGTTATATCCATCGAGGTATAAAAGATCTATGTAATGCAACAATCATTTCTACCAAAAAGAAGCCAAATACACCAAATATAAATTCGACCACAATGGTCCAAGCTTTAGAAAGCTTGCATTATCTTAGTGGAAACTTGGCTAAACTGGCCATGATTCACACGGAGATGTGATTACACTAACCACACTCCACTTCTTTTCTCATTCTTCTATCTTCTTTCTCTACTCGATTGTAGACACAACACGACCTGGCTTTAAAAGGAAATACCCCCCCCCCCCCCCCGAGGAATGAGTAGCTGGATGAGGGTCCAAAGGGAGTGCATTACTAGGATGGGCGGTTTCTTCGCATCTCTAAGCAGGAAGAGCTAAAATCTTTCACAACAGTACAAGTTGCTTTCAAAGTTTTTTACTTTTGGTATCAGTTTAGACCTTTTTGATTATCTCAAAAAAGGAGGAGAAAAGCTTGTCTACAAAAATTATTTGCTCACAAACAGATATTATTTTTGCAAATACATAAAATATTTTGTCATCATTAAAATGAAGATATTGTGAGTGCATGCCTAAGCAGGGATTTTGTTAGTACAGGAACATACATATGTTGATAATAACAAAACTTGTGTGCAATTCTTATAGCTAGGTCAAGAGCAAGAAAGCTACTAGACCAGGAAGAAGCTCAAGCTGAGGAGCTCAAACTTAACTGAAGAAGAAGTTGAAAGGAGTTCAAGGATATGGAACTCCAATTCAAGTTCAAGGAATGATCTCAAGCTCAAAAGAAAACAGAGTCTTCTCTTTTATTGAGTCTTGCCTTTTGTAGTTATCATATAATGTAAAAGACTTCAAATCATGCATATTGCATTTAAGTCCTTCAACTTTTACTTTGGCTTTCAGGTCAAAGAATCAAACTCATCGATCAACCATTTTGATCTTGATCGATCAACCTCGATTCATGGTCGATCATTATTTAAATTACAATGACTGTATTTCTTATTGATCGATTTTTATCCATGATCGATCATCTGTTGATTCTAATCGATCAGGTAAATCCATATGATTGGGTATTTGATTTTGATCGATCATCTTTGCATCCTATTTGATCATATTCCATTAGAGGAAGATTTTTGAAGCCCGGATTATTCATAATGGCTATTTTTTAAGAGCCAACATCTATGGAGTCTCTACACCCATAATTACTCAATACCTCATTCTACAACATATACTAAGAGTAACAAGCTCTCTACTCTCTACTTTCTCACTCTATACTTTGAGAGAAAGACCATAAAGCTATTTTCGGATGTGTTATTCATTCCAACAACTCTAAAGCTCTCTGTTTGATCATTATGAGCATGATCCTTGCTCTGTAAGATTATTTTAGTTTTACCATTTATTATTCATTACATATTTACTTTTATATTAAGGCTATTAGGATAGTTTTATCTATATATGATTTTGAGTTGTCTGTATAAATAGCTCAGGTTGTAAACGGTGGGGTTGACCACGTAATCAACTCAGGTTGTAAATGGTTGGGTTGCTCGTGCAAGGAACTCAGTTTAGTGACAAAGATTCATTTGGATTAGGTTAAAAGTTCGAGTCGGGAGATTCAGATCGTGGTTTTTACTCGGGAGGGTTTCTACATAAAAAACTTGTACACTTGTGGTTTGGTTGTCTATATTGTGATTAAAATTACTACGCAACATTGTAGTAGTTTGAGACTATTGTTTGCAGTGCTCCATGTCATTCAGTTGATCCACCTACATGCATTAGTCGACGTCCGAGCAGGATACACGAAATCCAACACCTACGGCCCCCCTCAACCCCACAACACCATTCACAGCAACTACCCACAACCACCTGAACCCCACAACCGCCACCCACAGTTACCACATTCACCACATACCTCATAATGCCAACACACCACAAACCCACCCACAACCACCCCACAACATCCACCCACATCCTCAACTGTTGCAATCACAACCACAACACACATAGAGATTTGACCCACAACAATCAGAGATCGCACAAACAACCAACCATAGCCACCACAGATTCCACAACCACCACTCACAACCCCACACACAACCCCCTCAGCCACACAACTCCACTCACAACAACCACCCACTGCCACATCTGACCCCACAACCCCCACACACATCCACCACATATCACACAACACCCACCCACATCCAGACCCACTACAATTACAACCAACGCACACACCACATAGCCCATCCACAACTCCCACATAACACATCCACAACCATCCACGGCCACCACAGATCTAACAACACCCATCCACAACCACCACAGTCACTAAGACACCACAACCCGCACACACAAATACTACGCACAACCTACAACCATTTGAAAATATATCAAAATTAATATAGTATTTAAACCGAAATAAATCATATGGAAATACGATGACAATAATACACTGAATGACAATGATAGCAAATCAAACAAGCAAAGGCTGGATCCATGCAGCAAGTATAAATATAACATTTTAAAAGGAAGCAATGAGGAATACATGGATCAACACAAACAAGAGGAGAGAGCTCACGATTCGAGCTCAGGTGCCTTCAGCAAGAAAGGAGGAGCATGGACGACAAAAGCGAGGATGATGGTGCTTCGATGATGGGAGGAGGAGAGAGAAGGATAGTGGGGCACGAGTGTTGGGAGAAGGGGAAATGAGGAGGGAGAGTCTCGGGTGCAGGGAGAAGCGGAGAGGAGAAAATGAAGGTGCAGGTTTGGGCATCTTTTGGTCCTTATATAAATCTTTTGTCAGCGGTTCTCAAACCAGCGATGTTTATCCGATGTTTAGCCTTACACCAACGGGCTCGAATAATCCCAACGGTTATTGATCGTCGATATAGTAGTTTTTATACAGTTACTTTGAATTTGAAAAAATCATCTACATTACGGTCAATGACAGTTACTAAACAATTGTCGGTGAAAACTATACCTCGACAGTTGTTTGTCTCTCTCGGCGGTCTATAGCTTGTCGTAGTACTCTTTATTCATGTCGGTTTCCAAACCGTTTTCACAAATACAAATTGTCGGTGAAGGTTTTGTTGATGACGATCTTTCATTAACATCAGTGGTTATGCAACATAGAGTGAAACATCGGTTGACCTTGTCGCTTGTGCCATAACAACGACGATGGTAATCATTTGGTAGCTGTTCTACAACAGTCACTGAATGCTTAGTGCCATTAACTAGCGCGATAAATAATGACATTTAGGTAGGCGGAAATGAACTGCTGGTAATATTGTCCAACCGCTGGCATTGTTGACTAACGCTGCTGGTGTTCTTTCATCAGTGGTGGTTTTGCAACCGACATGGACAATGTCTTTAAACTACTGGATTTATATTTTCAATGGCAGTTGTGGACTTTAGGTCGACGGTTTACGGACCATCGATGATATCATAAACCACAATGGTTCGGATAACATCAGTAAAAAGTACAAACCGCCATCATTAATTCTGTAAACTTATTTTTATAGATACTGTAAAAGTACATGGCGGTTGGCATACGATGTCCGCAAACCGCCAGTGTTAATCGGCACAATCATCGGCGATTGTCTGCGGAACTGCTGGCAGTAATGTCTTCAACAACACTCTTAAGGATTCGTTTGGTTGCAAGATTGGACAAGGTTGAGTTGGGTTGGGTACCCTTGTGAATAATAAACAGTGAGGATGATTGAGAGGGTTGGAAGGAGAGGTATTCTTGGTTTGGCCAATCCAACCTTACCCAACCCTGCAACCAAACGAACCCAAAGAGACCACCGACATAAAGCCACCGTCAATCGATATTTTTTTATTTGTGTCTCGATCTCCGACAACTATAACTATGAGGTCTCTTTGCCTCGACTACTTCATATTAATCATAACAGGACAAGCCTTAAATAAGCTTCCGCCTCACAATGATTATATCTGCAGAGCAGCCCTTGAGTGACTATAACTTCTATTGTTTGGTTAAATATTTTTGTATATATATATATATGTGTGTGTGTGTGTGGTAAAATAGGGCTGCCCCCCATGGGGGGAGCTAACCTGGCTCCCCCTACGGCATTTGCCCGGTTTTTTTATTTTTTTTTGGAAAATTTCTTCCGTAGATTTTCATCAATATATCCCTATATTATGTAATTAAAATTTCGTGTGAAACAGAGACTCCTACGGCCTCCATCCAGATGGGGTTGATTTTAGCAATTCTATTACCATTAAAAAATGACTGTCTGGATGGAGACCGTAGGAGTCTCTATTTCTCACGAAATTTTAATGACATAATATAGGGATATAGTGATGAAATTCCACGGAATAAATTTAAAAAAATAAAAAAACCGAGCGAAATGAGGCGGGGGAGCTAAGTTAGCCCATATGTGTGTGTATTGATGTCCTTTTTAAAGCACTTTATATGTACTTACACTAATTCAATTCGAATTAATAGTATTTTATTCAATCGCATTCATGTATAATCTTAAGTTAATCGATAATCTTATTTGTTTTTTATTCGATACAGCTTCGTATTCGATGAATATTCGATCCGAATTCATATCCAATTATATTTGGATATGGTTCTCTAAATCTCCATCCAACTCACATTATATATGTATTCGTATTAGATGTAGATGAAGCGAATATGGATATGAAAATAGTCATATCCTATATGTGTCCGATCTATTTTCATCTGTAAGTGATGACCACACAATTTCCTACCGCTCATAAACAAACTTCATTTTTCTATATAGAAATATCAGACAACACTGAATACTATCGTTTGAATCATCAACTAATTGCAACTTAATTCTGTCACAGCTACCAATTATTCACCTTTCGTAGAAAATTCAATAACAGGTCTTGTCCACAGGTGGATCCAAAACATCTACGACTTGTCTACCACATGGGATCGACATGTTTATGCATCACAACATCTTATTTATTGATTCTCCCCAAAAGTTCGAGTATAAGTTAGTTATGATTTCGCAGTCGAGTGACGTGATGGATGATGTTGATTTCAAACGTTGACTCATGAAGTCGTTATATCCCCAAAAGGAGAGGTGAATTATCTTCGAGAGAATAATATAGTGTACCCTTGTTTAGAGATATCTGTGCTGACAAATGCCACTTAAATGCTTGCGTTTTTTATTTGATTAGTCAAGGATAATCGCATGTTAACCCTCGATGACATAAAGGAATTGGTAGAAAATATTGGTTATTCAAAACCAATTTCCAAGTTCGTTGTCAACTTTAAACAAAACGAAAATAAAAAATAGATTCACGGTTCTCCTATGAATATGAGATTTGTTAACTTTATTCTTGCGTACCGAGCTGAAAACCTTAACGACTGCACGTATATACATAATAATATCACATTCTTGTAATTATACTTCATGAAATAAGAACAATATATTAGCATTCCAAAAGTACATGAAAATGAGCAAAGAAAATTGCCAAAATAAGGAATTAGTAAGTATGTGTATGTGTGCGAATGGGTACATGCATGCATGCTGATCAAAAGAAAAAAAATTAAATAAGATTGCAAACGTTATTTCTGACACTGCTTTAAGGACCAAGCCAAAGGACTTGGTCGACTTGATAAAAGGGAAACGCTTAAAATTGCAATAAAATATTCTGAAAACAGCTCAACATACATGCACACAACTTGAAAAATATTTGCAAACAATTATACGTATTTATTACGAGCCCAGTTTGACTCAATTCATTTATAATTATATGTATAAAAATACAAATATTACCTTGAACGAGTGTGAACCCTAATATGTAGATATGTCAATTTCCCAAGACTAGTATCTATATATGTACAGCTTAAAATTGGCCCAACTTACCTTTAAACTCCGTCATATAATAAATATTACATTATAAAAATTATACAAAACTATCAGAAATTAAGACGTGATTTTGGACTCTTGTACAGCTATCTTAAATATATTCACTGAAACTGCAAACTTTTTAAAATATTGTATTTCAGATCATATTACCTAATTTTTATATACCCTCTCAATAAAAAATTAAAGAACATTACAAAAAATCAAAAAATATTACCTTATACAAATATGTGGTTTCCAATATGATTGTCTTTTATTACCCACAACTCATTCATATGAATTTCAAAACTATTCAACCTACCCTTATAATTGTTCTCCAAAAATATCTTAAATCTTAAAAGTACTTCTGAGGTGAATATAGTATGTAGATAGAATACAGGTTTTACGACATCATTTTATATACTGTATATTGAACTTAAATAAATTATATAATGTTCTTTTTAATTTTATATTTTCATATATATATATATATATATATATCATGATTTTCTACTTTCAATTTAAAATAAAAAAATAAAATAACACTGTAAAATTTAAAAGATACAACATAAGGTAATGTGTACCTAGGTAAAATATTCCTGTAAAATGCATTATTCAATTTATATCTTATGTACAAAATAAAACAAACAGGGCAACAAAATGAGTATGTAGTTAATACGTTATGAATTTCAAAAATCCAAAAATCATACATATGTACGTGTGTGTATGCGCGTTCGGGTTTGGCTTTCAGGCTACACATTTAAGTCTATATTTTTTAGGGATTTTTCATAAGTTGGCCTCATTTATAAGATAATATGGAAATAATTTCAAATATGTTGGAATTCATATGAATTTATTATAAATTAATGAATGTTTGTACACAATATGTGTGTGTACGTGTGTGTGTATGTGTAAATAACTTCAAATGAGATTGGGTCTCACAACCCCTATGGAGAGTTATTAACATTGGCTTTTATATTTTAATGTCGGGGTTGAGACTAAATATGTATTAATGCTAACTTTTAATTGGTGATAAATCCATTTTTGTCATTTTAACATTCTAAAAATAGAATGTGGCAAGATATTTTTTATTAATGCCAATTTCCATTTAATCTCTCTCTTTCTAGATGGGCATCAAACCCTATCAAATGGAGTGAAGCATGTGTTGGGGGGATGATGGAGTGTATGAGGAAGCATGATGCGTGGCGACAACTCTAGATTTGGGTAGAGGTGACGGTGTTGCATTCAGATCGAAGATCAGGGTCCCAGTCTTCATTCTTCTCTTCAAAATATTGTGTTTTAGCCTTATATTGTTCAAATCCAGATAGTGGATCTATTCAAATCTGATTTTTTTAAAAATTTGGAGTTGTTGAGTTTTGGATTTCAAGCATGGATTTGGGTTTTTTCTTGGATTTCTCGGTGGTGGCATGTGATGAGGAGGAGCATGGCCCCATCCCTCCTCCCTTTTGTCTCTCGATAGTGGCACACAAGGATGAGTTAGCGGACGAGGGCGGGGGAGGGAGGCACGATGCGTGGCGAGGAGGAGTGTGTCGTGGTGGCACGTGGAGGGGGCAGAGGAGGGGCATGGTTATTTACAAATCTCAGATCGTGATTTACAAATCTTGAATTGTCTTTTGCAAAACACAAATCATTTCTAAAAATCTTGATTATTATTTACAACCTCGGATTTTTTTTTACTTTTTATCAATTTCTGATAGTCTACATTCTGTTCTAGAACTCCATTCAAATGTTACAAAGCAACCACGTAGTTTTATAAAGGAACACAAATAAATTAAAAAGGGATCCAAAGAAGTTACAAAGATCCATACAATACTACACACCCCAAAAAACTACAAATACATATGACATATTACAAAGAGAATGAAAAATTTACAAATGAACATAATATATTTATATATATATATATAGAGGAAAGGGAGCCTACTTTGTGAAGTAGGTAACTTACCTACTTCACATTTCACTTTTTGCAAAATTTTTTTATTTTTTTTGAAAAATGCCAGTGTGGATTTTCATAATTATATCCCTTTAATATGTCATTCAAATTTCATAAGAAACGGAAACTCCTACGGCCTTCATCCAGAGCATGTAAAATACAGCAAATCTGTGACCGTTAAAAAATGACTGTCTGGATGGAGGCTGCAGGAGTCTCTGTTTCTGACGAAATTTGAATGACATATTAGCAGGATATAATTATAAAAACTCATGGTGGCATTTTTGAAAAAAAATAAAAATTTTTGCAAAAAGTGAAATGTGAAGTAGGTAAGTTACCTACTTCACAAAGTAGGCTCCCTTTCCTCGTATATATATGCATACATATAACTAATGAGTGAGAATGTAAAAACACATGGTTTGAATTTTACAATACTGAATGTAAAATCCGCAATATTTGATTCGTATATTATAAAAATATCTAGTAAATTGCATTGCTAATAATGTTTTCAGAAATCGACATAATAAAGAAATAAATGAAAATTCCAAATTAAATGAGGCTAAATTGGTAATTGGTGTTACTAAATGGAATTAAAATTTAAATGGAAACAAAATGATCGAAATACCTTTTTTTGACAACGCATCAATGGATAGAACATCCTATTGATCTCATTGATAACTCACCACAAAAGTAGTGAGGCCCAAATCCTATTTGATACACATATATAGGGGGTCCTTCAATAGGATGCATCCTTCCTTAGTTCAGGAAAGCCGCCCTCTTTTGTAGAAAACATGAGCACTTTAGTAAAATACGTAAACAATTAGTATTATAGATGTACAAAACTGCATACAAAACTCCACATTATAATATAAACATTAAAATTGTATAATATAATAAAATATATATACCTATTCTATTAAAGTCATCATGTTTTTTTACAAAAAAAATGATCGGTATTACTGAATTCAAGAAGGATTGTATCTTATTGGAAGGAAATCGTAATATATATAGGAGAAACTTCAAATGAGGCAGGGTCTCACCATATATATGGTGAGCCACCCTCAATTTAGGCATCTTCCCAATATATTTTACAATTTCTTGTTTCATACATATAATAATAAATATTAACAAAACATGTATAGTGAAATAAAATTATGAAAATATTATTATATTGGATGGAAATGTTAATTTAAATTTGGATGCTATCTTTTATAAAATTCATTTTTTTACAATGTGCAGTTTATACTTTTACAAAATTGTTACAGGGTTTTTACTAAATTCACAGTGGCTTTTACAATTTCAGAAAAACCCCCACCTTATTTGAAAGGTCCCCTATATATATATTATATATATATATATATATATATATATATATATATATATATATGGTGGGGGTGTAAAATGTAGCTAGCCCTAGGGGAAGCCAAGTTAGTCTCCCACACATTTTTTTAAGTTTTTCTATGGTGTTTTTTCAAAAAACCTGAGGTTTTAGATCAATGAATATCAACATGTTCTCATTAAAAATTCAACTCATTATGACATTTTTATCATACCCATCAAACCTATCAAATTTTAACAGTCTTAGAATTATTGGGATATGTCAGTTCAAGATGAACATGTTGGTATTGTCTATTTTTTATAAAATTAAATCAGATATTTATCTTATTAATATAAGTTAATCCCCTCGGGTCTTTTGAAAAAAAACCACAAAAATCGTAAAAAAAGAGGAAGGGAAGCTAACTTGGCTCTCCCTCAGGTGATCTCGTTTTACTATATATAGGGAGCATACACCCATGCGTAGGTAACTTTCCCACCTTTTTTCCATTTGTTTTTTCATTTTTTAATTGAATCCCATATGTGTGTGTGCATGTGTGCATGCGTACGTGTGGATAAAAATTCATAGAAGAAAGAGGTTTACTCCTTGTTTTCTTTGGCAGTATTAATCAAATATTTGTGTGCTCATTTATGTGTTAATTAATTATTTTTATTTATATGCATGTCTTTAAAAAATGTTATACTAGAATGCAAATGCAGGTGTTAATTAAAGGTTATATGCCCAATTTTCATTTTCATGTATTTGATAGATGAATTATGCCAATTAAAGCTCCCAAATTTAAGGGGGGACAAACCATTTTTGATGAAACTTGAAGTGGTTGTAGCGACTAGGAAGTAGGCGAAGAAGCTAGGGCTCCACCCATGGGTGAGGCTGGAGATGATGTGTTCCTTGACGTCATCCAGGATGGAATCCAAGGTGGAATCAAGGGTGTGAGGAGATAAGAGGCAACATTGAGGATGCAGTAGCAGAGGTAGGGGTGCTAATCAAATCAAATACATTTGAATCCATCTAGATTCAGATTCAATTCATTATAAAATTTTCGAATCCGAATTCGAATCAAATATTAAATGAATTTCTAATCTAATTCAAATTCATTCATTTGGAGTTTTGAATATTCAAATTTGATTCATTTTATATCGAATTAGAATTTTATTTTATAATGTACTTAATAATAATAATTTTATATTAATAATATTCTAAGTTTCAAAGAATTGAATAAACTTTGTGACACTAATTTGTGAAAAAATAATTGAGATAAGTAAAAAAAATTTAACATAAATGGTAAAATTAAATAGATAATATAAATTACATTAAAGTACCTAACTTTTGTCATTCGTGTATGTCTCTGATCATTTGCTCTGTTCGTACCTATGGTGAATTGAATATATAAAGAGAAAATAATTATTGACATCTTGATAAATCATTGATCTTTTCTTTTTGTACCTATGATGAAAATTCAATCAATGCATCTCCGCCTTTCAACTGACACTCCATCAACTTTCTCATTCTCTTTGGTAAATGATTCATAAACCATTGATCTTTTATTTCTATCAATCTTATTAATTATTTCAAGAATCAATTTTTCTATTTCTTCACCCTCTGCTTTCACTTTTTCATTAATATCATCATCATGCCCAATGACCCTCTTATGGACACTATCTTGAGAAGATGGTATGTTTGAATTAGACTTATAAAAATAAAATGAAAACACGTACTCAGAACTATATTTTAAATTCCATACCAATATAGAAATACAAGATATAGATTAATAGATATACATGTCCAAAATAATAACCACAAAATTGTGTTCCAAATTTCTCTGAAGAATCCTCCATATCTTCCCTCCCATTGTGACATATCTCCATGATATCTGAGAAAAAAAGAATCATTAAATTCCATCAGAACCATAAAAGGTCGATGTGAACTGACTTATAGAGTTGAATCCAACATCTGAGGTATATAAAAATCGGCAGACCGGACTGAGAACTCTATTGGTATGGCTATGATCTTCAAATTTCTAACATGTAACATTTTTTCTACATCAAGCATGAACAATTCATGCTTACCTCATTTCAGTGCACTCTTATGGGGGATAGTTGGTCTTATTAAAGAAAATGATGATATTTCCTTCTTGATAACCTAGTCCCATTGTAATCATGATGAGAAATAGAATTTAGTTGTAGCTATGATCTTTTGCACATTTAGCCATTTAGGCAAAGCTCGAAATCCATGAAATATATTCATACCTTAATTGACTCTAAGATATTATTTGTATTCAAATACTTGGTTATCATTATGATAAGATCTGTATATTACGATGGATTGGAGGATTAAGAGTGTGATTAAGGAAACGATTGTTAGAAATTTGAAATATGTGACCTTGGGATGGTTTTTAAAAATTTAATATGTGTTTGTTTGCAGATGATGTATTTTTGAAATCACATAAATTATTTGGATAGAACCTAAATCTTAAGATTTTAGGGTAAAAGGGGTGTGTGTGGTAATACCAATAAATGCAGGGGTGATGGAGAGATGCTGGCAATGTTGGTGAGTTTAGAACCGGTGTCGTTGTTGACGGTGGGGAAGAGAGAGAGTTAGTGGTGGGGTTGGTTACTGGGAGGGTGGTGTTGTTAGTGGTGGGAGCGGGACGCTGGAGCTGACGATGTAGGAGAGAGCGAGCAGGAGCGGGAGGCTAGAGCCGACGGTGTTGGAGAGAGTGAGCAGGAGCGGGTGGCTATAGCCAGCAACCTTGGATAGAGCGAGCATGAGCTAGAGGTTGGAACTGGAGGCATCGGAGAGTAGAAGCAAATGTTAGGATTTTTTTCTCATGAGTGACGAAGGGAGAGAGAGAATTTGATGGAGTAAAGAGGAGGTATGGAGTATGCAATGGGCATCCCAAAATTGGGATGTTTAGAATAAGATGATGAAATTTTTATTTATTATATTAACTTGTGTATCATGTGTGGAGATTTTACAAAATATATATTGCATTTATTTACATATATATAATGATTCATACCATGTCATATATGTGTGTATATTGAATCGAATTGAATTGTTATCGAATGAATCCAAGTGAATTCATATTTGATTCATTTGGAAATCGAATCCAAAAGTTAAATTCAAATTTGGTTCATTTGATTTCGAATTGAACTTTTTTCAAATTTTATCAAACGAATCCTAATCGAATTAGAATGATTCAATTCAATTATCAATCCTAAGCAGAGGCAGTTGTGTTCACAATGGGCGGTGATTGGATAATTGTAGATATTACAGTAGTTTTAGAAAAGAGCTAAAGGATGAAGTTGGACTCGTGGAAGAAGGTGTCAGGGTCAAGGGGGTTGAAGGTGTTGAGGGGGATGTTGCTCAGGGCAAGTGGAGAAGGAGGAGGTTTGATGGAGTGAATGAAGAGATGATCTGAATGTGTTATACATTCGTTGGGTATTTATAAAAAAAGGTTGGTGGGCATGAATGCTAATAACAATGAGTTAGTCAGCATCCGAGTCACTGACAGATGCATAAGCCTTGGTGAGATGCCAGATATGGTGTTCCACACCGAGGGTCGTGAACACTCCCTGTCCTCTTTTGATACGATGAAGAGGATTATAATTACATCTACGATTCGCTTTTTGATTGACCAACTCATCCTCATTTTTGAATTGACGAGGAGATGATGGAGGAAGGAGGTATGACCAGTGGAAGTTGAGGGAGGAGAAGGGGTGGAGGCGGTTGGGTTAGATAGAAGTAGGAGAAAAGATGGGTATTATCATTTGCAAATCTATATACCTATTTAAAGCTGGGTTTTTAACCCAGCAAATGACACGTGGCTTCCTGATTCTTTTCCCATTCCCTATTTTAGCAACTCCCCACGTCTCCTGTTTGGCTTTCCAGCTAACCCGCCATTATTCTCTTTCCTCTCTCCAGGCACTGACATGGTTTCTCTCACCCCTCCCCGCATCTCTCTGTTGGCGTCCACGCTAACTCACCACCAATTTCCTTCTCTCTCCTCACATTGATACACGGTCTTTCTCATCCCTCCCCCCTCTCTCTTTCTATAAACACAAAATATGTAAATATCTATTAGCTTGGAGTCTGTTGCAAACAAACAAATTGCTGGAAAATTTGCTGGAAATGACAATTCTAGCCGATTTATGAGTTGTCGACCACCTCGGGTGTTAGGGATTCAAGGGCCTTACGGGGACAGAGGTCTTGACGATGACAACATGCACTACAAGGAAAACAAGTTGTGTCTACGGAACTATTACCATGGATATGGGTTTGTGGCCACAGAATTGGGTTCTGGCCACGACACGTCGTGGCCAGTAGCCGTAGCTACAAGTCTCGTCGCGAGAGTTCTCTAGCCACGAATATACCATGGCCACTACAAGTGACCACGGAACTTATCGTGGCCACAACTCTTATATGAAGGCATTGGCCACGGATTGTGGCTACGAGAAACTAGTGGCTACGGAATTATCGTGGCCACAAGTTTCCGTAGCCATATTCCGTGGCCACAACTCATTTTTCTTGTAGTGATGTATGTTGCGGAGTTTTATGTGATGATATCCGTATCATTCATTGATACTATACACGTTCAATTATAGTTTATGCTTATTTACAATTATATCCATATTCACTGTATTAATAAATAAATATAAATTCTATATTAAATAAAATCCATTAATAAACAATAAACAAAAACACCTACAAATACATATTACTACACCTTATACTATATTCAAATAATTATGAAAATTAAGCTCATTTTCTTTTTAAGTTAATAAAAAACAAATATTAGATATTAATATTTGAAATCCATAATAATTCAAATAAATACATAAAAATTTCATTTAAACAACAAATGTTTATTTAGTAATTCTAAAATCTATATACATATATGGGTTCAATGGGGATGCCCCCTTGGGGCAGTAACGTGGTTGCCCTCACCCCATTTTTTATTTTCTTTATTTTTTTGAAAAAATATCACCATGCATATTCATCTATATATCCCTCCTTTATGTCATTCGAATTTCATCAAAAATAGAGATTTCAATGCCCTCCATCTAGAACAGGCTGATTACAACCCCGTTAAAATTACCTGTTGAGGGCATATGAGTCTCTGTTTTTAACGAAATTTAAATGACATATAGAAGGGATATATAGATTAATATACATGGTGATATTTTTCAAAAAAATAAAAAATTGCTGAAAAATAATGGCGGGACAGCTCCATTTTCCCTACATATATTGCCTTTTTTTGTCAATGGTTGCATATTACGATGTATGTAAATTGCTTAATGCTAGAATCATTAATTAATAATTTTATGTAAAGTTGCTATTTTTGGATCTTGATTAATTTATTCCAAAGATGTTTTATCACTTATCTTTTTGTTTAAAAGTCTTAATTTATTACTTTAATCTTTTGGTGATTTATTATTTAGGAAAAAATATTGTTAAGTTTTTTTTAAAATATCCACTATTTGAAATTTCAATTCATTTTACTCGCTAATTAATTGTTTAGATTTTTTAATGTTTATTTAGTGATTTTATACTGATGTACCAATATTTGAAAAATGTATATTAGATTTTTCTATCTACAACTACTATTTTTGAAAACATAAAATGTAAATGTTCAAAAACAACTCTTTCTACCCTTCATATATAATGTAAATTAATGTATCTTTTTGATAAGTACTTTCGTATATACGTTGCGACAACAATAATAATCAATTGATAAGGTTACATAATATGATATGCAAATAATATTTGATATTTAATCAGTACATGTATTTTTTGATATTTGAAGTATACAAGCTATAATATATCATAAAAATTGAACTCAAAGCACTATCACTATGAATATATGTTTATATGTACGTATGTATGTATGCATGCATGCATGCATGCATGTATTTGCATGTTTATGTACAAAATATTACAATTAAAGCTGTTAAATTGAGAAGTGAGATCACGACCCTATGAGAGGAACTCCCGATGGCCATCAGGTTTCACCATTTAGGGAGAGTAATTATTTATAAATTTCACCACCTTATGATCACCTATCACTAATAACATGCAATGTTCATGCAAATTATAATAAACATGAGTTCACTTGAATTTAAATGGATTAGATTTTGACTTAAGCACATCCTATTCAATTTAAATTTTACTTTTATACATCCAATCTATTAAACATTTGCATTGATGCCCATATAATTCACTATATTTTAGAATGTATTAGGTTTTTGATACTTACATTTCCCTTAAAATAACATATTCTCATGTTCTCATCGTTTGACATTCAAATTATAGTTTGATTATTGTGTTAGATTTGAAGAAAGGAATATCTCTTAAAAGGGATGTTGTGCTTTTTATATTTTAATCATAAATTCATCTTTCTTATCCTTCATAATTAATGTGTTGTTGTATGTTAAAATAATAATAAAAAATATGAGTAAAGCAACCGTGGACGAAATGAGTACAATGGAATAAGAAAAGAGTTATCAATTTTAATGTCTCATTTCTTTCACAATTTTTTAAAATGTAATCTATGGTATCACATACTAATATACTGACCCATGATATTTAAAAGAAAATCACATGTATATGCAATGTACAGATGCTCATATATACTTTTGACAATGGCTCAATCCAATTTGTTATTTTACATATTTAAAATTTCTAATCTAATATAATTTGTTAGAATGACAAATCAAATCATTCTATAATTTCAAGTTAGAATCCTATACAAGATTTCTATTGGTTAATAAATATAAAAATTGCACCTTTGTTTCTTTAGATGTGGGACATTGTTTAAAAACTATTTATCAGATAACATCCCAATTAAAAAAATGGAAGAAAGTTTTGATTTTTTTAAAAATATGTATAGTTCAGCAAATATCAACACCTTTGGGGTGGTTCCTCTCTATTGCATTTGCAAATTTCATCTATTATCATTGGATTTTGTTTCATTTATCCAGAACCCATTGATTTTAGATTTTGTATATGAGGTTAGGATTTAAGAACAACATATATGCATTTAAATATTTGTTTTTAGCTGTATTTTACACCTTTGGGTGCACATATGTCAATGTGTGCCATATAATATGGAAGGGTGCACATAAAAGATATATTTTTAAAAATCACTACATATTTCATTTAATTCATAATAAAAGAATTATATTGTTGATCCAATATAAGAGGAGATCATTATCTGCGGGATCCATCTCTTTATAAAAATGAGCATTCTTCCTCATCTTTATTATGAATTTGCAATTTTTTAGATGGATTTTTAAAAAATTACTTAATTTCATGCTTCATATTTATTCACTTTACACTTTTTTTTTCATTTTGTTCATTTTTAAATTTAATTTAAATATTAGATATTAATTTTAAATTTACATTATATAACCAATTTATATTCCGCCGTGAAGCGCGGGTTACATCCTAGTATGATATAATAAGAAAGGTAAACTTGTCAGCATTTAAGAGAAAATGTTAATGGAGAAAGTTGACGGAAGGTAACAAGGGATTATACCATGTCACGACTACTAATTATTCATGGTTCTATGTGAAATTCGGAATTCTAGAGAGTTTAGCATGTAATTATGAAGGTATATAGGTTATGAGTAAAAATATCTTGACTCTTCATGGTGGACCAATGCGAACAATTGGTCAAACTAGCAAAGACGTCAGCAACTCATAAAATGGGAAAAATCAAACTATTATAGTGTCGGTTTGGTATATGAGTTCTAACCGAGCTGAACAGTATTTGACTAGAATTTCTTGAAAATAAAGACACATTATCCTACATCATATATTTAAATATGTTTTGTAAAATTCATATAATCATAGGGGCCCTTCCAATAGAACATGGTCCTTCCATGTTTAAGGAAGACCAACGATTGTAGCCGTTAGATTCAAATCTAATTGTATCATCAATTTATTTGTCCAAAAAGGTATTTTGGTCGTCATCTTTTGTATTAATTATGCACACTATTTAATATTTTAAAATATTAAATTTAGCTAATTCTGTTTTTTGTATTTTTCGTGATACTTATTTAAATAATGTCCAGTTTTGTGTTGGACGAAATTACATGGGGGAGATGTTTGTATCCTCACACTTTTTTTATAGAATATGTGATTCTTTTTGTAACGATTTTATGTTTTTATAGAATACGTGGTTCATTAAAAAGTCATCAGTCATTTGTACATGTTAAGGGAACATAATGGGATATATTATGAGAGGCCCAAGGGTTCCCTTATATAGGAGAAGAACCCATTGGGTAAATTATAGAAAGAAGAAATGAAAAAAGAAAAATTACAAAAGATAATGCTAAAAATAGTAAATATCTCAACACCCCCCCTCAAGCTGGAGCGTAGATATCAATAAGACTCAGCTTGGAACATCATCTCTGATAAGGTCCTCTCGCTAGAGCCTTTGTAAGTATATCTGTTGTCTGGTCTCCAGAGCTGACATGCATAATAGTGATAATACCCTTCTGTATCATGTCACGAGTGTAGTGACAATCCACCTCTATGTGCTTCGTCCTCTCATGAAAGGCTGGGTTATTTGCAATGAAGAGAGCAGCTTGATTATCACATTGGAGGTGCATGGGAAGAGGCACTTCTAAATTCAGGTTAGTAAGAACAGATCTGAACCAAATCATTTCTGTACTAGCTCGTTCCATGACCATGTATTCCGACTCAGCACTTGATCTAGCAACCGCAGTCTGCTTCTTACTCTTCCATGAAACAAGAGAATTCCCTATGAACACAGCAAAGCCAGATGTAGACTTTCTATCCTTTGGACACACAGCATAATCTGCATCTGTGCTTGCAGTCAATGAGAGAGATGTGCCTCTGCTGAAAAGAAGTCCAGTACCAGTGAAGCCTTCAAGTATCTCAGAATCATATGGACTACATCCATATGTGTCTGTCTGGGTTGCTCCATAAACTGACTCACTTTGCTCACGACAAATGATATGTTGGGTCGGGTAATAGTTACATATAGTAGCTTGCCAATAAGCTCTCTGTACCTCCTCTTGTCGACTTCCTCAGTATCATCTTCACAGAACTTCATGCCTGGGTCAAGTGGAGTAGTGGCAGGTCTGCAATCTGCCATGTCTGTCTCTGAAAGAAGATCTATGACATACTTCCTCTGGTCATCACAAGACCCCGTTGGTTCCTGGCAAACTCTATTCCAAGGAAGTAACATAAATGTCCAAGGTCCTTGGACAAAAACTGCTGACCTAGGAAGTCTTCGCACCCTGAATACCTGCTCATCATCTCCTGTAATAACAATGTCATCAACATAAACAATAATGACTATAGTACCTCTCTGGGTATTTTGTATGAACAAGGAGTGATCAGCAGTTGATCTCACAAACCCATGCTGCTCTATCAAGTCCAAGAGCTTTTGGAACCATGCTCTTGGACTCTCCTTGAGGCCATAGATAGCCTTGTGTAACCTGCAAACCTTCTGACACTCCCCCTCAGCAGCAAGCCCAACTGGTTGCTGCATGTAGACCTCCTCCTGTAGATCACCATAGAGGAATGCATTCTTCATAACAAGCTGATAAAGAGGCCAATCTCGTGTCACAGCAACATCAAGGAGAATACGTAGAGTAGAATGTCTGCCAACTAGAGAGAAAGTATCATGATAGTCCACCCCATATGTCTGGGTGAACCCTCATGCCACAAGTCTCGCCTTATAGTCATCCACACTTCCATCTGCATGGTGTTTCACAATGCACATCCATCTCCTCCTCCATGGCTAACCTCCACTTACTATCTTTGAGAGCCTCTTGATACGTCTGTGGTATCTGCATGGTTGATAGTGCTAACGTAAATCTCATGAAATCCTATGACAACCTGATCAAAGAAATTTGGGCTGCAAGAGGATAAGTAGCACATGCCCGTTTCTGCTTTAGTAGAGCAATCGGCACGTCAAGATCATCTGCCAAGTCTCGGGCCTGTAAATTTCCCTCTCGAGAGAGTACCTGCTCCTCCTATCTAGAATATTATTGTACAGTCAATTCAGTAGTGCCATCAGTAGAAACAATATGCTTGTTACATACCTGAGCCATGTTGGATGATGGGTAAAGCTTGTGAGCATGGCGAATAGAGCAAGATCTACGAGGAAAAACACGAGGCAAGAACTGAACCAACGGAGGAGGTGGAGGAGGTGGTGGAGGTGGTGGAAGAGGAGGAGTAGGTGAAGGTGAAGGACCAAATGTAGGAAGTGGTGGCATGTATATCTCATCATTAGAGTCAGATGGAGTAGGTCTATCACCTGTAGGAGAAAAATACATGACCTACTCAAAGAAAGTAATGTCAGCACTAATAAAATATTTCTGGCTTAGTGGATCCAAGCAGAGATACCCCTTTTGGGTACGAGGGTAGCTGACAAACACACACTTGACAGCTGTAGGAGAGAGCTTGTCACGTCCTGGAGAGACATCATGAACATAGGCAATAGATCCAAACACACGAGGTGTAAGAGAAAAGAGATCCTTCTCCGGAAACGCAATCAAGTAAGGAATCTTTTCTCCTAACACGGACGAGGGCACACGGTTTGCCAAATAACAAGTAGTAAGGACATCATCACCCCAATAAGCATTAGAGCACAACTCTGTATCAACAATGTTCTGGTCACATCAAGTAAGTGACTATGTTTGCACTCGGCAACACTGTTCTGCTGGGAAGTGTAGACGCATGACGTCTGGTGAATAATGCAATGGGATCTAAGGAACTCAGAAAGATGTAAGGTGCAGAATTCCAAAGCATTATCAGAACAGAGATACTTGACATTGGCAGAAAAATATTCTTTATTTCATTAATAAAATACTTGACAGTGGATCCAGCCTCAGACTTATTCTTTAATAAGAAGACCAAAGTAAGTCTAGAAAAATCATCAACAGCTACAAGATAAAAACGGTGTCCCTGGAGATCAGGAACACGACTAAGATCCCAAATGTCTAAATGAAGGATCTCAAATAGCTGAGAACTGCTCTGACTCTGATGGGATGGAAAAGAGGAATGGTGATGCTTCCCAAGTTGGCATGCTTCACACTGAAAGGAGGATCTCGTAGAAATCTGAGGGAGAACATGGCATAGCTTCTGCAGAGGAAGATGTCCAAACCTAAGATGCCACAGATAAGGAGAGTCAGGTCCAGTAGGTATAATAGAAACACTAGCATGAGGAGGTTGGACCAGTCTGTAGAGTTTCCGATGCTCACTACCACACCCAAACACCTTGCCCGTGAGTATGTCCTGAAACACAAGAGATGAAGGGTCAAAGATGGCATGACAATGCAGATCCTTAGTGATCTAACTAATAGAAAGTAAATTCATCTGAAAAGCAAGAGCATATAAAACATTCTTCTGGTGCATGGATGGTGTCAACTGCACCTCCCCCTTTATTGTAATGGGTAAGTGGTCACCATTAGCCATGACAACCATCTACCAGTCGGTATAGCCCTGTAGGACTTCAACTGCGTTCTGTCTCCACACAAGTGGTGAGAAGCACCAGAGTTCATAATCCACTCTATCATGTATGTATTCGTACTACCAGTAAAGGTATAGGTGATACCTGAGGAGCTCAAAGAGGCTATGACTGCTACAGCGGTATCTGCAGTGGTGTCAGCATTAGGAGTCATGATATCTCGAATACGAGAGACAATAGCATCCAGGCGAGGATCGGCCGAGGGAGATGAAGTCTCTGAAGACAGAATATGCTCTGCTACTTGACCAGAAACATGATATCCATGCTTCCGATGGCATGTATCCTCTGCATGTCCAGGCTTGCGGCGGTAGGTGCAGGGACCACGTTGGCCTACACCACCTCGTCCTCGAGGTGTGCATCTTTTGGACTAGATCGTCCCACCTCGACCACGAGAAGCATCCATCGTTGAGGAGTGCAAAGACGTGGTTGTCGAAGGGATGATGAGTCGGTTGAGATGGCTATAGGCCTCCTCTATAGGGGAATGGTTGCTCCGGTAAGAAGATGAGTATGTGCAGCATCATATTATTTATCAAGTCCAGCCATGAAAACTCCAACCATCGTGGAGTTCCTGTACATCTTTTGTTGCTCAATAGACGTCGTAATGGGCATGTAGCTATGAAGCTTTTCAGACATGCCATGCAACAAAGGGTAGTAAACATGTAGAGGGCGTCCATTCTGCTTGGTGTTGTAGATATCAAATTGTAGTTGAAGGATCTTAGCCTCATTCTTTGCTTGTGCATAGGTGGATGCCAAAGTGTCCCACATTGCCTTGGTAGCAGGCTGAGTTAGAATATCATTGGCTATCTCTACAGTAAGAGTCCCACGAAGCCAAACGTGCGCGTATGCATCATCTTGCTTCCAAGAAGCATTTGCCCCAGTCTTATCCGTTGGTTCTTGATCTATTAGGATGTGCTCCTTGTTGTTGCACTGCATGAGGGTGAGAAACTGCATTGACTACAACTCATACTTGGTCCCATTCATCATAGCGATGGGTGTCTAGCCCTTGAAGGCTCCAGACGAGAAGATGCCACCCTTGTTGTCTGACATGATGATAGGATAGCCAAATAACGGAATTCAACTGGGGAGTAGACCGATATAAACGAGTCTACAGAATCATACAAAGGATTGATTGTACATGTAGACTCGTATAACCATCCTTGCTAATCCTTGTCGCTTGCTAGGGCTGGAAAACGTGACTTAGACTTTTGAAATCACACTTTCAGGTCAAAATCAGATTGTAGAACTGTCTGCTAATCTTGAGGATAAAGTTACCGTCCAGGGGTGATTTGCGACTCAGACAATCAAGGCGCAGGGTCCTGGAAGCCGTAGCCTAGACACAGAGGCGCCAGGGATATGCAGAATAGGGGCGCGTGCACTGGGGTGCAGCGGCGGCAGGGGTGGGGCATAGGAGCCGGTGGCCTGGAAGCATGGGAGCGAGGGGCGGTAGCGCCTGGACGCACAGACGTGAGGGGTGTTGGGGCCTTGGCGCCTGGGCACGGGAGTACAGGGGTGCTGGGCATGAGGGCTGAGGGCACGGGGCGCCGAGGTCGCAGGGGGAGCGAGGGCATGTACGGGGCACGGGGGGATCGGGGGGTGGGTGCGGGGGCCGAGGGCGACGGGGGTGGGAACGACAGTTGGGGGCGAGTAGGGAAGGATTATGATGGATACGGTAACTCCGGTCAAGGCCCGTCGCTCCGATACCATGTTAAGGGAACATACTGGGATATATTATGAGAGGCCCATGGGTTCCCTTATATAGGAGAAGAACCCATTGGGTAAATTACAGAAAGAGGAAAGGAAAAAAGAAAAATTACAAATGATAATGCTAAAAATACTAAATATCTCAACAATACATTTTGTATGGTTCTTTGTAGAATACAATATATTAGTGATATATTAGTTATTTTTACATTTTTATTGATTTATACGAAATATGCAACCTATTTCAAATAAATATACAATACATGTTTTCAATATGTGTAATACACATCCAAATATGTATAATACACACTCGAAATGTACAATACACATCTGAAATTTGTAATACACATCAAATATATATATGATATATTAAAAATTATAATTGTCGTTCTCACACAATGGATATGTATATACACATCAAATATATATAATACACATCAAAAATTGTATAATACACATGAAATATGTAAGATATAATGGTTGCATGGCCTCATTGCACTGTCACTACCGTGCTACACGTCTCCATCAATCTACGTGTTGTCGTTGTCGCTAGCGTGAAGAATTTTTCAGAAAGTCGTGATGTCATCTCCCTGCAAATAAGTGTGCCATCCGTATCCGCCATGTCGACGAGGCCGTGCATGACGTCTCCAACTTCGCCCATGCGTCACCGTCGTCACCTCCGCTCATACACATCCGTCATCACCTCTGCGATGTGGTAAAGAGGTTGATGTCCCATGATGTTCCAGCACGGATGTCATGTCGATGGTGAAGATGGAGACGAAGGTGGCGAAGAGGTTGACGAGACCTTTGATGATGACGGAAACGAGCGATGTTGGAGTACAACCCCAACGCTGCAGTCGTGCTCATTCTCCTCTTCCTCTCGCTTTTTGTTCATATGAGGTTAGGGGTTTTGAATGGTTTGTTGGCAATGTGAATGGGAATTTAGGATAAAGATTAATGAGTAGATATTTTAGGTGATTAAATACTATATTTAGATAATGAATAATGGCCAAAATAGATTTTTGATTAATTAAATAATAATAACATACCTTTTATAACAACCGTCGGATTAATTATAGATTGTGTGATATCGTTGGCCTTCCTTAGGGATGGAAGGACCATGTCCTATTGGAAGGATATCATATAATCATATATATATGATGTCTAAAATTACTAATTTTAAAAATAGCTTAAGAATAATAATTGACGATCAAGGTTGCTAACTTAAAGTTCTCATTATGTGTGACGATGGCAACTTATACTTGATGTAGAGGAATAGTTTGTTGCTGTTGGGAGGAGATAACACAATGCACAAAGTGGGAAGGGAGAGATGATGATCATTAGGATGGAAGGGAGAGGAAGCATTAGGTTGCCAACATGCATTCTCTCAAAGTAAAAAGTAGGGAACCTTTTGGAAGTATTAGGGAAACTTAGGAAGGGGAAGAGATTCACATTGGAGAATTAGAAAGGGGAAGAGATTCACATTGGAGAAACATGGAATGGGAAGAGCCAAAGGGTTACCATAGCAGGAGTCTGGATCGGATAAGAATATGGTTAATTTAGAAGAATTTATATTTTAGGTAATAATTTAAATTATTTTTCTAAAAAAGTAGATAGTCGAACTGGTTGTTTGCTTCAACCAATAAAACAATCCAATCGAATTTCGACCCATTTTGACATGCATTGACTAATCTTTATTTTTAAGTAAAAATAGTTTGATTCAATCATTTTCATACAAGTTATTTGTTTAACCAAATGTTTTCAAAAAACAAGTTGAACCAAATAGTTCCACTAGCTAAACCAAAATCGGAAGAAAGATGGTTGAACTAGAGTTGATTTTTATTTGGAAAATAGAAAGTAGTCAAATCTAGTTGGATTTCTTCATCCAAATGAACCATTTGAACTTAGATTCAACCACTTACTTTGTTGGGTTTACTTGAAATGTTTCCAGCCCCAACTTGGAGGGAGGGGGCTCTTTATTATTTGCCCAGCAAGTTGGCCCCCCAATCGACAGCCCATTCCTATTCCCATTCCAGGGAACTCACGACAGACGTACTCGACCCATTTTTCCCTCCATCCAGTCGATTACAGCAACATTGAGAGAGCAACGGCAAGGGGTTTTTACGAAACCCATCTTCTTCCTCCACGAGAGAGAGATCGAGAGTGAGAGAGAGAAAGCAGCCGCTGGCCTTGCTCGTCTTCTCCAGTCGGTCAAGGTGCTGCTAGGGCTGTAGTTTTGGATTGGAAAGAGGAGGTGATGGGCGAGCTCGAGAGGAGCATCGAGGAGGTCGTTACGGACGACCTCAAGAAGCCGAAGCCTTCGTGTTTGGGTCTCCATCCGATAGCCCACAAGGGGAATCACTCCATCTATATTGTTTTGAGCACATTTTGGTATTTTGGATACCTAGGGATAGTTAGATACTTGTTAAAGAACTATCCATTATGTGTGGCTTGCACCTCTGTTTTGTGGACAATAAAATCGGGAAGAACATTGGCTCCATTTTGACCGTAGTGGATTTGTTGTCGGTCTTGCCCCGTGATTTTTCCCTTGCTCACATTGAGTAATGATTTCCACGTAAAATCCTTATCTTGTGGTGATTGCTTGTTGTGGTTGCTTGTGGTTGTTTGTCATTGTTGCCATTGAGTTCCCGTGTCGGGAACACATATATTTTATTGTGCCATCTTTGCTGCAGGATAGTTTTAGGGGGATATCCTGGGTTGTTGTTCAATATCCCCAAAAGTGGTATTAGAGCTCAGGTTGAGCAATGGGCAAAGATGATGAGGGTACTATGATCAAGCTCACAAGTAGCAATTGGCAGATTTGGAAGGCCAAGATGGAAGACATCTTGTATTGCAAGGACCTTCACGATCCCGTTGAAGGAGAGAGCGCCAAGCCAGAGAATATTTCCGCGGGCGAGTGGACAAAGTTGAACCGAAAGGTCATTGGGACCATTCAGAAGTGGCTTGACATGTCTGTGTTCCATCGTGTTGTTGAGGAGACAAATGCAAAGGAGTTGTGGGACAAGTTGTCCGAATTCTATGACCAGAAGACCGCAACCAACAAGGCTTTCTTGATTAGAAAGCTTGTGAATTTGAAGTACAAATATGGAACCAAAGTGATGGAGCATCTGAATGATTTCCAAAGCATTATCAACCAGTTGACCTCCATGGGATTGGTACTGGACGACGAGTTGCAGGCACTTCTCTTGTTGGGTTCTTTTCCAGACAGTTGGGAGACTCCAGTAGTCACCATGAGCAACTCTGCGAAGGATAGCAAGTTGACCATGGCTATGGACAAGGGCAGTCTCCTCAATGAGGAGATTAGACGTCGCTCTTCGGGAGAGGCATCCTCCTCTTCACATGTGTATGCAGTTGAGAGGAGAGGAAGATCCAGTAAAAGAGGGCAGTCACAGGAGAGGTAGAAATCCAGAGACAAGTCCAAGGGCAGAGGAAGGTGTCACCATTGCTAGAAGCCCGGTCACTGGAAGAGAGATTGCAGGGTTTGGAAGAGAGAGCAAGCTGAAGTCAAGAAGGATCAAAAAAAGGAAGATGGCAATGTAGCTGCAGTTGTGGCAGATGATAGTGCAGAAGAGGTGATTCTCACCATCCAGGACTAGTGCTTGCACGCAGGGAGTGATTTGGAGTGGGTCGTTGACACGACCGCCTCCTATCATGTGACTCCACACATGGAGTTCTTCACCACCTACACTAGGGGTGATTATGGGAGAGTCTTGATGGGTAATGAAAGTTACTCCAAGATCATTGGCATGGGCACCATCTCGATCCAGACGGATGTTGGGTGCTCGATGACACTCCATAATGTAAGGCATGTTCCTGATGTGCGTCTTAGCCTTATATCTGTTTCACAACTAGATAGTGAAGGCTACCATCTGAAGTTTGGCGATAGCAAGTGCAAGATTAGAGAGGGTTCTCTCATCATGGCTAGAGGCAGCTTGTGTCACACACTCTACATGACTAGAGTGAAGGTCATAGATGGCAGTTTGCATGCTAGTGAGGCAGATAATTCAGATTTGTGGCACCGTCGACTTGGTCACATGAGCCAGAAGGGCTTGTAGCTTCTGAGCAAGAGAGAGTTGATCCCCTACCACAATGACATCACTTTGTCTCCTTGTGATGCATGTGAGGTTGGGAAGAGCAGGAGTGCATCATACAGAGCCAGATCCAAGGTGAAGGGAGACCTTCTACAGTTGGTTCATTCTGACGTTTGTGGTCCTATGGACATGGTCTCTTTGGGAGGCAACAGGTACATTGTCACCTTCATTGATGATGCATCTAGGAAGGTGTGGGTGTATATGCTGAGATCGAAAGACCAGGTGTTTGATTGCTTCAAGAAATTCCATGCCATGGTTGAGCATGAGATAGGAAAATTGTTGAAGTGTCTACGCATGGACAATGAGGCAGAGTACACCTCCCATAACTTTCAGGGCTGTTGTGCAGAGCACGGCATCAGGCATGAGAGGATAGGGCCAGGTACACCCCAGCACAATGGTCTAGCTGAGAGGATGAACAGGACCATTGTCGAGAGAGTCCGTTAAATGCTGAAGACAACGAAGTTGCCCAAGACCTTTTGGGCTGAGGCGGTTCGCACCGCATGTTACTTGGTAAACTGATCTCCATTAGTTCCTTTGGGTTTTCAGATTCCAGAGCGTGTTTGGACAGGAAAGGACCCCTCATATGCTCATTTGAGGGTGTTTGGATGCAAGGCTTATGCATTGGTACCCAAGGAGCAGCGGAAGAAGTTGGATGACAAGGCGGTGCCTTGTATTTTTCTTGGCTATGGAGATCAGTAATTTAGATACCGTCTTTAGGATCGAAAGAAGAAGACTGTCACCAGGCACATGGATGTGATCTTTTATGAGAACCAGACGTTGTCTGAGGACACCACTGAGAGTGGTAATGCAGATGAGTTTTTCATTGATGATAACAGTGATGAGGACACGGAGCCCTCTCCAGTACAGGATACAAGTGGAGAGGATGGGCAGCTAGAGCAGCATGAGTCAGATGCAGACCCCATTGATGCAGGTCTAGGGGACCTAGGGCAGGGGGAGCAATCTCATCCACATGCAGATGCAGCAGAGCCTCAGGTTAGGAGATCTGAGAGGACACGCCAACCATTATCCCATTACCCCACTTCCAGGTACGTGATGCTCACAGATGCAGGTGAGCCATACACCTTTGAGGAGGCACAGGAGCACAAGGATAAGGGTCATTGGCGTAATGCAATGAATGAAGAGATAATATCTATCAGAAAGAATCACACTTTTGGCCTTGTTGAGCATCCTAAAGGGAAGAGAGCGTTGAAGAACAAGTGGGTTTACAAGTTGAAGTCTGATGACAGTGGAAAGCAGGTCAAGTACAAGGCCAGGTTGTAGTGAAAGGGTTCAGCTAGAAGGAAGGAGTGGACTATGATGAGATCTTCTCCCCGGTGGTGAAGATGAATTCAGTGAGAATGGTGGTAGGACTTGTTGCTAGCATGGACCTTGAGCTGGAGCAGATGGATGTGAAGACGGCGTTTCTTCATGATGATTTGAAGGAAGAAATCTACATGGAGCAACCACATGGATTTCAAGAGAAAGGAAAAGAATACATGGTTTGCAGGTTGAGAAAGAGTCTCTATGGCTTGAAGCAAGTCCCGAGACAGTGGTACTTGAAGTTTGATGCTTTCATGGGAAAGCAGAGCTTCAAGAGGACAACAGCCGACCCATGTGTATATGGTCGTCGTCTTCCGAATGACAGGTTCGTCATTCTTTTGATATATGTGGATGACATGTTGATTGTAGGTCATGATTCCAATCTCATTGCGAAGTTCAAGAGGGAAATCTCCAAAGAGTTTGAGATGAAAGACTTTGGAAAAGCTAGTCACATCCTTGGGATGCAGATTACAAGAGACATGAAGAAGTGCATGATGTGGTTGTCACAGGAGAGCTATGTTGAACGCGTGTTGGAGCGGTTCAACATGAAGAATGCAAAGCCTATCAGCACGCCTTTAGCCTCTCATTTCAAGCTAACCAAAGAGTCATCTCCTTCTACTTCTGAGGAGAAAGCAGAATGTCCAAGATCTCATACCAGTCAGCAGTTGGAAGCCTCATGTATGTAATGGTTTGCACTAGACCTAATATAGCCCATGCAATGGGCGTGGTGAGCATATTCATGTCCAATCCAGGGAAGGACCATTGGGAGGCAGTGAAGTGGATCTTGAGATACTTGAGAGGGACCTCAAGTATGTGTCTTGTTTTTGGGAGGTCAGATCCCAAACTTTGTGGTTACACTGATGCAGATATGGCAGGAGACATGGACCAGAGAAAGTCTACCTCTGGCTACATTTTCACTTTTGCAGGGGGGGCTATATCATGGCAATCCAAGCTACAAAAATGCGTTGCTCTCTCAACTACTGAGGCAGAATACATAGCAGCAGCAGAGGCTGTGAAAGAAGTGTTGTGGCTACAACGCTTTCTTGGTGAGTTTGGATTGAATGACAGTGAGCCGGTTGTGTTTTGTGATAGCCAGAGCGCTATAGAATTGAGCGAGAGTACCATGCACCATACTCGCACAAAACACATTGATACGAGATACCATTGGCTGAGGGATGCAATTGAACAGAAGCATCTCATGTTGAAGAAGATTCACACCGATGAGAATCCCTCAGACAAGTTGACCAAGGCAGTCACTCGTGACAAGCTTCAGCTCTGTAGGGAGCTGAGCGGTATCACCGCTTCTTGATCTCCATCAGCGGACGATACCTCCCCGTTGGGACTGGAGGGGGACGTTGTTGGGTTTACTTGAAATGTTTCCAGCCCCAACTTGGAGGGGGGCTCTTTAATATTTGCCCAGCAAGTTGGCCCCCCAATCGGCAGCCCATTCCTATTCCCATTCCAGGGAACTCATGACAGACGCACTCGACCTATTTTTTCCCTCCATCCAGTCGATTCCAGCAACATTGAGACAACAACGGCAAGGGGTTTTTACGAAACCCATCTTCTTCCTCCACGAGAGAGAGATCGAGAGTGAGAGAAAGAGCAGCCGGTGGCCTTGCTCGTCTTCTCCAGTCAGTCAAGGTGCTGCTAGGGCCGCGGTTTTGGGTTGGAAAGAGGAGGTGTTGGGCGAGCTCGAGAGGAGCATCGAGGAGGTCGTTACGGACGACCTCAAGAAGCCGAAGCCTTCGTGTTTGGATCTCCATCCGGGAGCCCACAAGGGGAGTCACTCCATCTATCTTGTTTTGAGCACATTTTGGTATTTTGGATACCTAGGGATAGTTAGATACTTGTTAAAGAACTATCCATTGTGTGTGGCTTGTACCTCGGTTTTGTGGGCAACAAAATTGGGAAGAACATTGGCTCCATTTTGACCGTAGTGGATTTATTGTCGGTCTTGCCCCGTGATTTTTTCCTTGCTCACATTGAGTAAGGGTTTCCACGTAAAATCCTTGTCTTGTGGTGATTGCTTGTTGTGGTTGCTTGTGGTTGTTTGTCATTGTTGCCATTGAGTTCCCGTGTGGGGAACACATATATTTTGTTGCGTCATCTTTGCTGCAGGACAGTTTTAGGGGGATATCCTCGGTTGTTGTTCAATATCCCCAACATACTTTTCGATAAAATTAACTTATAAGCTTTAAATAAGATGTAAATTCCTAAGAAATAATTCATATTTCGGTTCCTAGCCAACTCACAGTACAATAGTCCATTGACTCGTTTCTTTTCGTTTTTTCCTTTGCACAAATGACTTTCCCTTCCTAAGTTTCTATAAAGAAATTTTTCCTTCGGTTTAATTCCTACTTACATGTATTGGCAACCCAACATCGCCTTTTCATTCCCGGTTTTCTAAATCTTAATTTAACAGGTCGATTCCGTTCCATATTTAAATCCCTCTTATAAACATTTTGACAAGAAAAATTATACGAGGATTCAGCCAATCAATACACTGGTTGTTGTATATAGAAAATTCAACCCAATTAAATAATTTAGCGGTAGTTGAGCAGTCCTGCTTTCACTCCCACGGAGGGAGATTAAATCTCCTCCATCTTAAATTTACAAGGAAAAACAAAGATGAAATCATGATCATTTCCCTGCAAAAATACTCTCGGTTTATCTGCATTTTCAACTTAATCGTTCATTAATTAACAATCGAGAGTGATTAAGTGAGTCCCTAATACTTTCCAGTAACAAATGACTGATGAAAGCAGTAAAACGAGGACCAGGTCCACACGTGAAACAGTCCACACCAATCCTTTTCACATCAACAACAACAAACAAATCCTTCCATAGACATCATCCCCATCGATTGGTGGTTGTGCCCATCTTTTTCCACATGATCATTCAGTCCAACCTTCCCCTCCAATTTCCATTTTCTTTCCTCCTCATTTCACACCTCGATCAAACGTTATATATGCCCACACAGCGCACATCCCTCCATTCCCCCAATCAACCACTCCACATCAAGCAAGACAGAGCTTTCTTTGTAGTAGGGAGCGCGATGGACCCGATCAAGAAGGAGAAGGAGGAGGCCGAGATGCGGTTCAACAGGTCACGGCATATCAGGAGAGCCATCAATGCCTCCTTCTTCTCGATCTTCGTCCTGGCTCTCGTCTGCTGCGTTGACGTCGAGACTTGGTTCTTCTGTAGCTCTTTCCTTTCGCTTGTGTCCGAGAACACGAGCAAGGAGGTTGTATTCCTGTTCTGCAACCTCATCTTGGTGCTTGTTCTCGTGGATGCTGGATTGATCGACCTGCAAGGCTCGTCGATGCTCGTGGAGATAAGGAAGGCTGGCCCAAAGCACGATCCGAGACATGCGTATTTGTACATGGATACCTCAATCGGCGTTGTTCAAAAAGAAGAGGAAATAGAAAAAGAAGGAAGAGGGCGAGGAAAGGAGGAAGAAAAATGCGAATCGGAAGAAGCTAAGAGCGACAAGGAGGAAGAAGAACAAGAACCACGAGAACCCCGACCTCAACAAAAGCAAGAGCGGGAGGAGGAACGAGGGAGAGATAGGGTGGAGGGGTTGTTGAGCGACGTCGAGCTGGATAGGAGGTTCGAGGAGTTCATACTCAACTTCAAGAGGGGGATGAGAATGGAGGCGATTCGGTAGTTGTTTGAATTTTTAGCTCGGTAACTTTTGTATATTCCCTTGTGATCCTTCACTAGTTGTTGTCAACACTTCTTCTTATGTCATGGTTTTTCCTCTAAAGGTATTTGTTAGGAGGTAAATCGCTAGCACTACCATCTATAAGAAAGGAGATTTTGGGGGTGGTCATACTAAATAAATAAATTTTAGTTTTGGTCGATTGTATATTCTCCCAGTCAATATAGACTTTGATTTAAATGGAATAAAATCGGGCATGTTGGAGCCAAAACAAGCATTTACCGAGAAATTTCAAGATGCCAAAGAATCTAATGCACGTCATCCATGCTTGTAATTTTAATTTATGGACGCCGTCGTCAAATAAAATTAATATCCCAAAAGCCGCATGGACGAATTGAAGGTTGGGCGTGGAGTAGTATGTACATAATGCCCCTTGTAGATTTGTTGAAAATTGTAGGTACATGATGCAATAATTATTGATTTCTATATAGTTTACTAAACTACTAGGGGAATGGATATATGTGGTTACCGCTGGGGTGGTGCATCTTGGAAACTGTACGATCTCACGCACTTTGGGTGATCAGCACCTCAACTGTGCACGATCATGCAGCCCGTAAGGGGCATCATCAAATCAAATTTCGTCGAAATTCGATCGAATTTTAATTTTGATATTTGACAGAACATCAATCCAAAATAACCTCAGTCACCGATAAAGTAACCGGAACCGATATTAAAGCCTCGGCGCCACCCCGTCTTTTGTCTGAAGTTTACGACTGTGATCGTTGGGCTCCCCGTTTAATCTCTTGTTACGATTTCAATCATTTAGCTAATATGCATTTCAAGAGATAATTTAATCTTCTTGCTTCATATCTTACAATAATCTAAGTTGACTATTCTAAGATACTCTAAAATAGGATAGCGATGAAGATAGAGATGAGATGTAAAGGTCACTTTTTATAGTTTTAGACGTAATATGATCATTGACTTTTTAAGGTCTAATTTCTATAAACTTAAAATTTCTTTTTTTAATACTATATATAGGTTGGTTAGTGGGTTGAGTTGGGTGGGGCTGGGTTGGGGTATGGTTGAAATGATAATTGTGATACGATGTGACATTGATTATATATAATATTAACTTTTTTATAATTATAATATATTTTTTGTATTAATAAGTATATTTGAACAAGGTTAAAAATCATTATACCAAAGAAATTGTAGGGTCAATACAAGTATTTCCAGCACATGAATGCATGGTTGGAGCAAAGGATACGATCGGGTACCTCGAGATACCCTGGCAACCGAACAGGCCCATAGTCTTTTTGCTGGTAGTTTCCGCATACTGTTCTCTTTCTATCAGCACATTTCGACAAGTTGCAATTCATTGAAATGTTTGAACTATGATCTTTCTGTTTGAACGACGGCAAAATCATCGCTATTTCTTGATGAAAAAAACTGTACTATAGAATAACCAATCACAGTATAAAGTAATTACATCATTGTTGAATCATCCATTCCGTATATGTTTACAATCTATCATGTTCTTATCTCTTTTCCTTAAAATTAAGGAAATATGAATGAAGGGTAACCACTTACGTATCTCTTTTCCATATTCATTTCTAATCGTCATTTGAACGTTGTGAGTCCAGATCACTTTTAAGTGTATTCGGATTTTAATACTTGAAGAAGAAATGTATCATTATTTTATGGGAGCGTATATCCCGTTGTGAGTGGTTTCACAATAGGGTCCGTTAGGATGATGGAGGAGAGGATCAGTTTTCTGGCTAAGTGATTTTTACTTAACTCTTTTTTTATTCAATCCGAATCAGTTGGTTAAGATCTATTGGTTAACGTGAAAGGTTTACATCGAAACAGAAGGTAAGCGAGCAACAAGCTGCGCCGCTAACCCTTTTTGTATTGCAAAGCCAATCCTCTTAAATACTACATCCATAGATCTGGGGTCCATCACATTACTATTCATCACTTTTTGGATCCTATTTAAAAGCTCAATAGCTTCCGGTGCTAGGAAGTCAAAGGTGTCGAAAACCAAAGGGGATGGAGGCATGTTGATTCTCCATGCAAGCTTTCTCATGTTTCACCACTTTTGCTAAAGAAGCTTAAGGGCAGCCTGCCCTGCTGTGAAGGTCCCGCTCTTCAACCCCACCATCGGGGAAACTCCTGTCAAATCGACACAAGCATGTTTTCCTCCTATCCACCCAAAAATCAAAATATCAACAGGTTTAAGCGTGGATCTTCCCTCCTGCGGATCTGTTAAAAAGTTCACTGGCGCCTCTTTCTTAGCAGCAATACCCGCACGTTTGAGGACATCGAATAAAACGTCTCTAACGAGATCGTGTTTGTATTTAAACCCCGGAGGCTCCCTACAATGAATGGCATGATCACCAAAATTGTCCAAGCATGCCTTGCGACAGACTGGACAAATCTCATCAGCAGGAAATGACGGAATCATGAGACGATATTTGAGGATACTGCGGTATTCCACCGTTGACATGTGAAGTCCAAGACCGTCTATAGGAAGGGTAAGGAGAAAATCTTGGGTATGAACAGCTTGAAGACACCGAAAATCTGCCTTTTGCCTAACGGACATGTTATATACCACCTCTAAATCCTCAATTATTTTACTAAAAAGTGCACTCGCCAAAACATTCTGGGTCTTAGGGGGGACGGTGTCCTTTTAAGAGAAACAACCGAGGTCGAATGAGGGAATCAAATCATGAAATCTTTGAAAAGCATAGTCGAAGTCGGAGTCCATATTGCAAATTTTACTATCACGCAGGATATGGTCCTGAAGTTCCCATGATTGCACCCTGGAAGCTACAAAAGCATAGGAAGAAGCCTCCACTACTGAAAGTAGTCCCAGACCACCAAGTCGAATGGGCAAAGAAGCCACCCTCCATTGAAGATCTCCAAAAAAAAGTCCTCCACAAACAACAATGTCCTCAATAGAACCTCATAAGCCTCTGTCAAATAAAATTGCGGCTTCCTTCATGTATAAAGGTTGACAAGTCCTCAAACCAAATAAAAGCTTTGATAGGCCCATACAAGAACGAAGTAAGAGAAGCTCACTCTGGGGGTCCTTCAACTGAGGTAGAAGATGCATCAACTTCACCGCTTTAGCAGCCCTCTCCAAAGCCATGCTTTCAACAAAAGTTTGATCCATACTAGCAGCCCCTCCAAGCAACTTCACACCTAATAAAGGTCTACCAATATCCAGTGAGAACAATCCTTTACGAAGTTTCCTGCCATCACAAGTAGGCCAAAAGAGTTCTATTTCATGAATATTTAAAACAAGACCCAAGTCTGGCACACGTTGTTGGATGATATTTAAGATCTTGGCCACCTCGAAAGTATCTCCAATAAATGTACCATCATCAAGATACCATGCATGAAGAAGTAGTTTGCAATTATCCCTAATATAATGGATAAGTGGGTGTAGAACGAGAGAAAATAGGAGCGGGCCGAGAGGATCACCCTACTGCACTCCAACGGAAGACCAAATATGCCTTTCTCCAAGGTACAACCTTGCTGCCTGCCCATATAAGAACTCTACCCACAAATATATAGAAGGGCATCTTTCTCTCACCTACCGCAATAAGGCGGATCTATCAACCATATTAAAGGCATTAGAAAAATCCATAGTAAGTAAGGAAAGAGAACCATCAGGTTAACACTGTGTACAATAGCCTCATCTCCAACAGAAACACCCCACCAAACTGAAAGTCATTGAGATATCTGGCCATATCTTTACTAACACCTTCCATAGCCACTTTGGACACTAGCCGTCTCCAAATAGTACCAACTGCAGTAGGTTGAATGCTATTATCTGGTTTGAGCAAGGTGTAATCGGTGCAAACGCTATCTAACAAAGAAATGGCGCACCTCCCACCTATTGGACATGCGAGCCCACGGTGAGCCATTATGCAATAAATGTTATTGCGAATATCATTCCCTGATCTGAAATGAAGAATACATAATTTGCATAATAGGTCCCTTAGTACAATTAGGGTTATGTACCATGGCCATCTTAATGATCATACAACTGTTGATTTAATTATTGAATCATAGAGGCTGGTGCTTAGATGAATATCTAATGAGTTAGATTGAGGACTCGTCAAGCACCATCAAATGATTATTAAGAGATGATCTCCAACCAGAGTAGGAGATGGCAATCCTATCTCAGTTAGGCTGATATCTGACCGACCTCTTGATGCAGGTCCTCTGCATAGGAATAGAGATTCGGAGGTGTCAGATTAGTTAGGTCAAAGAGTTGACTTAACGAGATCGAGACAACCAAAGTCCTATATCGTATGTTGTCACGATACAGGCACACATCCTCTGACCGGAGACAGATGTGTTACTATATGTCTAAGTATGTACATTTGGCAGACCAATAGGTTGATGACCTAATCAAGGTCTATACACCGGCGCGCTGGTGTGCATATAAGGGCATATGAGTAATACGATCTCTCAAAGGGATCATACAGGTTCAGTTACTGAACCGGAAGACATGAGCTCACTCATGAGATATTGGGAAGAATCAAATTCCATGCGCATGGTCGTCTCGCTTTGGAAGCTTGACTGAATTTGTAGGATTGATATACACTTTTGGAAAGTATATGATCAAGACCTAGGTATGATATATGCTTTTGGAAAGTATATGATCTATACCGACTCCCAATGATCGAATGAGAAACTTACTGATAAAACCACGAAGTAGACAGTGTAAAGTTGATCTAATACTTCGGGTTTAATCTAGTCTTCCAGTATGCAGGATGTACATGTATTAGGAATACCTGAGGGTGATGTGATCATAAACTATTGTATAACCATGACGCTTCCATTCCTAGGGAGTGATGAAACGGGTCTGGATTTTAGTGACTCCTCTCAGTAGAGAAGTAATCTGATCTTAGTCCAAATGTTGGACATTGATATGAATGTGATTCAGATGCAATGAGAAGATTAGATTTGCGGTCTTGATTTAATCAAGCATCTATGGGAGGCCCGCGATCTGGATTTGAGATATGATCTCAATATCCATGTCACTATATGTGGAACAATACAATCGCCATGTCCTTATCTCCAAGTATTCGCGGAGAAAGCGCATTATCCTTGAAAGAGTTCATGGATAATTCTATTGTTGATATATGTATCCGAGCATTGAGAAAATGGATAATTAAATGTGATTTAATTATCATGAATAATATGAATTTGATTCATATTATAAGGAGAGTTATCTTAGATAATTAAATGTGATTTGATTATCAAAGATGTAAATAATGTGAATGTGAATTATATTATTTGAGCACATGAGAATAAGTTATCCAATATAATTAAATGTGATTTAATTATTATGGATAAGAATAATGTGGATAGTAATATCCAATTATTCATAATATATTATAAATGTGATTTATAATGTATTAGAGAGAGCTAATTATAATTTATATGTGTTGATTAATTATTATGTATATTGGATACACATTGTGTAATTAATTGACAATGTAAATTATATGTTGTTTTAGGTTGTGAATTTGATTCACAATTTTTCCATGGCAAGATTGCAATATTCTCAAATATAATTGTGAATTATTTTTGAAGAATAAAAAGCCAACAAAAGTTGTTGGAAATAAATAAAGGAGATTTTCAAGGAGATATGCAATCTCATGGATTTCCATGAGATTGCTCTCCCCATTGGAAATAGTGGGTGGCACCTTATTCCAAATAGGAAAGGGTGGCCGTCCACATGGAAGGTGCATGGAGATGAAATCTCCATGCACATTCTCTCCTTATTTATTGGGATGATTTAGTACTAATTTATATTTGATTTTGTCAAATATATTTTAATCTAAATTTGTTGGTTTTACCAACAACAAGCTTGGCCATTGGATTGACATAAATCAATCTCATCCATTGATTTTATATGTCACATGGATTGGGATCCATGGATCTCAAAACCCTATAAATAGAGAGGCATACCATACTGTCTATTTTTACACACAATGCTTGAGAAGCATCTCTCTCTCTTCTCTCTACTCGACAGCCCTCTCTCTCTCCCTCTCATGTGGCCGTCCACCATGGATGACCTAAGAGAGGCTCTCCATCGCCGCGGCATCGTCGTTATGCTGCCCGTTCTTCTGCTCGTGGATCTCCGTCTCCTTCGGTGCGCCTCGTTCGTGAAGAAGACGTCGGATCTCGTGTGTCGAGATCAGGAGATCCGCCGCTTGGATCATCAACATAGATTGCGAGAAGCACGCGGTTCATCCCTGCGCTCACAAGCGTCTCCTCCGTCGGATCGGACTTGAGACAGGAGGTCTCTTCGTTTAGAGACTCGATCGCAACCACGCTTCAAGAGGTAATTCTATTACTTGTTTGTGGTTTAGACGAAACGATCCGAGAAGTGTTCTTGGATCAAGTGGTTTCGTCGTATGAAAATGTTTTAAATTCCGCTGCATCGAGCAACTAGTGCGACTAGTCGCTCCTCGTCGTATTCGATACGACGCTCACGCTTCCGTGATGCGCTTGAGGATCTAATCATATCCTTCAAGTGGTATCAGAGCCTTAGGTCGACGGTTTCTAATATGATTCGCTAATTGAGGACGACTTGGGTTCATTAAGGTTGCGAAATTTTTTATCGCATTTGATTTCGCAGATCTGTTTAGTGTATTTTTTCGGCCCTGTATAAATTGTTTAAACACAAAAATAGAACTTGGATTTTGTTTCCTATTAAATAAGGAAACCATAGGATCTGAGTTTGCGTAAATCGGATTTCGTATGCTCGAGATATGGTTGTTTTAATGAACATGTATTCACTGTTACGGGAACTGCAAATCTTAACGTAATCAAAGAGTTAATTACTGTTTAGAGACTCCTCGAAATGCATGCAAATCACATAGATTCTATCGTAAATCAAATTAGCAAACTTTGGAAACTGACTTTGCTTAATTTGGATTTAAATTGATTGAGATATGCTAATTTTAGTAAGTAGGGGTCACTGTTGAAATTAATTTCCTAATCAAGAACCATGTGATTGTCAATTAATAAAATTAATTGTTAATTTCGAGAAATAATTATGGAAAATGTTTGTGTAATATTAGAAGATGATTATTTCCTTAATTGACTTGGCCCCAATCAATTAATTGATTAGATTTGATCTAAATCATAATTGGAATCACAATCATCAAACTCCTTGCTTGAATAGGATTGGGAATTTGTCTAGCAAATTTCCTTATAATCAAAATTATTTTGATTACTATATGGTATAATTTCGGTTGAAGAACCGATGATCATCTCAAGTACAAATTAATCAATTTGGCATTATCCTTTCCCGAGGCAGATATGGTGTCTAGTCGGGGATCGCTGGGGTAGCGGGTTGCAACGTATGCGGTCCGTCCCACTCCCGTCGGTACTGGCCATGACAGCGGGTAGGGCCGGGATAATGTCCGAGGGATTAAGTTGTATTTTTTAATTATTAAAATACGAATTAATACGTACTTTGAGAATAATACCATATATATTCAAGTAAGACAATCAAGTTTGATTGATTGAATTGGATTGATAATTAATTTAATATGATTAAGTTAATTATATCCAATTAAGAACACTCTATTATGAATAGAGTTATTATTTCCCTTGGAAGAATTAATTATGTGAATATAATTCATGATAATTAATTAGAATTTGAATATGATATGGAGGATCACATAAGTGGCATTCATGGTCTCTCGTCAAGGCGAAGAGTTTCGTCGCCAGATATTATATGTAGGAGACGCCTGTCCGAAGTGATAGCTCCTGCATATGATCCATTTGGATCGGACTCGTCGCTTCTCGAAAGAGTAAGGACGTATGCGTAGTGACCCCAATATCGGGTCCTCATTTTATTGGGGCGATATTGGATTGCGCATAGCGAGTTGTATTCCTGTTGACGGTTGGTTCAATTATTGACGGGTCAACATCACCTTAGGGGTGGTGGGCCCGGGTGTTAAAGATCGGATTGGGAGATGCAAGTTGGACTTGCAAGGCGGAATGTGTTCCTGCTTCTTTTTATCCGAGTTGTAGGTTCTCATATTATTGGGATGCAATAAAGATAAGGAAGGAGATCCCAGATCTTGCTTGAGATATAATGGTAAGTATATCTCTTACATTGAAAGTGATTAAGGGAATGAACTTTCATTGTTGACATGGCAAGACAACTTTGATATAAAAATTCCTAAATCAAAGTAAAACTTGTATATATATAAATATATATCCTTATGCAAATTTCTTATTTCAGATATTCCTTCATTAAACCCACTCAATATTATACTCAATAATAACCAGTGCAATATCATGGATTGAACCCTTGATCCAGATATTGTACTTGCGATTGGACACATAATGTATGTGGTTGCAATGTGCAAGTTTCCTCATAATAATGAGAAGTGATAATTAAATAAGACAATAGGACTAAAACCCTAGGGTTTGTATGTCTCTATAAGTCTTGATCTCATCGAATGTACTTTTGAAGTGACATGTCGATAATGATCGTATTGTCAAATAACTTTTATAAAATCAATAAAGATATTCTGGCATACATATGCGTTCTTGACATTTAATCATGAATGACATGGTTCTCTGCATCATGTAGAATGGTAGCTCTATTAGAGATAATGTATTCAAATTGTTTGAGTACCTACCTGAACCTATGCTTTAAGAGTTCAGATGGATGTAGATGATGAGTGTCATCATTCTACTATCTATACTCTAGTCATTCATGAAGCTTCATAATATTCATATTGTATGAATTGGGTGAAGCATGTATAAATGTCAAAATGCTCTTATATTGAATTCTTTTGAATTTAACATAAGAGAGCCTTAGTCTTAAGCAATGGTTGTTTATAGAGGGAGCGCCGTGGAAGCATGGGTTGGACCCAAGTAAGAAGTATAGTCAAAGAGTTGATTGTACTTCTGTGACTTCCATATGACATCCAAAGAGTTGGATGACTGCCAATACTGCAATAAGTTGATCTGTTGATAGTATGACTATCAAATCTATCTAGAATCCTTAGAGAAGGAATCGGATAGTACATCAGAATAATCTACCTATAATCATTGATATTGACTTACTTATTTGATAAGATAAAGTCTAAAAATTGTATCTCAATCTTCTAATGACACTTGCAATTGGTTGCATATGTATTAGAATATTAGAAATTTGATCTTAAGGTTTATTGGTCATCCATGTTGAAAGTGATGCAAGTGTTGCAACAATTTCCATGAGATCAATAGACTTCATATTTTCAGTGGGAGCCCTTAGTCTTAGAGAATGTCTCTATGACCTAGATATTAGAATACACTCATTGTTTATTTCTAATTGTTGGATATAAACATAAATTTCTGTAATAAATCTATCATAAAGAGTTATGATGGAGATATTTCAGATAGTAATATAAAATCTAGTGGACTCTATTAAATTAGAAAATTAATGAATGGTTCATTAAGATTTCTAATACTGAAAATTAAACCTTTAAAGATCAATAGGAGGATAAAAGATCATTTGACAATGATCTGGCATCAAGTTTTGGACTTATGTCTGTTGATGAAATCAATGGACTAGCAAACTTTAGATTGTCTAAAGATTCAAATCTCACATACTTGTGAATATTGTATTTAAAGTAAAATGTCCAATACACCCTTCCTTGGGAAAGGTGTAAGATGTTAAAGTATTCAAGATCACATACATATTGATGTATGTGAATCATCTATATCAGAATAAACATTATGGATATGTGATATCTATTAGTGATTATTTGTGATATGAAATTTCTTCTCTTCACTTAGAAAACTTTGAAATGTTCAAAGATTTAGCAATTTTGGTTGAGAACCAAAGTTTGAAGGAAGATGAAATGAATTTGATCTAACCAAGGTAGCATGTACCTATTAGATGAATTCAAGAAATACTTTATGGAGATATGAATATCATTCCTTTCTCAATCCTCCTAAAGAACCTTAACTCAATGGAGTTGTAGGGAGATACAATTGATCATGTGTGACATGATTTGATCAATGATTAATCTTAGCATAATAATCTCTTAGTTTCCTGGTATATATATAAATGTTGTAGAGACTACATTATATATATCCTTAATAAGGTTCCATCTGATTAAGCTGGAATCTGGCACTAGAGAGTGCTACTTCATTAAGAAAATAAAGGATGGTATTGGATACCTACTTTATGACCTTGAGATTCTTAAAGGATCTCATCTCTGAGAATGTGATTCTTTGAGGATGACTCTCTTAAGAATCAAGATAAAAATGAAGTAAAGGAACTCATTTAATCTTGAGAAAATAATGAGGCTCCTGAAATCGGAAACTAAAAGAATAACTGAAGATGAAACACTAATACTTCTTCAAATAAGTTTGAGGATGGATTCCATGTGTCAATTGAATCTGACAGTAATCGGACTTCATGTGATGAAACTCCTGAGGATCATGACATGGAAAGATGGATGTTAGCAATAAAAGTCTAATGTAGACTTCATATACAAGTGTTGTATATGGACCCTTGAGGATCCACCTATATGGGTCAGCCCCATTAAGGTGTAAATGGATCTTCAAGAGAAAGAGGGAACCTGATGAGAAGGTAGAGACCTTCAAAGCACGGTTCGTAGCCATGAGCTACACACCAAAGAGAAGTCATCGCTTGCGATAAGACTTGCTCTCCAGTGACCTTGCTTTAACCCATCAGAATACTGCTAACTGTAGCTACACAACTTGACTATGACATCTTCATGATGTGAGTCAAGATTGCATTCCTCTATGAATACCTCTCTGAGGATATTCATATGAAGTAGCCCCAGGGCTTCAAGATTGAGGAAAGCAAGATGTGCTAACTGAAGAACTCCATCTTTGGACTCCCTTAAGTTTCTTGTAGTTGGAACATAAGATTTGATGAAATTATAAATGTTGTGATTTCAGATAAAATCTTGATGAACCATGTGAAGCTTATTGGGAGTGCCATTGTGTTCATCGCGCTAAATGTAGATATTATTCTAATCATTTAGAATGATATAAGAATAAATAATAAGTGTTTTATAATTTGGTTGTTCCATACCTTGAGATACGATCTCAAGGATACCTCTTAGATCTTAATTCTGAAGTCGTTCAGAAGCAAAGAGAAGAGGGTATTGGGACCGTCACATTAGTAATAGACCTTGGACTTATTCTATTTTCTGGAAAATTCCAGGAAAGGCTTCCTTCCCTTAAGATGTGGTAGTGACCTGTCTAAAGGGATAGCACCTCAAAGAGTTGAGGAAGTGAATGCTAGAACTGCTTGCACTTGTGCATCAGTTACGAGAAGTTGAAGTGTATGCTAGATGTGTACAAAAGCCATATGTCTGTCATGCAGTGGGAGTAGTAAACTATTACTGATCCTACTCTGGAAATAAAACACTTGGTTGCAGTAATAACAATATCTTCAAAGATGATGAAACTTAGAGATAGTGATCTCAAAGTCTTATCTTCAAAAGTCTAAAACCTTGTAGATAGTGATCTATAAGGGTCTTAACTACAGATATCTTAGGAGATAGAGATCTCCAGGAATGAAGGTATTCTAATAAGGATTATGGGAATACTGGTTATGATAATTAATAAGATATAGTGTCAAGGACACTATAACCGACAAAATTGAGTATTGGTTGCATAAGATGCAACGTTCGCATTCGATGCGAGCAATGTTACAAGGAGATATGCAAGTGACGTAAAAAGACTTGGCATAGTCTCTTGGGAACAGAGTGACTGATCAGCTTACCTAGCTATTTTCTAAATAGCCTATGATTGTCACATGAGTGTGGGTTTAAATGATTAGCCCATTAATGGCTCTTTGGGCTAGTGGGAGATTGTTGGACATGCGAGCCCACGGCGAGCCATTATGCAATAAATGTTATTGCGAATATCATACCCTGATCTGGAATTAAGAATGCATAATTTGCATAATAGGTCCCTTAGTACAATTAGGGTTATGTACCATGGCCATCTTAATGATCATACAACTGTTGATTTAATTATTGAATCATAGAGGCTGGTGCTTAGATGAATATCTAATTAGTTAGATTGAGGACTCGTCAAGCACCATCAAATGATTATTAAGAGATGATCTCCATCCAGAGTAGGAAGATGGCAATCCTATCTCAGTTAGGCTGATATCTGACCGACCTCTTGATGCAGGTCCTCTGCATAGGAATAGAGATTCAGAGGTGTCAGATTAATAGGTCAAAGAGTTGACTTAACGAGATCGAGATAACCAAAGTCCTATATCGTATGCTGTCACGATACAGGCACACATCCTCTGACCGGAGACAGATGTATTACTATATGTCTAAGTATGTACATTTGGCAGACCAATAGGTTGATGACCTAATCAAGGTCTATACACCGGCGCGCTGGTGTGCATATAAGGGCATATGAGTAATACGATCTCTCAAAGGGATCATATAGGTTCAGTTACTGAACCGGAAGACATGAGCTCACTCATGAGATATTGGGAAGAATCAAATTCCATGCGCATGGTCGTCTCGCTTTGGAAGCTTGACTGAATTTGTAGGATTGATATACACTTTTGGAAAGTATATGATCAAGACCTAGGTATGATATATGCTTTTGGAAAGTATATGATCTATACCGACTTCCAATGATCGAATGAGAAACTTACTGATAAAACCACGAAGTAGACAGTGTAAAGTTGATCTAATACTTCGGGTTTAATCTGAGTCTTCCAGTATGCAGGATGTACATGTATTAGGAATACCTGAGGGTGATGTGATCATAAACGATTGTATAACCATGACGCTTCCATTCCTAGGGAGTGATGAAACGGGTCTGGATTTTAGTGACTCCTCTCAGTAGAGAAGTAATCTGATCTTAGTCCAAATGTTGGACATTGATCTGAATGTGATTCAGATGCAATGAGAAGATTAGATTTGCGGTCTTGATTTAATCAAGCATCTATGGGAGGCCCGCGATCTGGATTTGAGATATGATCTCAATATCCATGTCACTATACGTGGAACAATACAATCGCCCTGTCCTTATCTCCAAGTATTCTCGGAGAAAGCGCATTATCCTTGAAAGAGTTCATGGATAATTCTATTGTTGATATATGTATCCGAGCATTGAGAAAATGGATAATTAAATGTGATTTAATTATCATGAATAATATGAATTTGATTCATATTATAAGTATAGTTATCTTAGATAATTAAATGTGATTTGATTATCAAAGATGTAAATAATGTGAATGTGAATCATATTATTTGAGCACATGAGAATAAGTTATCCAATATAATTAAACGTGATTTAATTATTGTGGATAAGAATAATGTGAATAGTAATATCCAATTATTCATAATATATTATAAATTTGATTTATAATGTATTAGAGAGAGCTAATTATAATTTATATGTGTTGATTAATTATTATGTGTATTGGATACACATTGTGTAATTAATTGACAATGTAAATTATATGTTGTTTTGGGTTGTGAATTTGATTCACAATTTTTCCATGGCAAGAATGCAATATTCTCAAATATAATTGTGAATTATTTTTGAAGAATAAAAAGCCAATAAAAGTTGTTGGAAATAAATAAAGGAGATTTTCAAGGAGATATGCAATCTCATGGATTTCCATGAGATTGCTCTCCCCATGGAAATAGTGGGTGGCACCCTATTCCAAATAGGAGGGTGGCCGTCCACATGGAAGGTGCATGGAGATGAAATCTCCATGCAAATTCTCTCCTTATTTATTGGATGATTTAGGACTAATTTATATTTGATTTTGTCAAATATATTTTAATCTAAATTTGTTGGTTTTACCAACAACAATCTTGGCCATTGGATTGACATAAATCAATCTCATCCATTGATTTTATATGTCACATGGATTGAGATCCATGGATCCCAAAACCCTATAGATAGAGAGGCATAACATGCTCTCTATTTTTACACACAATGCTTGAGAAGCATCTCTCTCTCTCTTCTCTCTACTCGACAGCCCTCTCTCTCCCTCTCATGTGGCCGTCCACCATGGATGACCTAAGAGAAGCTCTCCATCACCGCGGCATCGTCGTTATGCTGCCCGTTCTTCTGCTCGTGGATCTCCGTCTCCTTCGGTGCGCCTCGTTCGTGAAGAAAACGTCGGATCTCATGTGTCGAGATCAGGAGATCCGCCGCTTGGATCATCAACATGGATTGCGAGAAGCACGCGGTTCATCCCCGCGCTCGCAAGCGTCTCCTCCGTCGGATTGAACTTGAGACAGGAGGTCTCTTCGTTTAGAGACTCGATCGCAACCACGCTTCAAGAGGTAATTCTATTACTTGTTTGTGGTTTAGACGAAACGATCCGAGAAGTGTTCTTGGATCAAGTGGTTTCGTCGTATGAAAATTTTTTAAATTCAGCTGCTTCGAGCAACTAGTGCGACTAGTCGCTCCTCGTCGTATTCGATACGACGTTCACGCTTCCGTGATGCGCTTGAGGATCTAACCATATCCTTCACCACCTAGCCATAAATTAACCACACGAGTGATGGCGCCCTAAACCCTTAACTTTAAGTGATTTAGGAAATTACTTTTTGCCTTTCGATCTGGTACATGTAACAGTGAATTTGAAAGCAGCTCACGATCTTCATATGAACCCAGTTACAACATGGGATCCCATTCGCTTATTTTCTACAGAAAGGAACATGAGGCCCTAAGATTCTGTTGATAGAGAGGAGAAATCATGTTGGACAAGTTATATTGTAGAGATAATAAGAAAAAAATACATACAATAGGGAAACTAAATATATCTCCCAACACTCCCACTCAAGATGAAGCATAGATGCCAATCATGCTCAGCTTGAAATAACATCTATGAATGGCTCTTTGGCTAGAGTATTGGTGAAAATATCGGTTGCATGTTCCCCTAAGTAGGCGTAGGAAGTAGAGATAAAGTCCTTCTAAATTATGTCACATGTATGCAATCTACCTCAATGTGATTGGTCCTTTCATGAGAGACAGGGTTGTTGGTAATGAAAAGAGCAGCGTGGTTATCACACTATAGGTGCATGGGAAGAGGTACATCAATAGCAAGGTTAGTCAAAACTGATCTGACTCACATCATCTCAGTGTTCCCTTGCGCCATGGCTCGGTATCCTTACTCAGCACTAGATCTGGCAAACACAGTCTGCTTCATGTTCTTCTGTGACAGCAAATAGCTCCCTATGAGCATAGTAAAGATGGGGGTAGATTTCATGTTCTTGGGCCATCCTGCGTAGTCTGCATCTATACATGCCATGATGACAAGGGATGTACCTTCGCTAAAGAGAAATCCTGTACCTCAAGAGGACTTTAGATATCTCGGAATCATGTGAATCGCATACATATGTGCTTGTCTCAGATGTTTCATAAATTGGCTAGCTTTGCTCACAACAAAGAAGATGTATGTCCCGGTAATGGTCACATAAAGAAGTTTCCCAATGAGCTCCATGTATCTCATCTTGTCCACCTCCTATGTATCATGATATAACTTCATGCAAGGATTCATTGAAGAGTGAGAGGTTGTAATCTGCCATGAATGTCTCTACGATAAGATCACGAACATATTTCCTCAGGGCCATCCCAAGACGTCGATGGTTCTTGACGCACTTAAGCCCTATGAAGAGTCATAAATTGCTAGGTCCTTGGTGATAAACTATTATCCAAGGAACTCCTTAGCCGCCGCACTAATACTCTACACAACATCTACATTAATAATAATATCATCAACATAGACCAGTATAGCAATGATATCTATTTAAGTACTTTGAAAAACAGTGAATGATCTGCAGTCGATCTCATGAATCCATGCAGCTCTGTCATGTCCGAGAGCTTTTAGAATCATGTTTTGGGACTCTACTTAAGGTCGTAGATAGCTTTTTGAAGTTTGCAAATCTTCTGACACTTCCCCTCAGCAGCGAACTCAGGTGGTTACTTCATGTAGACTTACTCCTACAAATCACCATATAGAAAAGCATTATTCTCACCTAGTTGAGACAGGGACTAGTCTCATACCACTACAACAATAAGAATGATTTGAAGGGTCAAATGGCATGTCACAAGAGAGAACGTATCTTGATAGTCCACCCCATAAGTCTAACTGAACCCACTAACCATAAGTCTAGCCTTATAGTGATCGATGATGCCATATGCACGATTCTTCACCGTAAACACCCAGTTGCAACCAATCACATAAGATCATATATATATATATATAGAGAGAGAGAGAGAATCAGTAACCAAGCTCCATGTACCACACGACTGTAGTGCGGTCATTCTCCTCCTCCTTAGCAAGACGTCATTGATTGTCTTGAATAGCCTCCTGATATGTTCATGGGATCTTTACAACAGATAGAACCATGATAAACTTCATGAAATCCATTGAAAAGACTCTCCCAAAAATATGAGCAGCAAGAGGCTACGTGGCACACGTATGCCTTCGCTTCTTGAGAGCAATGGGCACATCTAGGTCTTATGTACCATCTATGGCCTATAATGTAGCCTTGTGAAGAGGCACCTACTCATCATGTAAAGTAGCATGTTGTATTGACTAATGCCCAATGCCATCAGTAGAAACAAAGTACTCAGAATATACCTAAGATGTGCTGGATGATGGGAATGGCCTAGAGCAGGGGTGCAGAAGGTGGCCGGTGAATGCAAAAATTTGGGAAAAACTGAGCCAAAGTACTAGGAGCAGGGATGGAGGAGCAACCATAGTAGGAGGTAGTGAAGCTGAAGGAGCTGGTGGAGGTGGTGGTGGCATAGGAGGAACCACCGTTGGAGGTGGTGGTAGTGTAAGAGGAACCATAATTGGAGGAGTGGTGATGTAAGAGGAGGAGGCATGTAGACCCCCTCTACAAAGTCAAATGGAGTCAACCTGCCACTTGTATGAGAAAAATAGATGACCAACTCAACAAAGATGATATCAACACTGACGTAGTCCTTCTGTGAACATGATCAAAGCACAAGTACATGTTCTGAGTCCACGAGTATCCCATAAATACATACTTGATAACTTTACGGGGCGAGCTTGTCATGACCATGAGTCAGATGATGAATCGATGGCACATAACTAAAGACACGAGTGTAAGAGAGAAAAGATCCTTTTGGGAAAACACAATCAAGAAGGAATCTTCTAGTCTAACACAGAGGGTAACATATGATTCACTAGATAACAAGCAATGAGGACTGCATTAGCATAGAAAGATTGGGGAGCACGGCTCTGAATAAGGGAGGGTCTATGTCACATCAAGTAAATGATGGTGTTTATTTTCAGCAACATCATTTTGCTGGGAAAGTGTAAGCACAAGAAGTTTAGTTTATGGTATCATGCCAAACATAGTACCACATCTATTAGCTTATAAGTAGTGGTGGCTACTATTATACAACTTGGGCTTATGATGTTCGAAAAATTTACTAATGGGTTTTAGATTTTATTTAATTAGAGATAACGAAATCGATGTGAGAAAATGTGTCGATGTGGTCCAAAAGGAATCTTGAAAAAATCAAACAAATTATTTATTTAACTAAATAAATAAAAGATGACTTGATTTTTAGTAACCCGGTATAGCTCCAGGGTCGAACTCAAGGAGGTATTAATAAAAATAAGGGTTAAACTTTTAAGAAAAAAATCAATGAAGGCTCTTTTTCTTCCTTTTCTATTTTTGGTCTTTTTTATGAGTTTTTGTGTTTTTTGTATTTTTACGATATTTTATTTTATTTTATTTTTTGATTTTCAATTTTTGAATGGTTTAAATTGACCAAAATTTTATACTTTTTTAATTTTTAAAACAAATGAAATAAATAAAGAAAAATATAAAGGTTAGTAAACCGAATACTCTTTTGTATTTTTGAAATATGTTAAAAATGTCTAGAAAACTCAAAATAAATATTTTATATTTTTATTGTTTTTTACTATTTTTATGATTTTTTAGAGATTTTAAGATTTTTTAGGATTTTCTAATCAATAGAAATAGGAAATTAACAAAATAGAAAGTTTAGCAAATGTTTTTGGATTTTTAAAAATAGAAAATAAAGAAAACAAATCTAGAATGTACTTTTAACAAAAAGAGTTTTTATTTATCTTTCAAATAGTTCTGCTTTCTCTGTATTTTGCAATATTTTGATTTTTATAAAGAGTTTTCAAACAAATTTTATAGTAATTAAAATAGATTAAAAGACGCATTCTTGATTTTTTAGAATTTCAAATTTTTGTGAATTTACAAACATACAAGACAAACATAGAGGGATTTTATATTATTAAAAAAATAAAACAATTTACTTTAGCAAACTGAAATTAGGGATGATAAAGCAACTATGGAGGAGTCAACACCAATATTTATGGAATTTTTAGAACAATGAAATTATTTAATCTAAGCAATATAGACAAGAAAATCAATTCTGGAAAATAAGGACTGAAGTGTAATTCTGAAAAGTTTTTTGAGCAATCATTAGTAGAGAAATAAGGTAGGGGTACTTGTGCAAAATTACTAGAACCGCAAGTGCAGGCGATTATTCCAGGTGTTGATCCTTGATCTATGTTCCTAGTTATCTCCAGTACTCTAGGTGCTTGGCAATGATATCATATGATTATTTCAGACCTCGACCACACTTTATTTACAAGAAAAAAAGAGGAAATGGGTGGATCGGGTTGGGATCTTTGCGTAGATGGAGGTTTCGACCCCAATTTGCTCAGATCTGAGGAATTGGTAGGAAAGATTATGAGGAGGAATTCTGAAGAAATGGATCTTCATGATGAGGTGAATACTTCCAAGAAAATCTACAGAAACCACAGGATGAAATGTGCAAATAACCCACAAAATCCCTCACGTGGGACCACACGTGAGGTGACGTGATCTACACTAAAGCAAAATAGCAAACACTTAAGTATTCCAATTGCAAATTACCCAAAATTTTTTGAACTACATTAAAAGTTACATGACCAAAGAGTAAATAAAAAAATGCATGGGAAATGAATGCAAAATACCCACAATCGCACGATGGGAAATGGTTACAATCTGTCCACTGATGAACCTCAGTTTCATCATCTTTAGACTTAAAAATACCCTCAAAAATATTTCGTGGCTTCAGTTGATCTCATCTCCAATTTTGATCAACATGAAAATGTAGATCTCGTCAAGATCTAGAACTTTCATGTTTTGAGTTTTTCTCAAATTCGGCCTCTATAACCTTCAAAAACTAAAAAAACCCAAGAAATAATCTGATTGGGCCACGTGGCCCATTCTGGGGGCGCCACGTGGCCCGGTCCCTTTGTCTCATCCGCCTCCCATTGCTAGCCGTTGGATCTGCCCTCTTGATCCAACGGCCAGTCCTTCTCCACGCCTTCAATTCGTTTCATCCGTCTGATCATCCTCATCTCAGATCCTCACCATCCCTTAGCGCCGGCCCACAGCTTGCCACGTGGCGTGCTGCACGTCCGATAGCGCCCCAGCCTTTCCATCTCCACCGTTATCTCCTGGGCCATTTTCAGCAGCTCGATCAACCCCAAGATATAATCTCGGCCGCTCAATACCGCCTGCCCTTGAGCTCGACACGTGGCGCCTTCATCCGCCAATGATCGCACCGCCTAGGATCTGATCAAGACCGTTCTTGCGCGCTTAGATCTCCACCGTTGGATCTCCAGATCCAACGGTCAGAGGTCATCGTCAACCTCCAGATTCCCCCCTCTCTTCACACGATCTCCACTCGCGCGCACCTCTCCCCCTTTCAATTTTCTCCATGACTCCAGCGCCCCTCGCTCCTCGCCAACCACCGCTGGGTCTTCCCCAGTCATCCACCATCCTCAGCGCACCACTTCACGACTCCAGTCGTCTTCCCACTCGCTCCTCAACAACCTCGAAAACCACGTCAACCACCACCACAACCGCCATCCTTTCCCTTCAAATACTCAGCCCCTCCCGTCAGTCCAACCCGTCCACCTTTACGTGGGAGGGGGCCCAGCCCTCCTCCACCTCCCTGTGACAGGGGGAGGCGGTGCGATTGAGCGAAGACGACCCGTTCTTCCCCGGTGAGACCCTCCGACCTTCATGGCGGAGCTGCGGCGCATCGCATCCGCTCGAGCTGCATGGACCGGCTGGCCATGTCCAGCGAAGACCCGGGCTCGATTCGAGCCCCATCCCAAGCCATCCGATCGCCTCCCGACCAGGTAAGTGCTCCTCTTCCTCCTTTGATTTTTCGTTTAATTTAGTTGATTTAATCAGGGCTTCTCCGGCCGTTTTCGCCCTCCATTGTTCATTCCGTTAGCTCCGCCAACACCTCCCCGTTCACGCCTGCTCCTCCGACCATGCTCTCCCTCTTCGATACCCCCATCGCCTCCGGCCACCTCCTCCGCTCTAGCGGCGGAGGAGCTCTGAGCTCCTCCACATTCTTCACCCCGACGAGCTCCCATTTCGCTCACTCACGCAACCACTTCCCGTGCTTCGGCTATAGGACTAATTTTGCAGGTCACCCTCTCAATGATCGGAGCGTCGCCGGAGGTCACTTCTCCTTGGTCGTCTCGACTCCAGCGATCTGGTGGTCTTCGCCAGAGGGACCATCGCCTCGACCGAGCTCTGAGCTTCATCGACGATCCTTCAGTAGCATCTGGCGAGCCCACCGTACCCAGGAAGGAACGGCGGAGCTGGAGCTCCCTCGCCGGAGCTCCAAAGTTGCCGCCAGCCGAGGCTCGAGACGAAGCACAGTGACCGTTGGATGGTCCCATCTCAGCGACCATCCAACGGACTCGATGAGCCACGCCATCAATGCCAATGGTCTGTCGGATCATCTCGATCCGACGGACTCAACGCTGCCCCGTCAACTCTACACTTACGCACAGCAGCCGCCCGATTCACATGATCCAGTGGTTCACAATGAACCACGTGGCGTTACCAGAACGTCCCCGAGCCTCCGTCTCCGACCCTCCAGGCTTGGGAGTTCCAAGCCTACACCCGAGCCTATTCCGAACCTGCATCAGCCCGAGCTACGTCCAAGCCTGGCCGAAGCAGCGAGCCTCTGCCAAGCCTCCTTCCGAGCCTAGATAGCACGTACATCGCACGTGCTACTTTGGGTAAATTGCAGAGCAGCCCTCGAACTTCTCCAAATTTGCAAAAAGACCCCGCGCGTATGGTTTATTTACAGGAAAGGCCCGCAAACTTATTTTTATTACATTTTAGTCCCTCCCAGGGACCTTTTTGTATTTATCTTTTCATGTTTTTCTTGCATTTATGCCCTTGTCTTTCTTTATGCATATCTTAAGCATCATGTTTCCGTTCCAGTTGATTTCAGTCTCATTTGAAAGCTTGTTCGATGTACTTCTTGATGGCATATTAAGTTTCGCATTTTGGACACTTGATTTTTATGTATTATTGTATTTGTCATGTGTCCCTTATTAGTAACTTATGCCTTGTTAACATTATCGATCAAGCTTGACATTTTAAGCAAATCTGAAATTGACTCATATTTAATTTTGCTCATCATTATTAACCTAGGGCATATTTCCATTACATTTTCATTGCATTTCATGGCTTCTATTTGCATGATAAAAAATGTTCAAAAAATGCATGTTTATTTTAATGGCATTGATGCGTCTCTGCATGTTTTGACCTATATGCCTCTAACTCTAGCTTAATTAAATGAACTTAAATCTGATCAATACAAGAGAGGGCTCGTGTCCCTGAGTTCGACCTTGGTATCTTACCAAGTAAAATATAAATTAAAGGGACCATCGCATTCTTACTTGACATGTATCAATGAGGTGGTCTCTTTGATGACCAAAATCGGCCCGACTGCTACGACATGTTGAGGTGCTAATTCCGCACTCTTGAAGGGCCGATTTTGCGGCCCATCAAATGGCGCCGTTGCTGGGGACACGGCTCATTTTCTTTTATTTTTTGGAATTTTTTTTATTTAATTAAGTGTATCTTTTTATAGGTCATTTTTTTTGTTCATTCATTTTGCATTATAAATTTTTTTTCTCTATGGATCTCTAACCATTGTTTTTGTGGCAGGGCCTTGATGGTTTGAAGGAGGCGAGGAGCAGGACACTTCCCGCTGCGAGGAGCCGCAAAACATGCATGGAGCAAATAGGGAGAAAAAAAGTTTTGCATTTTTATAATAATTCGTCTTTTACAACGGTCTTCGATCGAAGACTCGCGATTGTAATCGAACGATCATGGTTGTGTGGGGATCGTCCCCACTTGAGTGTCGACCTAGGACTAGGCGCGCGGCTCTCCGAGCTATTTTAATTTTTCCATATTTTTTACATGCTTGATCGTAGGTAGGACACACTAATTTCTATACGCACATAATCTCGCATCACTTAGTTAAAATTAATGAAGATTAATCCTCGCTAATAGATGCATGATTAGGTGTGGTTTTATTCGACTTGCATACATTGATTTGGTTTTGAAAACGGCCCAGTTTTTCACTTGTTTTGTCAAATCACTGCATGATTTATCGTTTAGCCTAGATCGCGTTTTTTTTTCATCGAATACATGTTTTTCTCGGCTTTCATTTCCTAGCTCGATCACTAGGATTAATGGAAAACGGAATGAACGTAGACGATGATTTTCTGATTGATGTGCTAACCTTAATTCAGTGATAATTCAAAATAAAATTGGGACTGTTAATTGCAAGTCAAACAAAAATGGAGTAAAATTCGGTTTAGAAGAGCAACACCCGCGCATACGCCTTGATTTTCATTTCACATTTTTCTCCCGCGTAATTATCTAACGTTTATCACCAATTAAAACCGACAAAGCTATCAAACCAACCTTGGTTGGTTTCATGTGTGAGTTGGTGAAATTATGGGTTTTGCTTGCTTGAATTGAGCCATGTTTGCTACACAACCCTAAAACCTTAGTCACTCCATTTCATCTTCAAAGGTTCAACCGCTCACTTGTAAATCCATTCCTCTTCTTCGTTCACCTTGGGTCCCTCCCACATCAATTCCCATCTTTATACTTAGGCTAATCCCAGCCAAAGTATAGGGGGGACCCAAGTCCCCCGTGATTTTCTCTACTCCTCTTTTCTTGCCTTTATACTTTAGGTTAGTTCTAACCTAAGTATAGGGGGAGCCCCTCTTAGCTCCCGTATATTCCTATATATTTAAATGAACCTATGTACTTGTAACATCTAGTGTTATGAGGATATAGCAAAGTTTAAGTATAGGGGGTATACCGTATATACGATATTTACTTAGCTATAATCTGAAAATTTGAAAATTAAAAACATTTTTGGCTAAGGTAAATTTCTTTGAACTAAGAGGACTCAAATGATTTCGCGGCTTTCTCGATATTATGTTACGCTATTTTATAAAAATATTTTCGAAAATGATTTTGAAAATGTTTTGAAACTTTTTATTTGTGTGACATGGTTTTGAAAAATCGCCTTATCTTTTCAAGGAAAGTTGAGTCTAACTTGTGTTTTAAACTCTCTAAGTAAAAATCCATAAAAATCAGAAAAAAATCCTAAAAACCCTTTAGGAGCCGTTAGTGACTACTAAGCCCAATTAAGTAAGCCGCGTTCAGTGAGGGTTCGCCCGTAGCAGATTGTATGGTTTAGAGGACATCGCGCAAGCCCCCGTCCTCAAGCAACGGGCTTCGGCCTGTACTTACATCCATACTGGCTGAATCGCAGATACTCAATTGAGTTTAGGGAGTTCTAATATCTCTTAAAGTTCAAAAAAAAAGTTGTTGAAATAAAAAGTGTCTTGTTTTTGAATGAAACATAAAAAGTGTCTTGTTTTTGAATGAAGAAGTTGGATTAATCCTCTACACCTACACTTTCACCCAGGATCTGAAATGGTCAAGGAAACTTAGCTTTTTGAGGTCTTTGAGATTTTAGGATTAACCAGCCTTAGTCATCAGGGTCTTAGACTTAATCATCCACATTCCCCTAGGTCTCTAGATTTGCATGCTATATTCCATGCTTAGTCTCAGATATAAAGAATATGATCAGCACAACACATGCACGACTGCAGTTTTGATTGAGATGAGTTGACTCTTCACCTGAGGGATTGGGATGAGGGAATCAAGTTTGGATTTGATCTAATGATGCTCGAGGATGGGATAAAATCTTTGGAGGCTTCATGAAACCTGAGTGTCAGCAATATTAGCCAGTATGAGAACTTGATTCTTATACTCGCCTCTTGATATTGACCTAAGTGCCAGGGTGTGAAATAAATAAAAAATGTTGATCAGTGTGCGCCAACTTTTGGTAAAAGCAGTGGATCTAGCCACAAATTATACAAGTCAATGAAATTCAAAGAAAAACTCTCATTCCACCAAGTCAAATATCAAAGAGCTTCCACCAAAGGCGAGCGCTCCCAAACTTTTCAAAGTGTCCACTTGGACCACCGCTATTAGGACAAGGAGTCGGGCTTGCACCAAAAAAAGGGCTCTGCATCGTAAATGCTACAAGTCTGGGTGTCGAAGATACGATATGTACTCAAAAAAGACACACCCCGGTGTACTCCCAGGAAAACAAGTGCAGACGGCTCCAACTTCTCTTGACGGACGCACTGATCAACACAAAAAATGTGTTGCGTAAAAAGGCACTAGAGAGAATCCTTGTTCCAATGAGAGGGAGAGAAGAATTGACACAATCCCATGCCCTCCATTTCTGGCCTGCCATCTACATTTTCTAAGTCTGACAACTAAAGAGACGGTGGACTGAATGCAAGATTTGATTTATTCCCTAGTGCTGAGAATTGGGTCCTTAGGAGATTTTCTCGGACCAAGATTTTGGGTGACAAATTGACTCTACTCTCAGAATTGCAGTCAACACTAAAACTCATATCCTTTAGTTTATATGTACATCAGAGAGAGTCTAGAGAAGTAGAGGAATTGGAAGCCTCTTGATTAAGGCTGGGTTGAACTCTAGAATTTTGGACCTCTAAAGTCGAGTCGACTTGATCAGATTGGATCATGTATTCACATGCACAAGGGGGTTAAATCCAACTTAGTCATTCTTTTTGATGCTCGAGGACGAGCATAGTTTAAGTATAGGGGGGTGATGAACCTCAGTTTCATCATCTTTATTTCCTATAATTAACCCCCTTGCTTAAAGTTTTGTCAATAAAACCCAGTTAAAGTGTTGTAATTATCAGAGTCCTAAATAAATTAAAAATCATAAAAAAAAATGACAAAGCATAAATTCGTGGTATTTTTAGACTTAAAAATACCCTCAAAAATATTTCGTGGCTTCAGTTGATCTCATCTCCAATTTTGGTCAACATGAAAATTGTAGATCTCGTCAAGATCTAGAACTTTCATGTTTTGAGTTTTCTCAAATTCGACCTCTATAACCTTCAAAAACTAAAAAAACCCCAAGAAATAATCTGATTGGGCCACGTGGCCCATTCTGGGGGCGCCACGTGGCCCGGTCCCTTTGTCTCATCCGCCTCCATTGCTAGCCGTTGGATCCGCCCTCTTGATACAACGGCCAATCCTTCTCCACGCCTTCAATTCGTTTCATCCGTCTGATCATCCTCATCTCAGATCCTCACCATCCCTTAGCGTCGCGCCCACAGCTTGCCACGTGGCGTGCTGCAAGTCGTCCGATAGCGCCCCAGCCTTTCCATCTCCACCGTTATCTCCTGGGTCATTTTCAGCCGCTCGATCAACCCCAAGATACAATCTCGGCCGCTCAATACCGCCTGCCCTTGAGCTCGACACGTGGCGCCTTCATCCGCCACTGATCGCACCGCCTAGGATCTGATCAAGACCGTTCTTGCGCGCTTAGATCTCCACCGTTGGATCTCCAGATCCAACGGTCAGAGGTCATCGTCAACCTCCAGATTCCCCCCTCTCTTCACACGATCTCCACTCGCGCGCACCTCTCCCCCTTTCAATTTTCTCCACGACTCCAGCGCCCCTCGCACCTCGCCAACCACCGCTGGGTCTTCCCCAGTCATCCACCATCCCCGCACACCACTTCACGACTCCAGTCGTCTTCCCACTCGCTCCTCAACAACCCTCGAAAACCACGTCAACCACCACCACGACCGCCATCTTCCCCTTCAAATACTCCGCCCCTCCCGTCAGTCCAACCCGTCCACCTTTACGTGGGAGGGGGCCCAGCCCTCCTCCGCCTCCCTGTGACAGGGGGAGGAGGTGCGATTGAGCGAAGACGACCCGTTCTTCCCCGGTGAGACCCTCCGACCTTCATGGCGGAGCTGCGGCGCATCGCGTCCGCTCGAGCTGCATGGACCGGCTGGACATGTCCAGCGAAGACCCGGGGCTCGATTCGAGCCCCATCCCAAGCCATCCGACCGCCTCCGACCAGGTAAGTGCTCCCTCTTCCTCCTTTGATTTTTCGTTTAATTTACTTGATTTAATCAGGCTTCTCCGGCCGTTTTCGCCCTCCATTGTTCATTCCGTTAGCTCCGCCAACACCTCCCCGTTCACGCCTGCTCCTCCGACCATGCTCTCCCTCTTCGATACCCCCCATCGCCTCCGACCACCTCCTCCGCTCTAGCGGCGGAGGAGCTCCGAGCTCCTCCACATTCTTCACCCCGACGAGCTCCCATTTCGCTCACTCACGCAACCACTTCCCGTGCTTCGGCTATAGGACTAATTTGCAGGTCACCCTCTCAATGATCGGAGCGTCGCCGGAGGTCACTTCTCCTCGACCGTCCTCGACTCCAGCGATCCGGTGGTCTTCGCTAGAGGGACCATCGCCTCGACCGAGCTCTGAGCTTCATCGACGATCCTTCAGTAGCATCTGGCGAGCTCCACCGTACCCAGGAAGGAACGGCGGAGCTGGAGCTCCCTCGTCGAAGCTCCAAAGTCGCCGCCAGCCGAGGCTCGAGGACGAAGCACAGTGACCGTTGGATGGTCCCATCTCAGCGACCATCCAACGGACTCGATGAAGCCACGCCATCAATGCCAGTGGTCTGTCGGATCATCTCGATCCGACGGACTCAACGCTGCCACGTCAACTCTACACTTTCGCACAGCAGCCGCCCGATTCACATGATCCAGTGGTTCACAATGAACCACGTGGCGTTACCAGAACCTCCCCGAGCCTCCGTCTCCGACCCTCCAGGCTTGGGAGTTCCAAGCCTACAGCCGAGCTTATTCCGAACCTGCATCAGCCCGAGCCTACGTCCAAGCCTGGCCGAAGCAGCCGAGACTCTGCCAAGCCTCCTTCCGAGCCTAGATAGCACGTGCATCGCACGTGCTACTTTGGGTAAATTGCAGAGCAGCCCTCGAACTTCTCCAAATTTGCAAAAAGGACCCCGCGCGTATGGTTTATTTACAGGGAAGGCCCCGCAACTTATTTTTATTACATTTTAGTCCCTCCCAGGGACCTTTTTGTATTTATCTTTTCATGTTTTTCTTGCATTTATGCCCTTGTCTTTCTTTATGCATATCTTGAGCATCATGTTTCCGTTTCAGTTGATTTCAGTCTCATTTGAAAGCTTGTTCGATGTACTTCTTGATGGCATATTAAGTTTCGCATTTTGGACACTTGATTTTTTTATGTATTATTGTATTTGCCATGTGTCCCTTATTAGTAACTTATGCCTTGTTAACATTATCGATCAAGCTTGACATTTTAAGCAAATCTGAAATTGACTCATATTTAATTTTGCTCATCATTATTAACCTAGGGCATATTTCCATTACATTTTCATTGCATTTCATGGCATCTATTTGCATGATAAAAAAATGTTTAAAAAAATGCATGTTTAATTTTAATGCATTGATGCGTCTCTGCATGTTTTGACCTATATGCCTCTAACTCTACGCTTAATTAAATGAACTTAAATCCGATCAATACAAGAGAGGCTCGTGTCCCTGAGTTCGACCTTGGTATCTTACCAAGTAAAATATAAATTAAGGACCATCGCATTCTTACTTGACATGTATCAATGAGGTGGTCTCTTTGATGACCAAAATCGGCCCGACTGCTACGACATGTTGAGGTGCTAATTCCGCACTCTTGAAGGGCCGATTTTGCGGCCCATCAAATGACTTGAACACGTGGCGTGCATACAATGATCGATATCGCTTCGTCGCTTGACAACATAGATTAGATCCTTTCGCCAGGTATGACAGTGAAAATGGCCTTCATCGGATGACTGTTGTAGAATCTGGGTGGCTGCCCCTCATCGGATGGCTACTGAAGGCTCTAGAAGAACGGTCGAAGAACATGCGGCCACTAACTTTCAATCAAAGCTCACGCGTAGCTTCCGCTGTCTCCTGCATGGCTGATGGGCTAGGAAGCTTCCTGGGAAGATGCCAAAGCTACTGACGGTTGAATGAAGGTCAGGGACCCCCCGGAGAGGGTCTTGGAGGTCAGAGAAGAAGTCGCACATGGAGTGCCTCGTTCTAGTATCTGGGACCCCTCAGATGGGATCCTTTGAAGCTTTATCCAACATAGTTAGAACTAGGACCTAGAAGCGAACTTTCGGTTCTAAAAGGGAGCATGATCGGTCTATGGATGAGATGAAGTTGTGGGTCTCCAGGGAGGCAATGGAGGGAGACCCGTCAGACCCTATCTTTGCAAGATCTGGATGCCTGAAGTGTTCTGAGAAGTGGAGAAGCAGAGTAGAAGCTAATGGAGGCGGAGTGGAAGGCATAACGAGCATGTGTGAGAAAGGATAGGTGCTAGAGCTCCAAGAGCTAGCAAGGACATCCTTTTGGATTTTAGATAGATTTAAGCAAAATAAAATGAACTGAAAGTATATCTACACTACTGTTATGCTAAGAAATGAGATGCAAGAGAAATGAGTAGCTCATCTCAGTTAGAGACCAGGGAGCAGAGCCTCATTGGAGGTGATTTCGACGAGGGGTGGATGCACGCCCTCCTCCTTCATCGTGGCCCTAGAACCAACGTCCGACCTTCCTGTCACTAAGGTAAAGTGCTCCAAGGGTTAAGGGGTTAGGGAGACTATGAGTGATCAACAGATAGAAGGAGAAGGTCGGAGCTTATTTATAACCGGTTAGAAAAAAAAGTGAGCTAGGGTTTCGGTGACTGGATTGACAAAAATTTGCTCCAATTGATCTGCAGGTAGGAGGGTGATTCTATCTCCAGATTTCAAAAAGAAATCGGGCCAAATGGGCAATGGAAATCACATGAAAAAAGAGAGAATTCACCTGCCCAACAATTCTGACAGGCCGTAAAGGGGAGGGGAGCTGCTGACCCGAGGTCAACAGTCCACGACCCTGGATTGGGCCACGTTAGCGCCACATAGGCGCTAGACGACAAAACTGAAAAAATGAAAGAAAATTAAAATAAAAATAGACAACAATTTTATTTAAATAAATTTTAAACATGAAATATATTACATATTTAATCAGCTATTTTTGGTGATTTTTATTTGTTTCTATCATGTTATTTGTTAAGTTTTGATATTTACATGTAATTTATAGGTATAAATACATATATATACCTTGTTTTATTTTTTATTTTATAATTTACAATTTATTATTTTATGTACATAATTTTAATATTCACTCTATATTTAAATACACATGTATATATTTTTATCTTATTTTTTTGAAGTTGTTTATGTAATTAAATAAATATATACACATATAAGATAGGTACTTAATAGATATATTTACCTATGTAGTAAAATACATTTTTTTTCTTTTAGTGTATTTTTAATGAGTGTATTTTAATTATTTTATTTTGATTTTATCACGTATATATATTTCAAGTACTACTGACATATTTATAAAAAATATACAAAACATGAAATAAAATGAATAAATAAACTGATTATTTTATATAGGTATGTTGCACAATGATGGCCCAAAAGACAACTTATGCACCTTAACTCCAACTTAGAAGAAAGCACCTTCATTAAATAGCTTATTAAAAGGTATATACAATTAAAGGTGATTTTGGTGAATTTTGATACTGTATGGAAAAAATACAGGTCTGAGAAGTTTTTTTGTGACTTTCTATTTTGTGTGCCTCAGGCACACTGTGCATTAATTTTGAATGAAATATTTTTTTATTTTTATTTGTATTATTATGTATAATGTTCATGTTCAAAACTTATTGAATTGAGGAGTAAAAATATGAAAACAAATCGAGTCCCAAAATCAATATATTAACAAAAGAATTAGGGTATTAGCTTTACTTTTTATGTGATTTCTCTGCTTTATATCCTTCTACTTTATTCGTTGTCGGTTAAGTCAAGGTTTGACTTAGTCTCGGGGGTCAGGGTCAGTCGGTATCTATAATACTTCCTTCATTTTTCTTTTCTTTTATTTATTCCTTCATTTTAGGGTTTAATTAAATGTATTTATATACAATATATAGATGAATGTGCAGGTGTTAATTCATGGGTTTTATTATGCATTTATGTAGGGATTAAAGTCTGAAATGGATAAATAATTGTGCATGAATTGTAATTCATCACATACATCGGGATTGATCTTGATATGCCTATGAAATAATTTTGCGATAGCAAGTCTACCCTAAATCATTCCAACAACCTGGTGTTGCACAACAAAACAAAGCATGTTGAAGTTGATCAACACTTCATCTGAGAGAGAATTGATTCAAAGGAATTGGTGCTGCCATATACAGGAACTAAAGAACAAGTTTTCAATGTGTTCACTGAGGGATTGTCAGGTAGCAAGTTTGAAAAGAATGTTGGTAAATTGGGCATGTTTGATCTCTATGCCCAATTTGAGGGGAGTGTTGAGTACATGTGTAACGGCTGATTTTTTCCCTATTATTGCCAACCCATACTTCCCTTTTTCCCTAATTAATAGCATGGATATTATTCTTAAAATTAATGGTATTATAACCCATTGATTACCCCTTTTTGATGCTTTAAAATCCAAAGGACCCCTCCCTTACGTCAATTGCTATTGGCAATTTAGAGAGAGGGATAGAGGGAGAGAGATCTCACCAAGAGTGCCGACGTCAGTTCATTGGAGGAGAACGTCGGCTCAAGAACAGGGAGGGGGTCGGTGTAACAATCCGTTAGATAAAATCCGTCGGACTCGAGGTATGTGTCGAACCCTTAGGACTTGTATAATATGGAATGCTTTAAATCGGAGATATCTTATTTTCAAAGTTTATTTTGATAGATATATATGTATCGTCTTAGGTTTATACCTTTGAACAATGATAAAATCCAAGATACGATTTTATAAATGTATGTGTTGGTTTTAGATTATTACGTATATAGATCGACATAATCTAGAATGAACCGTTGATCATATGTACCGGTTCTGGATCACGATTTATAAATGTATGTAACAGTAGAATTATGTTTAAACAATGATTAAGCCTTTTTATAGATGTATGCATCGAACCTTTAAGATCATGTGACATATTGAATAAAACTCTTGGAAGGATTCCTTTAAAGTTTTCGGAAACTAAGTCGACTACTTATTTGCAATTGATTGGCGGATACACTTAAAATCTACCACCGACAACAAGGAAACAAACGACTGACCTGTTTTGTTGGCTAAGAATTGTTAAAGTTTTTTTTATAAAAACTCTCGTCACTAGATATGGAGATTTGTGTTTCATGCGCTATAATCAATAGTTTAATGATACTCATATATTTTCTTTCCTTCAATGAATTTATCTTGGTTCTTGAATAACAATCTCAACTGCATTTTATTATTAACAAACCTATTATGCGTCCTAATTACCTAATATAACTACATGTGCCTTTATTTGAATTATCCATGAAGAAATATGGTAGGATAGAAGTCACTAGTACCTATTTCGTAACTTATCATATATTCTGCATATTCTTAGTAACGGCTTGTAGCCCATGACAGACTATATTTATGGATTCCACAAATAATTACATCTGTGTGAGATTCAACTCTTCTATACTTGATTGCCATTTAAGGTGTGACTGTATCCGGTCAAAAATTACATGCAACTAGTAAGAGTGCACTAAATCTCATTTAGTGGTACTAATAACTTTTATGAAAGTTATGATGTCATTGAAAATTTGTGAAATGTGAGGATTAAATTATTTACCGGTAATAGTTAAGTTTTTTTTACAACATACAATTGTGATCAATTATGAAATTAAAACTCATTGAAGTTCAAATTAAGTATTGGTACCGATTCAAATCAAGAAGAGCTAAGATCGGTTGGTGGAAAGGAAATAAGGTATGTACATAACTACTGCATGGAAAATGAAATGCTAAAAGTTCCTTAAGATAAATAATGGTACATTAACGATAAGCGAAACTAAGTGCTACACTTAATGGTGGGAGCCACCTCTAGAGTCCAATTATCGTAGGCCTAAAAGGGCCAACGCCTTCTGGGAGCGTAAGGTTCAAGGAACCGATTGAGGCGAAAGATAAGTCCTGTACAGTTGTAGCTACACTGTCATGTATGTCATGTTCATGGATCGTGTGTGCTAGCGATAAAGCCACCAAAGCCACCAAAGCCACCAAAGCCGTTTAAGAATTTAACAATTAAGACAACTTTAACCACTAAACAAATCAATGATATGTGTACAGTTTCTGAAATTGCTAAGGTATATGTGTGGCATTATGCAAGTGTTATGATGGTAGTTGGCATATGCACAATTACAGAAAAATTCTGAGGGTATAAGTGAAAAATATAAAAATGTTAAGGCGTAAATGCAAATATGATAAATTTTAAGGGTATATATGAAATTATGATATCAAAGAACGATTTCGGATGGAGCACCTTTCGTATGTGTGTTTATGTGAAATTATGAGTCGCATAATGATGGTATATGGGAACAAGTTAGTATCATATGCAATAAGATAATTATGCAAATTGTATAGTTGTGTTGATAATTGATTGTACAGAAGAGGTTATGTATTAACGGTTTAAATTTAGAATAGAGAGACTTGTTTGCTATGCTAGCCGGCTTGACCCCAACTCGGCACATACTGAGCGTTAGGCTCATAACATGTGTTGTTGTTTTTTCAGAGAAATACGAGCATTGAATTATTTCCAGCTCAAGGAGAATTACTGTCACGTGAAGTTGAACCGGTACGGATCATTGATGGATCATTTGCGGAAGGATGTCATTATACCCACTGGAACTTTGAATTGCTAGTTTTATTGTTGGTTCTTTTGCAATGTTACCCATGTTGAACTTGTAATAAGAGAACTTTCATGTTGATTGAATCTTAGTTAAAATATTACATCTCTATACTCATTGATTACCCGGCAATTTTCCGGTAGCAGTTCGATCTGCGAGGTGGTTCCGTTACACCATGTTATCGAGTAAGCATGTCTTGGGAGGAGATCTGCCTTATCTTGAGTCTTATGTACCTCCCCCTCTCTCTTTTTTGAGCAGTAGAAAAAGAATAAAAATAAAACCTAGCTGCCAGAGATGGCTAGGTAGTTTCCTATGTGGTTTTCCCTTCTTCTAGGAAGGGTTTCCACGTTAATCCCCGAATCCTTATGGTTGTTATTATTCTACAACATCTTAGCATCAAGGCATGGACCGACATTCCATGGCAAGAAAGCCGATTGATTTGGGACCAAAATTACCAAGATTGTGAAGAATTTGTAGTGATTGATTAAATCACATAGAATTCGAATTCTCAATGAGCAGACAACCATCAAGTAAAGCACGAAGAGGTGGTGGTTGAAGATTGCTTGGAGACTGTCTCCATCTCTTTACATCTCCAAGTGGGAGATATTTCAGGGGAAGTATGTATCAAAGAGCATAAATGTCATTTAGAATATTTTTAACTAATATATAGTGGAATCTAGTAAACGAGAAGAGGATAGTCTATCTGCATCTTTTTGAAAAAAATGAAAATTGAGATAACACATTTACATTGAACACACAATCACAGTGGAAAAAAGGCAAACAAATCATTGGTCAAGGGGGAAAAGGTTTTAACCTAAAAACTTATTCAAGACAACGTGAGCAAATATATAGGAGTTACATCAAATAATACATGGTCCTTTTAGAATTCAGGAAGGCCACTCCTTTTTGTAAAAAAAATACCAGCATTTTTGTAAAATAGGTAAACAGTTTGTATTATATTATTTGATATTTGTTTTAGTAAAAAAGTACAATGTGAAGTGTTGTATTTTACAATGTGTAGTTTTGCATTACATTGTACAATACAAAATGTTTACCTATTTACAAAATTACTGGTGTTTTCTACGAAATGAGGTGGCCTTCCTGAACTTAGGAAGTTACGCATCCTATTGTAAGACCCCATACACACATATACACATCTTGAGAGAGATGGAAGGGCATCAAAAAAGAGTGAAGGTGGCAGGTCGTGGGATGACAAGGAGGGAGGTTGCATGAGAGGACGGAGGCCCAGAAATGGGGGAGGAGGAGGAGGAGGAAGACAGGATGGTAGAGTGAGGGGAGAAGTGATGCAGGGGGTCTTTGAATGATGGATTTGATTTCTTTCATGGATTGCGCATGGAGCAGCACAAGAGATCAACAAGTCTCTCATTTGAAAAGATGCCAAAGATCTACCATGACCTAGTGCACATAGGAAACAAGTGATTTCATGGGCAAGGAAAATTTCTAGCCTTTCGACGTGCTTTGCCTCCCCAAAATAATACATTCTCGAAGACTTGTATATTCTTCTTGCTGATTAATACTAATTACAATATCTAGCAACTCTGTCATATTTGATACTGCCTAATTGTGTTTGCAGAGTAGACCTTCGTGCAAAGAATGACGTAATGCATTCCAAAAAGTGTACATTGGAATGGAAGAAGCGCATGATCTTCTTACTCAACGACCAGCCTCAAGGAAACCCTACTCCTGTATCAAGATTCTCTTATCATGGGTGGGGCAGAGGAAAAAGCAACGAGCTATCAAAAAAGAAATGAGCTGCGAAAAGGATTGAGTTGAGGGTTGATTAATCTAAGTTAGCAGTGGCATTATGGGTTAGGGAAGATGGGTTCTAGAAGGGATTGGTGGATCGAAAGGGGGGGGGGGGGGCAATTGGGAACGATGCTTATTGGGAATATATTAACCTATTCATGGCGATCCTACCACCACTATCATTGGTAATTCATAAACCGCTGAATAAAATCATATTTAAACCAAAAATAATTATTACTATTCTCATCGGCAATAATAAAACCGTTGTAGGTAGTTAGCATTAGCAACAGCTGAGAGTGGCCACCACAAATTGGCAGAGTAAGTAGTTATAATTCCAGTAGTGTGTTTTATGTATATATAAAATAATGGGTTTCTATCAGTTATGTCCCTCTAAGATGTTGCAATATCAGTTATGCATCTCTCTTTTTTGGAATGTCAGTTGTATCATCGATTTCTTATCTTGTGCTCTTTCGTTACTTTAGTCGACAATAGGTTGAATTTAACTATGATTTCTTCAAATCATGGAGAGGGTAAGATGGGCATAATTGTCCAAACATTTCCCCCACCCATTTGAGACCCTGGTGAGGTTAAGAAACCGTGATGGAGTTTCTGTAAATGACACAAGCATGCAAGCGTCATGTGCTATGCATAAGTGGCATGTGGTTGAGATCGGCTTAGACTCATTTGATCGGATGTCTAGGATTTAATCCGGAACAAAAGTCATGTTCTTCCCCCAAAATATCCTCCAACTGACGGTGCTCTTCGTCTCAGAAGGTCGCGGTGATTAGATTGGATGCTTTGTTGTGATAGACACAATCGCCGGTGAAGCTCACATCGTTTCTGGTCAGATGGATCTGCTCGTGATGCTTTAGCCACTTGATTGACTCTAGGCGAGTGTATTCTTCGAAGGCAGCAGTTTGTTCTCAAGGTGTTTGTGGTGCTGCTTGAAGCAACTCCCAATTGTTTGGTCCCTGATATGAAGTAGTCAATCTACTGCGGCGATTAGATTGAAACAGTGACAAAGAAATAACCGATAATAGTAGCTCGACACTCCAATACTCTCAATTGGATCTACAACTTGCTTAAGGTGATGAGTCTTGGTCCTCGATGGCATCTCGAGGGAGGGGGAGGAGGAGGAGGAGGTTGGGACAGAGGAAGGGGGAGAGGGAGGATGATCGGGAGGAGGAGCAGGGGGAGGAGGAGGAGGCTGGGGCGGAGAAGGGGGGAGGAGGGAGAGGGTGAGTAGGAGATGAGAGACTTTCAGGCTTTTTTAAATTTCATTCTCCTTATGTCTCCAAAGTTAACGTCTGTTTGCATTGGGGATAGACGGCAACTAATCCGAAAGACACAAGTGATAAAATGACAAGAAGTTAAGGGCACAACTGATATTCCAGAAAGAAAGGGATATAATTGATATTGCAATATCTCATAAGGCACGACGAATAAAAATCCTATAGCAATCATCCATCTTGTTTCCCCTTTAATTTACAATAGACAAATTTCCACTACATGGTTACAAGTGAATAATCCCATGACATTCTGATCACCACGATATACTGAAGCAAATATAACCATATGTATGACTATTGATAATATGTCCGGCTCGAAGCATCGAATATATATCGTGCAAATAGCTTACGGTTAATCGCATTGATCACAATAGAAGATATGGCAACCAAACTCATCTTTTAGAATGGAAGTATTCGATTCAGCGTCCAGGTTTGACTGTGGAAAATGTGTGATTGTGTTGCTTGATGACCACGCCAATTCTTTTGTCCATCCTGTCTCTCTCGTGTTGACGCAGTTCCCACTCATTGCGAAGACTTGGACTTTCCACGTCCACTCCTCTCCATCCCACAAACGTTCTCCAATAATATATATCTCCCAAACCTATCAACAACAAAAATAATAACAATTAGGGAAATAAGATGATCGATCCAACCAATGAGGGGAAGTTGGAGGCCTCCATCTATGCCCTCTTTTCGTTATCCACATTTTCACGGGCACTCTTTTACTGCAGCAATGCCATTCCCATGCACGCCTACAAGGAAACCATATTCTTCCTTTGCAACCTCGTCCTCGCGCTCGTCACTGTCCGTTGTATTTAATTGTAATGTAATTAAGTTTTAACTTGACAAGTCTATGTAATTACACTAGAAAATCAAATTGATTTCAAGTTAGAAGTCAATTGAGTAGGAAGGAAAGTTGTGAATTCTAACATTTGAAACAATGTGGGTTTTGGTGGAGTTGTAGTACCACATCTAATAGTGCTAAAATCCTGTTGGGCTTTTATATGAGTTCTTATCTTATGCTTTTGTAGCAATAGTAGAGAGGAGGAACAGAGGACTACACACACATAAGGTCAACTCAGTTTCGGAGAGTCAATTCGGATTTCGAATCTCGATACTTGGGAATTTGAACTAACTCCCAAGATTCAGCGTTTTTTGAATTCTGGTTTGACACCCATTAAATGGGCGGTTGATCTCAAAGAGGCGTGGCGTGACCTAATAACAAGACATTCCCAGACGTGGTTTCTTGTCACGCATGAAATCTCACCCTCTCTATTCTTTCATCGCGAAGCTGTTCTGTTTTCTTCTCTTGGTTGCTATTCTTTGGGATACTTTTGAGGATGATCCCATCGGTGTGTGAGTACAAAGATCGTGTATCGTGGTATCCTGAGAGTGGATCGCCAGTACTCTAAACACCGGTAATGTGGGGGTGATATGATCTCCAAGGATAGTCCTTCATGTGTGGTTATGTAATCTCTTCTCTAATTTATTTGTTGTTTCGTTTGCCATGTTTGGTTTATTGTTTTGCCCTTATTCGATCCTTATTCGATCTTGTCCAAATATGTTATATTTCATATTGAATCGATTTATGTTACATTTTGTAATTGGATCATAAATATGAAATGCATGATTATCTGTTTGTTAATCTAGGATACTATTAAATTGATCATGGTATCGGATAATTACTATTTAATGTATATCATGTTGTCCAAGTAACAACACTTTTGGCCATGGCTTGATCAGTTATTACATGCTCTATGTATCTTCTTCTTCTGAGAGAAACGGTTGGAGTAAAGAACGAGATTTCGGAGTTCGATCTTCATCCAATACCGTCGTTGTAGAATAAGAAAGGAAAAAGAAGATGACGTAAAAGAAGACAATAACAATTTTGGGTGATGAGGAGATGAACAAGCGAATCGAAGTGTTCATATTGAAGTTCAAAAAGGAGAGGAGCTCCAATTAATGGATGTTTGAACTGAAATTTAAATGACCAACGTTTTTCAGCCTATTTCTAATTTAATCTCTCTTTTTTCCGTCTATTTTATGCTATATTACTGATGAGTTTTCCTCCTTTAACTGATTCACGTGATACAATTAATAAGATTTTAATGTCATCGTGAAGGATTTTTTTTTTGGAGATAATGTAAGTGGAATTAAATGGTGTAGGGATTATATATATATATATATATATATATGGGCCCTTTCAAATAGGACGCAGTCCTTCCTGAGTTTAGGAAGGCCGGCCCTTTTTTGTATAAATCACGAACACTTTAGTAGAATACGTATAAAGTTTGTATTATAGGTGTACGTTATAAATACAAAGCCGCATACAAAACTGCGCCTTATAATACAAACATTAAAACTTCACATTATAATACAAAACTATATATGTATTCTACTAAAGTCATCATGTTTATACAAAAAAGAGGCTGGCCTTCCTTAGGGATGGAAGGACCAAGTCCTATTAGAAAGAAATCCTATATATATATATATATATATATATATATATATATATATGAACATGCATTTTTTGTGAAGTAACTTTGGAATCATGATTGGTAATAAGACTAATAAAAAGGAATATTTACGTAAATTTGTGATGGTCCGTGGTTTTGTACTTGGTATTTAATGAAATATTGGGTTGCTTTTTCCAGTTGATTGGCATTTAAATCCAAATAATTCAAAATATATAATCTCAGAGTATCAAATAACAAATAAAACGCACTATACAAAAGATATTAAGTGAAAACACGGAAGCTACTCTGCTGTTATACACTACATCTACTACAAATCACTTTAGCAGCGACGAGTTGCGACAATGAAATTTTTTTAACAAATTCCTATTTTTGCAAGGAACGTTAGTTTCCCGCAAAGTGAGAAACATTTTAACCATGTGGATCCATTAGGTTTTTTTTACCTTTCAACATCGGAGTAGTGACAATGAACACCTTTTAACCACGAGTATTTGCCTCTGGAGAGATTTTTGTGAAGATTACACCCATCATCACAGGTTAAAGTATTTGTTGCCCCAATAATGGAATACGATATTTGATCCTTCTATAAGAGCCGTCCCTAGGGTAATTTTCGAGTGCAATGACCGAGTGCCCATCAATTTTATGGACCCATTTTTACATGTATTCAGTCTTTAGAAAAAAAATAGTATTTATCCTAATGGGACCTTGTAAAATCAAATTTTAGTAAAAAACTCACCAAAAAATGAGCTCTTGTGGAATCGAATTTTTCGTTAAAATAACTTGTTGAAAAATTAGCCATTATGAGATCGATGTTTCGATGAAACAACTCATCAAAATGAGATCTTATATAATAGAATTTTTAACGAACAACTCAATGCTAAAGTTCAAAATTTAATGGAATTATATAATGGTATATTGTTCATCGAACTTTTGTACAAAAATCCATTTTTTTCTTTTGCCTAGGGTCCACGAAATGATAGAGACGGCATTGTCTACTATGACTTTCATGTTGATTGATTTATAACATTATCTTAGGTAAAGGTACTTATCTCCCATATATATTAATCTAACTCAATTTATACACAACTTTAAAAAAAGTTTAAATTCCGACAACATTTTCATAGCTTGTTATGATGGGCCGGAAATTCCGTTGCCACAATATTTTATCGTCATAACATGTTCATTTCGTAGTGTTAGCAATCCCCACATCCTTTGAATGAATGCTTATCATCTTTTAACTATGGATTTGGTTGTGGCCGCTGAATCGAGATCTAGTCGTAATATGTGGTATCTTGATGATAGGGATTGGATCTGGCATCCTTATTGAGAAGTTTTGAGTTGGAAGTACGTTATATAAACCTCTAGGGATATTTGAAACTTTATATAGAGAGAGAGAAAGAGAGGAGTGATCATGTGAGAGCAAAAAGTTGTGAGAGCATGAGAGAAGTGATTCTGAACCACTAAATTCAACTAGGAGAGAGAAGATCAAGAGAGAGAAGACATAATCTAGTGGTCTAGAATCACTCCTCTCATTCTCTCACAACTTTTTGCACTCATAGGACCACTCCTACACATACGCGCGCGTGCGCGCGCGCGCGCACCCACACACACACACACACACACACACATATATATATATATAGAGAGAGAGAGAGAGGCGGGGGAGGTTGTTCTATGTAACAACCAAGTTGGTTGTTAAACAGAGCAATTTCACCAAAAAAAATATTTTTTTTCGAAAATTTCACCATGTATATTCATTATATATATCCGTCCTACATGTCATTTGAATTTCATCAGATATAAAGACTCTTATGCCCTCCAAATAGAACTGGTCAATTACAGCAAATTTCAAATCGCTAAAATTTCCTGTTCTAGATGAAGGGCATAGGAGTCTCTATTTCTCATGAAATTCGAATGACATGTAGGAGGGATATATATAATGAATATACATGGTGAAATTTTTGAAAAAAAATTAAAAATAGGCAAAATTGGTCTGTGTAACAGCCAACTTGGTTGTTACACAGAACAACCTCCCTTCTTTCTCTCTCTCTCTCTCTCATATATATATGGGGAAAAGGAGTATGCTCCCTTGGTGTAGCCAACTTACATACTCGCACCTCATTTCCCCTATTTTTTCATTTTTCTGAAATGAAATCTATTGGAATTTAGATCACAATATGTTATCATGGTGTCATTAATATTTTGACTTAATTCAGGACTTCTATCCCTTCCATCAAGACTGTCAAATTTTAACGATCTCAGAATTGCTGAAATTGACCCCCTTCAGATGGAGGTTATAGGAGTCTCAATTTTTGACGAAATTGAAATGGCATGTTAGGAGATATAGTGATGAATATATATATATATATTTTAAAAAAATAAAAAATGGGGAAAATAGGAGTGGGAGTAGCCAATTGGCTACACCCAGGATGCAGCCTCATTTAACCTTATACACACACACACACACATACACACACACACACATGAGTGATTCTATGAGAGCAAAAAAATGTGAGAGCATGAGAGCATGCATTCTGGACCACATGATTATGTCTTCTGTCTCATAGTCTTCTCTCTCCTGCATGAATCATGTGATGCAGAATGCATGCTCTCGTACTCTCACAGGTTTCGGCTCTCATAGGATCACTCCCCTCTCTCTCTCTCTCTCTCTCTCTCTCTCTCTCTCTCTCTCTATATATATATATATATATATATATATATTATAGTTGATCCTATGAGATCCTATATAGGCTCTCATAGGATCACTCCTATATAGGTGTTTACATGCACCTGGGTGTATGCTCCCCAATATGTGTGTGTGTATGTATGTGTGTGTGTGTAAAATGGGGCTCCTCCTGCGCCATTTCGACCGCTTTTTTTTTGAAAATTTCTTCCGTGGATTTTCATCAATATATACATATATTATATCATTCAAATTTCACGCGAAACAGAAATTTCCATGACCTCCATCCAGAAGGATCGTTTTTAGCAATTCTGTTACCGTTAAAAAATGACTGTCTGGATGGAGGCTGTATGAGTCTCTGTTTCACACGAAATTTGAGTAGCATAATATAGGGATATAGTGATGAATATTCACGGATGATAATTTCAAAAAAATAAAAAAAACAGGCAGAATGGCGCGGGGGAGCCAAGTTAGCTCCCCCCATGGGGGCAGGATGCCCCCTGTGGGGAGCTAACTTTGCTCCACCCGCGCCATTCCGCTTGCTTTTTTATTTTTTTTGAAAATTTCTTCCGTGGATTTTCATCGATATATACCTATATTATGTCATTCAAATTTCGAGCGAAACAGAGACTCCTACGACCTCCACCCGGAAGGGTAATTTTTAACAATTCTGTTACCGTTAAAAAATACTTGTCTGGATGGAGGCCGTAGGAGTCTCTGTTTAATTTGAATGACAAAATATAGGGATATAGTGATGAATATTCACGGAAAAAAATTTCAAAAAAACGGACGAAATGCCGCGGGGGGAGCCACGTTAGCTCCCCCAAGGGGCAACCCCCTTTAACCCCCCATATATGCCACGGGGTAAAATGGGGCTGCCCCCATGGGGGAGCTAACTTGGCTCCCCCGCCCCATTGCGCCCGGTTTTTTTATTTTTCTAAAAAAATTTCTTTCGTGGATTTTCATCAATATATATCTATATTATGTCATTAAAATCTCGCGCGAAACAGAGACGCCTACGACCTCCATCCAGACGGGGTCGTTTTTAGCAATTCTTTTACTGTTAAAAAATGACTGTCTGGATGGAGGAACGTACAAGTCCCTGTTTCGCATAAAATTTTAATGACATAATATAGGGATATAGTGATGAAATTCCACGGAATAAATTTTCAAAAAAATAAAAAAATTGGACGAAATAGGGCGGGGGGAACCAAGTTAGCTCCCCTTATGGGGCAGCCCTATTTAACCCATATATATATATGGGTTGATGTGGCTGCCCCGCCCCATTTTTTGGCAATTTTTTTGAAAAATATCGCTATGAATATTCATTCCTATATCCCTTCTATATGTCATTCGAATTTCGTCAGAAACAGAGACTCGTACGACCTCCATCCAGACAGGATCGATTTAAAATATCCTGCGACCGTTAAAAAAATGGCGTCTTGATGGAGGCCGTAGGAGTCTCTGTTTCTGACGAAATTCGAATGACATATAGGAGGGATATAGGGATGAATATACATGGTGATATTTTTCCAAAAAAAATAAAAAACATTTATGAAAAATGGGGTGGGGGCAGCCCCATTTTCCCCATATATATGTATATGTATATATATAGGGAAAAGGGAGTATGCACCATGGTGCATGTAATTTTACATGCATCGGGGCCTATATCTCCCATATTTTTTACTTTTTTGGGAAAATATCACAACATATTTTCATCTATATATCCATCTAATATACCATTCGAATTTTGTCAGAAATAGAGAATCATATGCCCTTCATCTAGACCATGTAATTTTAACAGTCTCAGAATTATTGTAATCAACCTGTTCTAGATGGAGGACATAAGAGTCTCTGTTTCTGACGAAATTCGAATGGCATATTAGAGGGATATATAGATGAATATACATGGTGAAATTTTCCCAAAAAGTTAAAAAATGTAGGAGATATAGGCCCCGGTGCATGTAAAATTACATGCACCAGGGTGCATGCTCCCCATCCTCATACATATATATATATAGGCGATCCTGTGAGAGCCAAAATTGGTGAGAGAATGAGAGGAGTGATTCTGGACCACAAGATTCAACCAGGAGAGAGAAGACATAATCTTGTGGTCCAGAATCACTCCTCTCATGCTCTCACCAATTTTGGCTCTCACAGGATTGCCCCTCAAATATATATATATATATATATATATATATATATATATATAGGGAGCTGGGAGCCTGCACCCGAGGGTGTAGGTAACTCCCTGCACCCGACCTTTTTTCCCATTATTTTTTGGTTTTTTTTTAAAAAAATCGTTAGGACTTTTATTTAATATATTAAGAGGAATATGTATTTCAAGTTTCATGTAAAACAAACATTCCTAACATGTTCATCTAAAATGGGTCATTTTCAGCAATTCTAGACCGTTAAAATTTGATGATCTTGATGAAGATGATAGAAGTCTCAAATTAAGTTGAAATTAGAATGACACCATGGCGATATATAGTGATCTAATTGCCCCAAGGTTTCATTTAAAAAAACAAAAAAAATCATGAAAAAAATGACCCGGGTGTAGGTAGTTACCTACACCCCTGGGTGTAGGATCCCTTTCCTCATATATATATATATATATATATATATATATATATATATATAATATATATATGAGGAGTGATCCTATGAGAGTCAAATCCTGTGAGAGCATTGATCATGAACCACATGATTCTGTCTTCTCTCTCCTGGTTGAATCATGTGGTCCAGAATCAATGCTCTCATGCTCTCACAGGTTTTGGCTCTCATTAGGATCACTTATATATATATAGTAGAATGTGTATACAATTTGTATTACAATTGCACATTATAAATACAAAATCGCATACAAAACTGCATATTATAATACAAACATTAAAACCAACATTGTAATACAATCTGTATACGTATTCTACTAAAGTCGTCATGTTTTCTACAAAAGGGGGTTGCTCTTCCTAAACTCAGGAAGGGCCAAAACCTATTCAGAAGAAATCCTATATATATAGTTGGGGAAGCTGCACTCGGGGGTGTAGCTGACTAACTTCACCTTACCATTTTTTTCATTGATTTTTTATTTTTTGAAATGAAATCTGTGGGGATTTAAATCACTATATATCACCATGGTTGCATTCCAAATTCAACAAAATTCAACACTTCTATCATCTCCATCAAGACTATCACATTTTAACGATCTCAGAATTGTTGAAATTGACCCTATCTAGATGAACATGTTAGGAATGCTTGTTTTGCGTGAAATTTGAAAAGCATATTCCACTCTATAAACTAAGTAATTCCCATAGTTTTGCTTTCAAAAAAATAAAAAACAAATAAGAAAAATAACGGGTGTAACTAGTTGGCTGCACCACCAATATAACTGCCCTTTTCCACACCGGTACAACTTCCCTTTCACATGCACGCAAGCACGCAGACAATATATCCACTTGTCCTGTGAGAAAAATCGTAATGACCCATCAAAAAAAAATCGTAATGAACAGTCCTAGCACATCCATATCACAGAGATCACAGGATATATTTGTCATGCAAAACGAAACGTGAGTCCTTGTCCTGCAGCAGAAAGACAAAAGTGTTCTTAACAAAATCGACAAGAGGTGAGTTTAGTCCTATTCTTGACATATATCCCTTTGAGCTACACGTATGATCAGAGGATCAGCACCATCTTGAGATCATCCAAAAGGTGATCATGAATTGTTTCTAAAACCTCTACTTGCAACTCTGCTTGTTTCTTTACAGAATTTTGACCTGAATCCGATGGCCCGATTCTTTATTTTAGCGTCCCTTGCAGAAGAAAGAGGTCTTGTTTTCAGACAGTACCATGCAGATTGCTTCCAGATTTCTATGGGTAATCTTATGTATACTTCTCTTCTCTGTGATCGACTAGTTCTTGTTTTATGCTCTCAGTTCTGACGACCTGTATTGGTTTCTGTAGAAAACGAACATTATAATCTAAAGATTTCAGTGATTCAAACATGACCCATGCGGAAATATTTCACCATATCTAAAAAAAACAATGAGAAAAGAATAGCACGCATGCAGATTATCATCTTAATCAAAGAAGTGCCCGTACAATTTTCCCTTTCATTCCGCGGTCTTTTATTTTATTGATAACTAGTTTCTGTGTTAGCAATGTGAGCCCGAGGCGAACCATTCCTACAATAAATGTTATTGTAATAAATATCAATAAAAGTTATTGATTTTGTTTCACTCCCTTTCTGATATTGAATGAATGAATGCACTATAAGTTCCCTCTGTACAAAAAGGGTTATGTACCATGGCCAACTTGATAATCATACAGCTGTTGGTTTAATGATTGAATCATAGAGGCTGATGCTTCGATGAATATCTAAGGAGTTAGATAGAGGACTCATCAAGCATCATCAATGATTAACAAGTAGTGATCTCCAGTCTGAATGGGAGATAGCAATCCCATCTCATTAGACTGATATCTGATCGACCTCTTAATGCGGGTCCTCTGCATAGGAATATTGATTCGGAGGTATCAGATTAGTCGAGTCAATGAGTTGACTTGACGAGATCGAGATAACCAAAGACCTATGATGAATACTGTCACATCACATGCAAACATCCTCTGACCAGAGACAGATATATTACTATATGTCTAAGCATGTACATTTGGCAGACCAATAGGTTGATAACCTAATCAAGGTCTATACACCGACGAGCTGGTGTGCATGTAAGGGCATATGAGTAATATGATCTCTCAAAGGGATCATATAGGTTCACTTGTGAACCGGGAGACATGAGCTCACTCAAGAGGTATTGGGATTGACCAAATTCCATGCATGGTCATCATGCTTTAGAAGCATGATATGAATTTGAAGGTAAGATATATGCTTTGTGAAAGCATATGATCTGTACCATATCCCAAGGACCAAGATTGAGAAACTTAATGATCAGACTATGAAGATGACAGTGTAAAAGTGATCTTTATCTTCATGATGATCATGAGTCTTCCAGTATGCAAGATGTGCAGGTATTGGGAATACCTGAAGGGTGATTTGATCATAAACGATTGTATAACCATGACGCTTCCATTCCGAGGGAGTGATGAAACAGGTCTGGATTTTAGTGACTCCTCTCATTAGAGAAGTGACCTAATCTTAATCCATGTACTGGACATTGATCTGAATGAGATTCAGATGCAAATGAGAAGATTAGGTTTACGGTCTTGATTTAATCAAGCATCTATGAGAGGTCCATGGGATCTGGATTTGAGATGTGATCTCAATATCCAAGTCACTATACGTGGAACAATACAATCGCCATGTCCTTATCTCCAAGTATCTGAGGAGAAATAGCATTGTTCTTAAATGGTTTAAGAACAATTCCATGAGATCTAAGCAAAAAGAAGTTGATAATTAAATGTGATTTAATTATCATGATGTATGAGATATTATCCAATATAATTAAATGTGATTTAATTATTATAGATAAGAATAATGTGGATAGTAATATCCAATTATTCCTAATATATTATAAATGTGATTTATAATGTATTAGAGAGAGGTAAATATAATTTATATTAGTAGATTAATTATTAATGTGTATTGGATACACATTGTTTAATTAATTGAAAATGTAAATTACATTTTGTTTTGGGTTGTGAATTTGATTCACAATAATTCAATGTCAAGATTGCAATATTCCCAAAATTAATTGAGAATTATTTTGGAGAATTAAAATACCAACAAATTGTTGTTGGAAATTGAGTAGAGAGAAAATTAAGGAGATTGCCCCTCCCTTTTGGAAAGGAGGGGGCGGCACCAATTCCTTGAGGGAATTGGTGGCTGCCCCCCCTTCCAAAGAGGAAGGTGTATCTCCCTTATTTTCTCTCTCTCTCTCTCTCTATTTGTGTGATTTAATTTGGTATTATATTTATTTGATTTATCAAATATATTTAATCAAAATTAAATCACAAGTTGTTGGTTTTTACCAACAACAATCTTGACCATTGGATTGACATAAATCAATCTCAACCATTTATTTTATGTGACACATGGATTGAGAAACATGGATCCCAAAACCCTATAAATAGAGAGGCATACTTGGCTCTCTCTTTACACATGCTATTGTAGCACTCTTCTCTCTCTTTTTTTCTCCATACTCGACAGCCCTCTCTCCCCCTTCCTCTTGGTGGCCGTCCACCTTGGTGGAGAGAATCGTCGTCACCCTCGCCTTCGCGCTGCCGCTTCGACGCTCTGCAGTTCTCCGTCTACTTCGAGTGCTTCGCCCACGAAAGAGACGTTCGATCTCGTGCGACGAGATCAGGAGCAACCGTGCTTGGATCAACTTCTTGGATTGCGAGGACTACGCGGTTTATCCCTGCGCTCGCAAGCGATTTCTCCGACGATCGGACTTGAGACAGGAGGTATCTTCTCTTAGAGACTCGATCAACCACGCTTCAAGAGGTATTGCATTATACTTGTTGTGGTTATAGATGAAACGATCCGAGAATGGTTCTTGGATCATGTGGTTTAATTGAATAAAATTTTTAAATTCCGCTGCACCGAACAACTAGTACGACTAGTCGTTCTTCGTCGTATCCGATACGACGCTCACACTTCCGTGGTGCGTTTGAGGATTTCTCCATATCCTTCAAGTGGTATCAGAACCTTAGGTCGACGGTTTCGAATAGTGATTCGTTAACCAAGGACGACTTGGGTTCGCTAAGGTCGCGAAAGTTTTCATCGCATTTGATTTCGCAGATCTGTTTAGTAAATAAATTCGGCACTGTTTAAATTGTTTAAACACGAATTTTATACTTGGATTATGTTCCCCATTAAATAAGGAAACCATAAGATCTGAGTTTGCGTAAATCGGATTTCGTATGCTCGAGATATGGTCGTTTTAATGAACATGTATGCACTGTTGCGGGAACTGTGAATCTGAACGTGATTAAAATGTTAATTACTGTTTAGACTTGCCTCGAAATGCGTGAAACATCACATAGATTCTGTCCTAAATCAAATTAGCAAACTTTAGAAATTGACTTTGCTTAATTTGGATTTAATATGATTGAGATATGCTAATTTTAGTAAGTAGGGGTCACTACTGAAATTGCTTTCCTAATCAAGAACCATGTGATTGTCAATTAATGAAATTAATTGTTAATTTCGAGAAATAATTATGAAAAATATTTGTGAAATATTAGAGAATGATTATTTCTTTAATTGACTTGGCCCCAACCAATTAGTTGATTAGATTTTATCTAAACCATAATTGGAATTACAATCATCAAACTTCTTGCTTGAATAGGACTTGGGAATTTGCCTATCAAATTTCCTTAAAATCAAAATTGTTTTGATTACTATATGGTATAATTTCGGTTGAAGAACCGATGATTATCTCAAGTACAAAATAATCAATTTGGCAGTATCCTTTCCCGAGGCGGATATGGTGTCTAGTCGGGGATCGTTGGGATAGCGGGTTGCAACGTATGCGGTCCGTCCCACTCCCACCGGTACTGGCTATGACAGCGGGTAGGGCCGGGATAATGTCCGAGGGATTATGATGTATTTTTCTAATTATTAAAATACGAAATAATACGTACTTTGAGAATAATACCATATATATATATTCAAGCATAAAATTAAGTTTGATTGATTGAATTAGATTGATAATTAATTTAATATGATTAAGTTAATTATATCTAATTGAGAATACTCTAATATGATTAGAGTTAATAATTCCCTTGGAAGAATTAATTATATGAATGTGATTCATAGTAATTAATTGAATTTGAATAAGAGATGGAGGATCACCTAAGTGACATCCATGGTCTCCCGTCAAGGCGAAGGGTTTCGTCGCCAAAATATTATATGTGGGAGATGCATGTCCGAAGTGACAGCTCCCACATATGATCCGTTTGGATCGGGATCGTCGCTTCTTGAAAGAGTAAGGACGTATGCGTAGTGACCCCAATATCGGGTCCTCATATTATTGGGGCGATATTGGATTGCGCATAGCGAGTTGTATTCCTGTTGACGGTTGGTTCAATTAATGACGAGTCTACATCACCTTAGGGGTGGTGGGCTCGGGTATTAAGGACCGAATTGGGAAATACAAGTTGGACTTGCAAGGCGGAATGTGTTCCCGCTTCTCTTTATTGGAGTCATAGGTTCTCATATTATTGGGATATGAAAAAGATAAAGAGGAGATCCCAGTTCTTGCTTGAGATATAAAGGTAAGTATATCTCCTACTTTGAAAGTGAATAAGGGAATAAACTTTCATAGTTGACATAGCAAGACTAATTTGATTTAAAAATGCCTTAATCAAATATCATAAAATTGAATATATGATTATATGTTCTAATATAGTGCATTCTCAATTTCAGAAAATGAAGTCCATGAACCCACTGAGCAGGCTTCTGGAGGTCAACCAATTGACCGGACCGAATTACTCGGATTGGATCCGTAATTTGGAACTTGTGCTTTCGGCAGAGCGCATCAGCTATGTGCTCTCTGAAAACAAACTCGAAAACCCTAAATCTAAGGAAGACAAAGCATACAATGACAAGTATGATGAAGATCATGTCTTGGCTAGATGCTACATCTTGGGTTCTCTCTCCAATGTTCTTCAGAAACAACATGTGGAGATGAGTACTTGCCAGAAAATAATGCAGAATCTAAAGGATATGTTTGGTGATATTAACCGCATCTAGCGGTACAATGTTATGAAAGAACTGGTTCGCTGCAAGATGCAGGAAGGGACCTCGGTCCGTGAACATGTACTCAAAATGTTTGGGTACTTGTCGGAGCTTGAGACTCTGGGGGCGACGATGGATGCAGACATGCAATCCGATTTCATTATGCTGTCATTGCCCAAATCTTTCAATAACTTTGTGGTGTCATTCCACATGAATAAGCTGGAACTGACAAATGCTGAGCTTCTTCCTGCATTAAAGTCTGCAGAAGACGTAATGAAGAAAGATGGTCCCACTGGCACTGCAATGGTTGCACAGGTCAAAGGGAAGCGCGGTCAGAAGCAAGGTTCTCGGAAGGGCCCAGCCCAGAAGAGAAAGAAGAAGGGACAAAGTGTTGCCTCATCTTCCAATGCATCCACTTTAATGTCGTCAAAGAAAACAGACGTCTGTCACCACTTTAAGAAGCCGGGGCACTGGAAGCGTAATTGCCCGGATTACCTGAAGTCGATCGACAAAGATAAAGCCCCAGCAGGTATGAAATCTACTTTTATCATTAAACCAGTTTTCTCGTTGGACGAGAAGGAAGTTGGGTAGTTGATTCTGGTGCTTCTGTTCATGTATGCAATTTGTTGCATTTGTTTTAGGAAACTAGAAAGCTTGAAGAAGGGGAGATAGTCATCCAGATGGGATCTGATGTAAGTGTTGCAGCAGTCGCCGTCGGGACCTGCCGACTATCATTATCTAGTGGAATAGTCCTAGTACTTAAAGAGTGTCTTTATGTACCTGAAGTCAGAAGGAATTTAATATCTGTATCTAAACTTGTTAGAAATGGATATTCATTCCTATTTTGTAATAAATTAGTCATAAATCATTATGATAAATATATTGCAGAGGGTATTTTGACTTCTGGAGGACTCTATGAATTGTGCATTAATGAGCATGTCATGAATGTTACAACCACTAATAAAACCCCTAAAAGATCCAGGAGTAATATAAATCATTCAAACATGATTTGGCATCAAAGGCTTGCTCATTTATCTGTTGATAGGATCAATAGATTGATAAAGGATGGACCTTTGGATTTTCTACAGGTTCAGTCTTTACCTACCTGTGAACATTGTATTCGACGTAAAATGACTAGGATGCATTTTCGTAACAAGGTTACAAGATGTGAAGGTATTATTGACTTAATACATACTGATGTATGCGGTCCCTTCAGTACCGTGACTCGAAATGGATATCGATATTATTTGACGTTTATTGATTACCATTCGCGATACGGGTTTATCTTCCTATTACGTCATAAGTCTGAAACCTTTGAAAAGTTCAAAGAGTTCAAGGTTTTGGTTGAGAACCAAACCAATAGGAAGATTAAACGAATTCGATCTGATCGAGGTGGCGAGTACCTATCAGATGAATTTAAGGAATACCTTAAAGAGAATGGAATTATTTCCAATCTCACTCCTCCTGGAACTCCCCAACTTAATGGTGTTGCTGAAAGACGCAACAGAACCATCATGGATATGGTTCGTTAAATGATGAGTAAAGCACATATGCCACTTAGTTTATGGGGATATGCAGTAGAGACTGCAATATATATCCTAAATAAGATTCCTAGCAAATCTGTACCTAAGACTCCTCATGAGCTATGGTATGGAACCAAACCTAGTGTTAATTACTTGAGGGTTTGGGGTTGCTTGGTCCATGCAAAGAATGTGGATGCAAGTAAGCTAGAATCTCGCTCTCGTGAGTGCTACTTCATTGGGTATGTTAAAGATGGTATTGGATACCAACTTTATGACCCTGAGACCCAAAAGGTTTTTGTCTCTAGAGATGTGAAATTTCTGGAGGATGATTTCCTTAAAGGTCAAGACAAAAGTGAAGTAGAGGAACTCATTGAGTCCCCTGAGGACTCTGAGCTTCCTGAACCATAAATTGAAGAAGTAAATAAAGATGAAACACCCATACCTCTTCGCAAGAGTTCGAGGGTGGTTGCACCATCTGAAAGGTATGGATTCCATGTGTCAAGTGAAACTGACAATGATCCTACTTCATTTGATGAAGCACTCGCGGATCATGACATGGATAGATGGATGCTAGCAATGAAGTCAGAAATTGACTCCATACATAAGAATGGTGTATGGACCCTAGAGGATCCACCTAAAGGGGTAAAACCCATTGGGTGCAAATGGATCTTCAAGAGAAAGAGGGGACCTGATGGGAAAGTAGAGACTTTCAAGGCACGGCTCGTAGCCAAGGGCTACACACAGAGAGAAGGCATCAACTACGATGAGACATTCTCTCCTGTGGCTATGCTTAAATCCATCAGGGCATTGCTAGCTATAGTTGCATATCTTGACTACGACATCTGACAGATGGACGTCAAGACGGCTTTCCTCAATGGATACCTCGAGGAGGATATCTACATGGAGCAGCCCGAGGGCTTCATAACTGAGGATGGCAAAGTATGCAAGCTGAATAAATCCATCTATGGGCTCAAGCAAGCTTCTCATAGCTGGAACATCAGATTTGACGAAACCATAAAGAGTTATGATTTTGTGCAAAATCCTGATGAACCTTGTGTGTACAAGAAGCTTAGTAGGAGCGCCATTGTATTCATCGTGCTCTATGTAGATGACATCCTTATCATTGGAAATGATACAGGGATGATGACCAGTGTGAAGATTTGGCTGTCACATACCTTTGAGATGAAAGATCTTGGAGAAGCCTCTTACATCTTGGGTCTGAAGCTGTTCAGAAACCGAGAGAAGAGGATATTGGGATTGTCACAGCAATGATACATTAAGAAGATTCTTGAACGATTCTGTATGGATAGTTCCAAGAAAGGATTCTTACCCTTGATACATGGTATCCACCTGTCTAAAGGAATGGCTCCTCAAACTGTTGAGGAAAAGAAGGCCATGGCTGGATGTCCTTATGCATCAGCCGTAGGAAGCTTAATGTATGCCATGATGTGTACTAGGCCAGATATCTGCCATGCAGTGGGAGTGGTAAGTCGTTACCAATCCTGCTATGGAGAACAACACTGGAATGCAGTAAAGAACATATTCAAATATCTAAGACGGACGCAAGATTACATCTTGGTCTATGGAGATGGTGATCTTCAAGTCTTGGGATATACAGATTCTGACTTTCAATCAGATATTGATGATCGAAAGTCGACATCAGGGTTTGTGTTCCTGTTGAACGGTGGTGCTGTGAGCTGGAGAAGCAAGAAGCAGGACACTACAACAGATTCAACAACAGAAGCCGAATACATTGCCGCATCGGATGCTGCAAAGGAGGCGGTGTGGTTGCGCAAGTTCGTCCAGGAGCTTGGCGTAGTTTCATCTGATACTCCCATCCCGCTACTCTGTGATAACACGGGAGCCATTGCCCAAGCGAAGGAACCCAGATGGCATCAAAAGAGCAAGCACGTAGAAAGGAAATACCACATCATTCGGGAGATTCAAAAGCGTGGTGACATCATCATCACCAAGGTGGCCTCTGCCGACAACGTTGCTGATCCTCTTACCAAAACTATGACACAGAAGGTTTTTGACCAGCATGTAATGAGTATGGGTTTAAGGCTTGTTCATGAATGGTTCTGAGGGCTAGTGGGAGATTGTTAGCAATGTGAGCCCGAGGCGAACCATTCCTACAATAAATGTTATTGTAATAAATATCAATAAAAGCTATTGATTTTGTTTCACTCCCTTTCTGATATTGAATGAATGAATGCACTATAAGGTCCCTCTGTACAAAAAGGGTTATGTACCATGGCCAACTTGATAATCGTACAACTGTTGATTTAATGATTGAATCATAGAGGCTGATGCTTGGATGAATATCTAAGGAGTTAGATAGAGGACTCATCAAGCATCATCAACGATTAACAAGTAGTGATCTCCAGTCTGAGTGGGAGATGGCAATCCCATCTCATGAGACTGATATCTGATCGAACTCTTGATGCAGGTCCTCTGCATAGGAATATTGATTCGGAGGTATCAGATTAGTCGAGTCAATGAGTTGACTTGACGAGATCGAGATAACCAAAGACCTATGATGAATACTGTCACATCACAAGCAAACATCCTCTGACCAGAGACAGATATATTACTATATGTCTGAGCATGTACATTTGGCAGACCAATAGGTTGATGACCTAATCAAGGTCTATACACCGGCGAGCTGGTGTGCATGTAAGGGCATATGAGTAATATGATCTCTCAAAGGGATCATACAGGTTCACTTGTGAACCGGGAGACATGAGCTCACTCATGAGGTATTGGGATTGACCAAATTCCATGCATGGTCATCATGCTTTAGAAGCATTGCTTTGTGAAAGCATATGATCTGTACCATATCCCAAGGACCAAGATTGAGAAACTTAATGATCAGACTATGAAGATGACAGTGTAAAAGTGATCTTTATCTTCATGATGATCATGAGTCTTCCAGTATGCAGGATGTGCAGGTATTAGGAATACCTGAAGGGTGATTTGATCATAAACGATTGTATAACCATGACGCTTCCATTCCGAGGGAGTGATGAAACAGGTCTGGATTTTAGTGACTCCTCTCATTAGAGAAGTGACCTAATCTTAGTCCATGTACTGGACATTGATCTGAATGAGATTCAGATGCAAATGAGAAGATTAGGTTTACGGTCTTGATTTAATCAAGCATCTATGAGAGGTCCATGGGATCTGGATTTGAGATGTGATCTCAATATCCAAGTCACTATACGTGGAACAATACAATCGCCCTGTCCTTATCTCCAAGTATCTGAGGAAAAATAGCATTGTTCTTAAATGGTTTAAGAACAATTCCATGAGATCTAATCAAAAAGAAGTTGATAATTAAATGTGATTTAATTATCATGATGTATGAGATATTATCCAATATAATTAAATGTGATTTAATTATTATGGATAAGAATAATGTGGATAGTAATATTCAATTATTCCTAATATATTATAAATGTGATTTATAATGTATTAGAGAGAGGAAAATATAATTTATATTAGTAGATTAATTATTAATGTGTATTGGATACACATTGTTTAATTAATTGAAAATGTAAATTACATTTTGTTTTGGGTTGTGAATTTGATTCACAATAATTCAATGTCAAGATTGCGATATTCCCAAAATTAATTGAGAATTATTTTGGAGAATTAAAATACCAACAAATTATTGTTGGAAATTGAGCAGAGAGAAAGTCAAGGAGATTGCCTCTCCCTTTTGGAAAGGAGGGGGCGGCACCAATTCCTTGAGGGAATTGGTGGCCGTCCCCCCTTCCAAAGAGGAAGGTGTATCTCCCTTATTTTCTCTCTCTCTCTATTTGTGTGATTTAATTTGGTATTATATTTATTTGATTTATCAAATATATTTAATCAAAATTAAATCACAAGTTGTTGGTTTTTACCAACAACAATCTTGACCATTGGATTGACATAAATCAATCTCAACCATTGATTTTATGTGACACATGGATTGAGATCCATGGATCCCAAAACCCTATAAATAGAGAGGCGTACTTGGCTCTCTCTTTACACATGCTATTGTAGCACTCTTCTCTCTCTCTTTTTCTCCATACTCGACAGCCCTCTCTCCCCCTTCCTCTTGGTGGTCGTCCACCTTGGTGGAGAGAATCGTCGTCGCCCTCGCCTTCGCGCTGCCGCTTCGACGCTCTGCGGTTCTCCGTCTACTTCGAGTGCTTCGCCCACAAAGGAGACGTTCGATCTCGTGCGACGAGATCAGGAGCAACCGTGCTTGGATCAACTTCTTGGATTGCGAGGACTACGCGGTTCATCCCCGCGCTCGCAAGCGATTTCTCCGACGATCGGACTTGAGACAGGAGGTCTCTTCTCTTAGAGACTCGATCAACCGTGCTTCAAGAGGTATTGCATTATACTTGTTGTGGTTATAGATGAAACGATCCGAGAATGGTTCTTGGATCATGTGGTTTCATCGAATAAAATTTTTAAATTCCGCTGCACCGAACAACTAGTACGACTAGTCGTTCTTCGTCGTATCCGATACGACGCTCACGCTTCCGTGATGTGCTTGAGGATTTCTCCATATCCTTCATTCTGTTCGCAGGCAATAGTGTGATTAAGTTAAACACCGATGACCAGTGATCGCAAGAAGCAGCTGCTACTCGGGCCGGGGCCCGTCGACCATGGAAACGAAGACAAGAAGACCACCAAGAGATGGAGGTACCGCCGCACCAGAAGCGCCCCTCCAGTCGACGTCCCTCGGCAACCAACGACCAACCGTGGCCCGCCCTTTCCCCCCCCCATCCATATTCAATAACTTGAATCCCAGCCTGAGGCAAGTGGTACTATTCCTTGCCATCTACTTGGGAGTAGGCACATTGTGCTTTTACATGATTAGGCGCCAAATTGAAGGATTAAAAATAAATGGCTTCATTGATGCCATCTACTTCTGTGTTGTCACCATGACAACTCTTGGTTACGGGGACCTCGTCCCCGGTTCAGTCCTCGCGAAGTTCCTCGCCTGCGTGTTTGTATTCGCGGGCATGGCGGTCGTGGTGCTCGTCCTCAGCAAGGCGGCGGACTATCTGGTTGACAAGCAGGAGGAATTGTTAGTCAGAGCCCTTCATATCCATCAAAATGTGGGTGAATTGCAGATCATCAGGGAGATTGAGACCAAGAAGGTCAAGTATAAGGTCGTAATGACCGCGTCGCTCCTCGCATTTTTCGTAGTCGTTGGGACGCTTGTCTTGTCGCAGGTCGAGGGGTTGAGCATTGTGGATTCCTTCTACTGTGTCTGCTGCACTATAACTTCACTGGGATATGGAGACAGGAGCTTCTCGACAGTGTGGGGACGCGCATTTGCCGTCTTCTGGATATTGGGCAGTACGATCTGCCTCGCGCGGTTCTTCCTCTACGTTGCCGAATTCAACACGGAGAGGAGGCAGCAAGCACTGGCCAAGTGGGTGCTCCATCGAAGAATGACGTACGTTGATCTCGAAGCCACGGATCTTGACGACGATGGTACTGTTGGGTGAGAACTCCATTCAGTCATTCTGTTGCTGAAGAGTGCATCTTATTATATGATTCCAAGCTTGCTGCAAATTTTGGGATTCAACTTATTTGCTGATTAAATTGATTGGCGAGTTTTTGTAGTGTGGCTGACTTTGTGATCTATAAGCTCAAGGAGATGGGGAAGATCAGGGAAGAAGATGTGGCGGCGGTGCTGGATGAGTTCGAGGAACTGGACGTAGACCAGTCGGGGAGTTTGAGCCTGCGTGATCTGATGCTAGCACAATCGGATAGCTGAATCGCTAATTTGTACATAGTTCCTTCCCTTTATGGCTTTATATACGTACTTGGATTTGAAATAATCAAAACTTTTTTTTGTTGATTCATAGAAGGTATTCAGATAGGTGACAGGTCACATCATCTTTCAATATGGTTGTTCAAAAAATGAACTTCAAAATTCTTCCTGAGCAGTATGTAAACAAAGATACGGTTCTGACAAATATCATGCATCATTCAACTTCAAGATGCGACTTCCTAGATCTACCTTGTAAGTTCCAATACCTTCGATATTCCCGCAGGAGTTATTCTCCATGTGTACCCTTTCTTCTCCCTTATGAAACTCCTGGAAGTCCATTAGTCCATCCTTCGTAATAATAGAGGCACATTCAATGTTATAAATTCGCTTTATTATAACTCTGCATTCGTGCTCCTTTCGAGCATTCACATTCTTTTACACTGTTGCATGGTTGCTTGCTTAATGCATATCAATTTGTTGAAACATAGAACAATACAAACTCAGTTCCTCTAGATATTCATCAGTAATTCATTCTGAAATTTTCATTAAAAAAGTATTGCATTGATGATTTGTTTTGTATTTTATAAACCCATAAATTGCCGTTGCGTTATTTTTGTTAATATTTTGCATGCTCATTCTTCTCGTTGCATAAATCATTGTCATGTTTTTATTTTTAAGGTTTGTTGCATTTTTTATATATCGACTATTACAAAATCATAGCATTCATATGCCATTATTTGCATTACATTGAACAAATTGAAAAATAAAATAATACAAAAATAATAAAAATAATAGTAGTAAACTATAGAGCACAGATATACGATGACACATATATACTCGGTCTCCTTGTGTTCGAATCCGTACCCAGTACTATACATAGTAAAATTAAATAATTTGATTAATTAAAAGTTGGTCACAATGATGCATTAATTCCACATTTTTATGACAACTAAAAATTTTATCATCGCAATGGAGGTGTTTGAAATATATGATTAAGAAGAATATAAGTTGTATTTATTGTACAAAATACACCTAATTAAAGATAATTAAAAATCTTTGAAAAATTATACATAAAACTTTTAAAAATGATGATGACATATACATATATAAACCAGAAAATGATCTTAATAAAGAGTTGAATATTCAAAAAATTATTTCTAAAAAAATTCATTTCACTTTTGCATACCGTTTACATTTCATAGTATTATAGGCATTTTTTTGTTCCATCTAAAATTATTTTGGAGTTTTATTTCTTGATTAGTTTGTATACAAGGCAATGGATTTTCTTAATAAAAGAAGTTTCGGTTGAGTTTGCTTTTTGAATGAGAGAACTCCGATAGAAGCACAACTAGAAACAAGCATGTTTGCCACAGTTGCAAACTGCTGCAAGAAGTCTCTATCCGTCGCGAAAAAGGTGTTGCAAAGTATAGTAGCCACTGCGAATAAACTTAGAAGTTGTGTCAATTATCGCCAGCTGCGATTGAGCATAGTGTTCGTAATGTTCAGTCAACCGTCATCTATGCAATTGTCTTCATTGGTGATGGCTAAGCAACCGTCGTACATAACATGATAAATATTGTCAGTGATCACATCGATCGCCGCAACTTTGCAAATTAAAAAACAATAGCAGTCCCTTCTGTCATCCTCCACCGCAGGTTCTCCCTTCTCCCCACAGATCATGTCCCTCACCACGACCTCCACCACCTCATATCCCTTCTCCCCTGCCAGCTCCACACACACCCAATGCCATCTCCTCAACTATCAACTTTGAGTTGTAGAGTTTCTTTGCCTCCGTAAGGCCAACCCAACATGGAGTAACCGCTACTCAAGCTCTCCACTATGATACTCCTAGTTTTAATTACCATCCTGCTCCCACTTTTCTCGCTATTTTCCAAAAATATAGCATTCCTTGATTCTACAATACTCGATTCCCTATTTGGACAATAGAATCTATAACCTTTAGAGCCTTCTGGATAACCAATAAAGTATCCACTTGTAGTCTTCATATCTAATTTTTTCTCATGTGGGTTATAGATTCTAATCTCAGCTTGACAACCCCAAATGTGTATGTGTTCCAATCTTGATTTCCATCCCTTCCAAAGCTCAAATGGAGTGGATGGAACCGCTTTTGATGGAACTCTATTTAATATATACACGGCTGTCTTTAGAGCTTCACTCCAAAAGGATAAAGGCAATGAGGAGTTACTCATCACACTTCGAACCATATCCATTAACGTACGATTCCGTCTTTCGGCAACACCGTTTTGATCCGGTTCACCGGGCATTGAAAATTGATGTTCAATGTCTTCATCCTTAAGAAATCGCGCAAATGGTCCAAGTTTTTGTTCTCCTCCAACATACCTACCATAATACTCACCACCTCTATCTGATCTCACAATTTTAATTTTCTTTTCTAATTGTCTCTCTACTTTTATTTGATAATCCTTAAAAGCATTTATAGCTTCTGATTTTTCAAATAAAAGATAAAGATACATGTAACGTGAGAAATCATCTATGAATGAGATGAAGTATTTTTGACCACTAAAACATTCCACAGGAAACGGACCACATATGTCAGTATGTATAATTTCTAAAAGACTAGCACTTCTCTTTGATCCTTTAGGATGTTTGTTGGTATGTTTTCCCTTAATACATTCCACACAAACACTAGAATCAGTAAAATCTAGAGTATCGATTACTCCATCATTTACTAATTTCTTGATCCTTTTAATGGAGATGTGACCTAATCTTTTATGCCAAAGCATTGATGACCGATCACTATTATTTTTTCGCTTTTTACCAACTACATTGCAAACAAGGAGATTGTTTTCAAAATGTGGATGTAGATGTAACTTATACAAATAATCCACTATGCCGCCTGTGCCAACTAACTTGTCATTTTTAAACATTTGGAAAAATATATTTTCAAATAAAAATTTGTATCCAAGATTACAAAGTCTAGATATAGAAATTAAATTTCTAGAGAACTTGGGTACATAAAATACATTTTCCAAATCAAGTACATGGCCAGTTTCCAAAATGAGCCGTTGCGTTCCAATCGCTTCAACATGTGAAGTCATGCGATTCCCCATATAAACGCTTTGCTCATTTTTTAGTGGCATCCTTGTTTTCAGAAAGCCTTGGATGGAGTTGGAAATATGGATTGAAGTACCATAATCAATCCACCAAGTATTAATAGGAACATCAATGAAATTAGACTCATGACATACATGACATTCAATAATCGAAACAGAATTTATAACATTGAATTGAGTAGACATGAAAGCTGAACTATCTGCAATAATTTCATAACAAGACAACCACAATAAGCAATAACTCAAGCATAAAACCTAATCCAAAATATTAACTTATTTAATATTTTGAGAAATCAATGTACTATCATTACAAGACTTGCTGTGGCTAAAGAATTGTAATATACAATTGATTTTTCTTAATAAATGAGACAAATAAATTTTCGAACATTCATTAGAAATTCCGTACCTGTGGGCATTAGAATAACTAACAAAAAAATTTATTTTTCTCATTCTAAAAAAAATGTCCAATTAACTCCGTCACTAAATGTAACTATTGGCATTGTTATCCTAGATGCTATGGCTACTCTTGGATAACTAACCAATAATTACTCATTACAAGAAATAATATGTATAATATGAACCGATCAGATGCTGTGGCTACTCCTCCCGATTCAATTATACACACTTATTTGAATGACTTTAAAGGGAGTTAATCATGTTATTACCATCATGTAGATGTGATATGATGCCATTAGTTCAAATAATTGAACTTTAGCACTTAATGCAATTATTGAGATTGTTATCCAAGATGCTGTGGCTACTCTTGGATAACTAATCAATAACTACTCAATGTCAAAAATAAATATGTATAAAATGAATCAATCGGATGCTGTGGCTATTCCTCCCGATTCAGTTATACAAATCATGCCAAAATGACATCAAACACATTAATAAAGTAATGAAGAATGATAGTAAATGTATGGTTAGTACACAAGGTGTTATCAACAAGTCCATAACAAGTGACTGGTATAATAATGGTATAAACCACATATACTTCATACATTTGTGTGTACTAACAACGTGTATACAGTAACCAAATTGTATACACACTGTACAAGTCCCTAACAAATAACGTCACATTATATATACAAATCCAAGTGTCAAGATCCCAAAGAAAACGTGATATAAAAAAATCTCAACAGCAATACTAAACAAGGATGCTTGTTCTTTCACCATCAATGTCCATTTGAATGGGAAAAAAATATGCAGAACCCTTTCGCGCAGGCTTTTGAATAAAACTCATATGCGTGTGAATTAAATCACACTGGTGTCGTAGGGTAGTTGGATACCAGGTCAATCTTATGTACAGGAGGTCTCCAGTTTGAAACTTGGCAACCCCATTTTTTTTAATAATAAGCATATGCGTATGAATTAAGCATATGCGTATGAATCAAAACGCATGGTAGTTGTGTTGTAGTCGGTTATTATGAAATCTTACGAATTGAAGGTCTCCAGTTCGAACCGGAGCAGTGTCAAATTTTTTTTTTTAGCATGCATTACGTGTCTTTAATAACACGTAATCATTAATTGATCAAAAAGCATTATAAAGATTATAAAAAAATACCATTAACAACAATGTTACGAAAAAGTACCGAATATAAACATAAAAAATAGCATCAATGAGAAATCGTAATCCTACATAAAGTAGAAATAATCCGCAGGTCAAACCAAAACATTTAGTATTATAAAAAAAATAACAAGCAATATATTGGATTGACAATGTAATGTGAGTTGCCGTTGCGGGCATGTTCACTGAAGATTGGTTGCTTGTTGTTATAGGCAATTCACAATATATTGTTTGTTCCGATCCAACAATATAAAAAAAGAGTCCGTAATAAAAAAACATCCAACTTTCTGTGGCCAACCAAGGAAGGGTCGTGGAAGATCCGTAAGCCATCCAACTTTATCCATATCAAAAAAAATCAAGTTCGGATGACAATAATAGACGAACACTCCGACAAGGTATATAAAAAAAATGATGACAATAAGTATGTCGATTTCACGATACATAATTATCCAAGACAAAAAAAACTTGCTCTTGAGTTTCAACCTGGCTCTGATACCAATTGCTAGATCTAATAACTTGATAGATCTATAAACTTAATCAAGAAAATCTAAGATACTTAAAAGTTACCGAAATCCATCGCAGCGGAAGTGAAGCGATGAAGTGGGATTTCCTTCTCCTTCTCAACAATTGCCTAACATGCTTGAGTAATGGATCCTCTTGCATTCATTGGTTGAGGGAGAGGGGACCCCAATCCATATATATAAAACATGATGGTTACCTATCCATTAAGGTAACCACCAAAAGCAACCTCCCAAATTGATGCATCCTTTCATAATTAATCATGAGCCACAAATTAAGAAATAAAAATAAAGTTGGCAACTACCATATATGGTAGTTGCATGCATATAATTTCTTACATTAATTGCTTCTCCCCATCCATTGTTGGGATGGGAACGAGTATCCCTAATTCTTGTTCGATAGCATAGATGGTACAACAAATATGTGTTCCCCACACGAGAACCAAATGCCAAGGACAATAAATAATCTGGCACAAGCAACCACAACAAACAACCGAAAGAGAGAGATTTTTACGTGGAAATCCTTGCTTAGTGTGAGCAAGGGAAAAAACATGGGGCAAGACTGGCAACGATTCCACTAGGTCAAATGGAGCCAAAATGTTCTTCTTGATTTTGTTGCACATAAAATCGAGATACAAGCAACGAGCCCAACCAATAGTTCTTGTACAAACAATCAACTATCTCTAGGTATCCAAAATACTAAAATGTGCACAAATCCAAGCAGGAATAGGTGGGTTCCCCGAGGGCTCTTGGATGGAGATCCAAATCGATGCTCGGCTCCCTCGAGGTCGTCCACAACACGACCTCCTCGTTGCTCCTCTCTCAAGCTTGACCAGCCACTGCTCCCAAGCCCAAATCATTGCTCCAATCGAGCTCCAAGCTGCTGCACAATCATTTCTGCTTGGCCTCTCCCTCGCATGTGTGGAGGAAGATGGAGAGGGTTCCGAACACTCGTTGGTGCACTCTCTCTCTAATATGGAGGAGCTAACGATTGGGGAGTTTTTGTCCCTAGAAATGGGGCAGCTGAGTGGGGGGCTCCCAACTTGCTAGAAAAATTTCAAAGAGGCCCTCGAGCTGGGATCGAATATAAAACAAATCCCAACAACCTCCCACTCCGGTCTCAATAGGGAGGTGTCGTCAAGTGATGGTGATCAAGAAGAAGTGACATCGTTCAACTCTCTACACTGTTGAAGCTTGTCACAAGTGATTTCCTTGGTCAACATATCTGAGGGATTCTCATCGGTGTGTATCTTCTTTAACATGAGCTGCTTCTGGTCAATTGGATCCCTCAGCCAATGGTATCTCACATCAGTGTGTTTTTTGCAAGCATGGTGCATGGTATACTCTTGCTCAGGTTTATAGCGCTCCGGCTATCACAAAACACAACTGGCTCACTGTCATCCAATCCAAGCCCACCAAAGAAACATTTTAACCATAACACTTCCTTCCCATACTCTGTTGTTGTTATGTATTCTGCCTCGGTAGTTGAGAGAGCAACACATTTCTATATCTTGGATTGCCATGATATGGCTCCCCCTGTAATTGTGAAAATCTACCCTGAGGTAGATTTTCTCTGGTTCACATCTCCTGCCATATATGCATTAGTGTAACTACATAATTTGGGATCTGACCTCCCAAACACAAGACACATACTTGAGGTCCCTCTCAAGTATCTCAAGATCCATTTCACTGCCTCCCAATGATCCCTCCCTTGATTGGACATGAATCTGCTCATCACGCCCACATCATGGGTTATGTCAAGTCTAGTGCAAATCACGGCGTACATGAGGCTCCCAACTGATGGGATCTTGGCCATCTCTTTTTCCTTAGAAATGGATGGATATGACTCTTTGGTCATCTTTAAATGAGAGGCTAAAGGCGTGCTAACAGGCTTGGCATTCTTCATGTTGTTGAACCACTCCAACACGTCTTCAACATAGTTCTCATATGGTAACCACAACATGCGCTTCTTCTTGTCTTGTGTAATCTGCATCCCAAGGATGTGTCTTGCCCTGCCCAAATCTTTCATCTCAAACTCCTTGGAGAGTTCTCTCTTGAGCTTCACAATCAAGTTGGAATCATGATCTACAATCAACATATCATCCACATAGATCAAAAGAATGATGAACCTGTCATTGAGAAGACGATGAACATATACACATGGATGGGTTGTAGTCCTCTTGAAACCCTTATTTGCTATGAAAGAATCAAACTTCAAGTACCACTGTCTCGGGGCTTGCTTCAAGCCATATAGACTCTTCTTTAACTTGCAAACCACGTACTCTTTCCCTTTATCTTGAAATCCCTATGGTTTCTCCATGTTGATCTCTACCTTTAGATCACCTTGAAGAAACATCATCTTCACATCCATCTGCTTCAACTCAAGGTCCATGCTAGCAACAAGTCCTAGCACCATTCAACTGAATTCATCTTCACTACGGTGGAAAAGATCTGATCATAGTCTACTCCTTCTTTCTGGCTAAACACTTTCACCACCAATTTGGTCTTGTACTTGACATGCTTGTCGCCATCATCTGACTTCATCTTATAAATCAATTTGCTCATCAAGTCTCTCTTGCCTTTAAAAAGCTCAACCAGATCATAAGTGTGCTTTTTCTTGAGAGATAACATCTCGTCATTCATTGCATTACGCCAATGATCATTATCCTTATGCATATGTGCCTCCTCAAAGGTATATGGCTGATGCTCGCTGAATTGACCACTCGGATAAAGGTGTTAATCGGTCGTTGCGACCCAAGCAATCAAGTGCGAACAATCAAGAAAAATAGACCACCAATAGAGATAAAATCAATCAAACACGAAATAGCGGTCTTGCTATTAGTTTAACCTGGTATAGCGATCAGGGTCGAACACAAGGAGCACTGATTGGCCTTGCGGCCTACGAAGTAGTCAAAAAGGAAATAAAATAAAAGAAGAAAATATTTTTGGTGGTTTTTTAATTATTTTATATTTTTTTGGATTTTTAATGTATTAAGAAAATAAGAAAAGTAAATAAACACACACTTCAATAATTTATTAAAAGCATTAAAAATCAACTAAAAATTCAAACAAAAAATTTTTTATGTGTTTTATAATTTTTAGTGTTTTTGGTGAATTTTTGAGAATTTTCTGATGTTTATTTAATTTTCTAAAAATCAAAAAGTGACTAAAATAGTAGGTACTGTCCAGCCGAGCTAAAAGGACCTAGATAAAATATTTAAAGGCCCCAAATTAGCTGGAAGGTAATTTTCCTGTAAAGAGGATAAAACAAGGAAAATTTAGGCACCTAATTTATTATTTTTGGGTTTTTGGTTTAATTATTAGGATTTTTATAGGTTTTCAAGTGTTTTTTCAATTTTTAGTGGTTTTCAGAATGAAAAATAACCAAAATTGGCTAGAAAATCAAACACAACAAAACAAACAGTAGACACTTTTTTTGTAATTTTTAGACACTATTTAATATTTTTTTGTGATTTTTAAACTTAAACAGTAGTAAAAATGGAGGTTTTTTTAATTTTTAAAAATATCAAATGAAAACAAAAATGTCCTCAAAAATCCTCGAAAATTTTACACTATGGCAGGAGCCATGTATCCAATTTTCGTTGGATTTGGAGGTATTTTGCTATTTTATCCAAAAATAAAGAAGGGGCACTGTGCACAGGGACCAAAGTGCAAATACCCGAAAGTCTGGGGGGTCTGGTGCGATTAACCCAGGAAGTCACGCGCGTCACACGTGCCTGAGGCACTCAGGGACCCAAATGTGAAGAAAATAAGTTCCGAGGGCTATTTGGTAACAGGTACCAAAAGCCCAGGGGCTTATCTGAAAATAACCCAACACTATTCGCACATGTTTAATTAAAATACGCACAGGGGTATAAATGCAAATAAACTAAAACTTCCATTCATTCAAGAACAACCAGAACTACAGGGCCTATATTGCAAATAAACCAGAAAATCACGTGTCGATGCACGTGTCATACAACGCACAGGGGCATATCAGCAAATAAATGCAAGCACCAGGGTCTCTATTCAAATATCCCAAAAACTAAACAACTAAACTAACTAATTACAGGACTAAACGCGAAATAAAATAAACAGAAGGTCCTAAGGGTAGTTTACCCTTTATTAATGGAGCGGCTGGATGGAAGCCACGTGTAGCATCTAACGGTGGCGAACGACGGGCGCTCCACAGCTGGGCTCCTCGAGCGAATCCGACGGCGGGGGTTCCTCCACGTGGATGATCGAACGGTGTTGGACGCAGGTGGCTAACCCTCGTGCATCGGATGGCTGGGATCAATCCTCCTCAGATCTGGCGGTGAAATGCGGCTCCTGAACGGACGGCCCAGATGCAAACTGGAGCTGGAGGTCTGATCGGACGGCTGCTAAAGGTCGAGGAAGAACAAGTCGCCGGCGAAGTTCACCGGCCTCGTGCATGCGCTCCTGACCTCCTCGTGTGGCGCTGGTGATCGGAAAATGTCTGGCGTGGACCCCCGCATCGAATGGGGGTCTCCGATGACCCGGCCGAGCTCTGAGGAGCTCCGGTGAGGTCGGCGAAGCTTTGCCTCCTGGCTTGATGTCGAAGGACCTCAAATGGCCCTCTTTGAACCTGCAAAGCAGCTCAGGAAGCTCGCGGGTCGAGGGCAAACTACCTCGACCCGGTTAGGCGGGGTGACGGTGAACGATGAAGCGATGTGGGCGAGCTCCGGTGAAGGGAGGACGGTGGAGCTCGAATCCCAGCTCCTGTGCGAGCTGGGTTGGATGGGGATGTGGAGAAGGTGTGCAGGAAGACGGCGAAGGCTATGGCGATGCCCGATGATCGAATGGTGGTCGGAATCGATAGGAATCGACGATGGACGGCGGCGGAGCGATTTGGGGGTAGCTAGAAATTACGGAAAAAGAAAGGCTAACGGAGCTACCTGGGTGGCTGAATGGGCTGTGGGAGAGCTTGCGCAGCTCTGGGTCTTCGCCTCACGGAGCGCCGACGTCCAAGGCTCGATGCTCCTGCTGGTGGCGGAGCAAGGCGGCGATGCTCGCCGGATCAGTGGTTTCGCTCCCTCTCCTCGCTTCGACACCACGGGGGACAAGCTGTCACTCTCGCCTACGCAATGGAGCTCACGGGAGGTGGAATCGAATGGCCAAAGATGAGCTTTGAGGTGGCGGAGCTGGCGTTAAGTATGGGTGAGGGTCCGGGAAAACAGGCGCGGGTAGGGCGTGGAGGCGCGCGGATCCCGATGTGGATACCCCGGCGAGGGTCTAGGATGTAGCATTAGTGATTTGGACCCGGGGTTTAAGCAAGGGATGATCGGGTTTTGCAGGGAAAAATCCGAGAAGTCAGGTACCCGCTAAGGACCCGTGGGAAGTGGTCCTGGGGGGGTAGTTGACCGGGTGGTCAACAATCCCAGGACCAGTAGGAAGCGGCCACGTGGCGAAAGTTTGGAAGTGAATTTCAAGGTAGCTAAGGGCCGAATTTGCAAAAGGTTAAAACATGAAATATTTTTATTTTATTTTTTTTTCTATTTTTTAGTGATTTTAAATTAATTTTTCGAAATAAAAATAAGGTATCTACATTATATAGCTATATATAGGTTATATACACTATATAGGTTTTTAGTTTTGATTTTTAATTATTATTTTTATACAATTTTATCCCCATTTTAAATTTTATTTATTTTTATTATAAAATAAGGAATAAAAAGATATTTTTATTTTATTTTAATTATTTATGTACATAGGTGAAATAAATACATACATACATTTATATACATGGTATATTTACAATATATTTTTGTGTTTTTAATTTTGTTATTTTTATTTTGTTTTTGTTTTAATTGTTTTTATTTTATTTATTTACACTATATAATATAGGATATTTACAAGAATTTGGAAATTAATTTTATTTATTTATAAGGTTAAATAAATATAGGTATAGTGGTCTATGTACATGATGACTATACCAGTGGTGTTTTTGTTTTCTTTTTAATTTTTAAATTTTTATTTTGATTTTATACTTATAAGTATATATAACTATCTACAAGCATATTTTGAGTCTATTTTTGTGAGGAAAATACTTTTATTTAATTACATAAGTATTTACATACATGAGCCCCTATCTCCCTCTACTTTGGCTTTTATGCGGTCAGGCCCATGCTGAGCCCTCCCTTGAGTTAGGTTGCTCAATATTTATTCTAAATATTTCCCTCTTTTTCTTTTTAATCTTTATTCTTTTATTTTTGCACAAAAACATGCTAATTATAGGTTTTTACACAATGCATGCTTTTGGTAATTATTTGTATTTACACATATCTACATGCATTTGCAAAGGTTTTTGTAGCTAAAATATAAGAATAAAGAGTGATGAATGAGTATTCATCACCCCCCTATACTTAACTTTGCTAGTCCCTTAGCAAACACTTATTTGAAAAAGAAGTGAAAAAGAAATAAAGAAAAAGAAAAAGAGAATGTACATGGATCAAGGCTGATTATTAAACTTGCCTTCATTAAATTAAGGTATGGAGCTCGATCAGATCTTTAGATTATTAATGTGTCGGAACCTTATTTGGACTTAAGTCTAAAACTCAACAGCCTCTAAGTTCCACTAATCTATAATCAAGACTCCTCATTGCTCCAGATCAGAACAAGTCATCAATCACAAACCCTGAAGACCATGAATCTTTTCTTGTCCTGTGAATGTGAGGTCTAAGCTCTCCACCTCAGAAATGGCAACTTGACAACCCTCCCCAACAAGGTAACTCTATGACCTCAATCTGGCCACTCTTTCCTCGAGGAGCGGGGTATTCCCTTCTAAGTTCAAGTTCAACCGGCTCAAGAAGAGGAGGAAGAAGAGAATGGGTCAAGGCCGGTGTAGCCAAGTACCCTTGGGAGCTTGACCAGTGTAGCCAAGTCTCCCTGCTACAAGCTACATCAGGTGGATCATGAAACCAAGCTTTGCTTATTGCACTCTATATACATACTCCGGTGGGATTATCATTTTCTCTCTCAGACCCACCACTTTTGTGGAGTTATTTTCTTTTTGCACATTTTTTTCAAGTGCATCTGTACAACATATACATGTGCAGCATATATACAAGGAGTTTTTCCTCTTGAGCCAGTAGACTATCCCTCTTTTGAAGCTTTATTGCAACCCACAACTCCCGTCGTTAGACCTCATGGCAACCAGACCAAGTTGAGACGCACTTCCTTCACTAAAAGAAGAGAGGTTCCGCCTAGAAGTACTACCCTCATATGCTACCCCAAGTCAAGGAAGACTTCCTCCTCACCACCTAATCCGTAGAGAGCTCGGTGCATAGTGCTGGTGTCCAAGTAAAGCCATAATCTATATGAGTCATGTGTTGTTGTTAAATTCTCTACTTAGGCTCATTGAGATGACATGTGCTCATAGCCTAGTGGACTCAAAGAATTAAGTCACCATGGACCTGAAAAAGCCTTAAACCTAAGCCCTATAAGGTTCCTCTTAGAAATTAGGTGGATTAAGATCTTAATCAAGCTCCATTTCTCAATTTGATTCCAGGCTAGTTTAAATATTAACTATCATCCAGAAAAACTATATACATATGTACAAAAAGATGCTATTTACACAAATTTTACAAACATGCAAAAATTTTTGAAAAATGTTTTGAAATCATGTATGGATGATGCATGAAGTGCAAGTTTTGCAACAAGGTATTTACACAAATTTACACAAGATTTTTGCAAACTTTTGTTTTTCAAAATATTTTGGAAAAATTTTGTACTATATACATAATTTTGATAAGAAAATATTTACACAAGCTTTACACAAAAGATTTTTAAAAATATTTTTACAAAAATAATTTGTACAATAGCTATTTATGTGCAAATAAAAGAAGTTTATGTACATGAAAATTTTTTAATTTTTTTGTGGTTTTTAGCCATTTTATTTATTAACACACTCACATAAAGTACGAGTTATGGCTAAAGTATATATGAAATATATACACACTCCCTATACTTAGCTCGAACGATGTCCTCAGAGTCAGGAGCGATGAAGAAGATATAACTCGTGTTAGGTATAGGGAAGTGAAAAGGAAGGCTATATACAAAAGTGAATGAATGAAATATAAAGTCAAGAGGATCTCGGGTCTTCCCCCTATACTTAGGATCAAGTAATCCTAAGTATAGCAGGCTGTATACTAAGGAAAAACCGAGTGGAGAATGTACAGGGTCTACCCCCCTATACTTAGGGTGAAATATCCCTAAGTATAGGCAGCAACACAGGGGTAGAAAGAAGCAAAAGAAATACCCGTAGGTCTCACATCCCCCCTATACTTAGGGTAAAGTACACCCTATGTATAGCATAATCACAAGATGAAGAAAGGGATGTGGGACTAAAGAATGTAATGATATGGACATCTGGATCTATACAAGGCGGAAGATCAGTGAAACTCAGGCGTGAGATGCATTAGATGTGAGTCAAAGAACACATCTCACGCAAAATGAATAGGGGCAAGATCAGCGACCCGCGGCTCATGATCTAGAAATGGCTTGAGCCGCTGGCCGTTCACTCGAAAGGTACTCTCAGAAGACAACTCAGATATGTCAATGCTACCGTTGTCGTGTACCTTTCTGACCAAGTAGGGTCCTTTCCATTTGCTTTGTAGCTTCCCTGGAAATAAACGAAGCCTCGCATCAAACAGCCATACTCTCTGTCCAATCTCAAAATGCTTGTGGCTGATATGAGAATCATGCCACTCCTTTACTCTCTCCTTATACTGTAGGCTGTTAGAGAAAGCTATATCTCTAAGCTCCTCCAAGGCTGCTAACTCTGCCCTCCTCTGGTCTCCTACACCATCTGGATCCATGAGTATATCAGTAACTGCCCAAAGTGACCTGTGCCTCAACTCAACAGGCAAATGGCACGGCTTGCCATATACGAGGCGAAAGGGAGATGTGCCCAATGGTGTCTTGAAAGACGTCCTATATGCCCACAAGACCGAGTCCAAAAGCTGTGACCAATCCTTTCGCTCAGGGCGGACGACTTTCTGCAATATCGTCTTGATCTCCCTATTCGACACCTGGGCTAGACCATTCGTCTGTGGATGGTAAGGTGTAGCAACACGATGGTCTATACCGAACTCGCTAGCAAGGGCCTTCACCTGGTCGTTGATGAAATGAGACCCCCCATCAGAAATCAGAACTCGTGGAACCCCGAACCGCGTGATGATGTGCTTCCTCAAAAATCTGCATACTGTCCTCGCATCAGCGGCTCGGGCGGGGATGGCCTCAACCCAACGACTAACATAATCTACGGCCAACAGAATGTACTCAAATCCTTGACTCTTAGGGAATGGACCCATGAAATCGATGCCCCATGCGTCAAAAACCTCACAGAAGTGAATGGGCTGCATCGGCATCATATCACGTTGTCCACAAGTGACCATCCTCTGACAGTCAGTACACCTCTTCACGAACTCATCAGAGTCCTTGAAGAGGGTAGGCCACCACAAGCCGGATTGGAGCACTTTCTGTGCCGTTCTCCTCCCAGAATGATGTCCTCCTGCCTCAAGCTTGTGGCAGTAAGTGAGGACGCTATGGTGTTCCTCCTGAGGAATACACCGACGCCAGACGCTATCCCCTCCTTTGTGGTAAAGGATGGGATCCTCCCAGTGGTAAGACTTAGCCTTCGCAAGGAAGGTCTCAAGCCTCTGCCTGGGCCAATCTTGTGGGACTTTCCCAACAACGAGAAAGTTCACAATATCGGCGTACCACGGGAGTGAGGCGATAGCAAGGATCGCCTCATCTAGGAAGGTCTCACGAATGGGATCAATCTGCTTAGACTCCTCAGGCTGCTCTAAACGGGAGAGGTGATCCGCCACCACAGTCTTGACTCCAGGCTTATCCTTGATATCAATGTCGAACTCCTGGAGTAGAAGGATCCATTGATGAACGCAGAAATGACTACTCGGATAAAGGTGCTAAACGGTCGTTGCGACCCAAGCAATCAAATGCGATCAATCAAGAAAAATAGACCACCAAGATAGATAAAATCAATCAAAAATGCGATAGCGGTCTCGCTATTAGATTAACCTGGTATAGCGACCAGGGTCGAACACAAGGAGCACGGGTTGGCCTCTCGGCCTACGAAGTAGTCAAAAAGGCAAATAAAATAAAAGAAGCAAATGTTTTTGGTGGTTTTTAATTATTTAATATTTTTTTTGGATTTTTAATATGTTAAGAAAATAAAACAAGTAAATAAACACACGCTTCAACAATTTATTAAAAGCATTAAAAATCAACCAAAAATTCAAACAAAAATATTTTTTTTGTGTTTTATAATTTTTAGTGTTTTTGGTGAATTTTTGAGAATTTTATGATGTTTATTTAATTTTCTAAAAATCAAAAAGTGACGGAAAAGAAAGGTATTGTCCAGCCGAGCTAAAAGGGCCTAGATAAAATATCTAAAGGCCCCAAAATAGCTGGGAGGTAATTTTCCTGTAGAGAAAACAAAATAAGGAAAATTTAGGCACCAATTTTATTGTTTTTGGATTTTTAATTAATTTACTAGAATTTTTATAAGAATTTTAGTGTTTTTTAATGTTTAGTGATTTTCAGTAATGAAAAATAGCCAAAATTGGCTAGAAAATCAAACACAACAAAATATACAGTAGACAATTTTTTTGTAATTTTTAGACACTATTTAATATTTTTTTATGATTTTTAAAGTTAGACAGTAAAGAAAATAGATGTTTTTGAATTTTTAAAAATATCAAATGAAAACAAAAATGTCCTAAAAAATCCTCGAAAATTTTACACTGTGGCAGGAGCCATGTGTCCAATTTTCGTTGGATTTGGAGGTAATTTGCTATTTTATTCAAAAATAAAGAGGGGGCACAGTGCATAGGGACCAAAGTGCAAATACCCAAGAGTCTGGGGGTCTGGTGCAATTAACTCAAGAAGTCACGCGCGTCGCGCGTGCTTGAGGCACTCAGGGACCTAAATGTGAAGAAAATAAGTTCCGAGGGCCTTTTGGTAACAAGTACCAAAAGCCCAGGGGCTTATCTGCAAATAACCCAAAAATATTCGCACATGTTCAAATAAAATACGCACAGGGGTATAAATGCAAATAAACACAAACTTTCATTCAATCATTAACAATCAGAACTACAGGGGCATGGAATGCAAATAAGCCAAAAAGCACGTGTCGATGCACGTGTCAGACCATACACATGGGCATAAATGCAAACTATAGAGTATGGGGTCCTCTATGCAATAATCCCAAAAACTAAACAACTGGATTAGCTAATTACAGGACTAACTACGAAATGCAATAAACAGAAGGTCCTAAGGGTAATTTACCCTTTATTAATGGAGCGGCTGGATGGAGGGCACGTGGCGCATCCGACGGTGGGGAACAACGGTCGCTCCACAGCTGGGCTCCTTGGGCGAATCCGATGGCGAGGGTTCCTCCACGTGGGCGATCGGACGGTGAAGGGCGCAGGTGGCTAACCCTTGTGCATCGGATGGCTGGGATCTGTCCTCCTGAGATCGGGCGGTGACTGCTGCTCCTAAGATGGACGGCCCCGATAAAGTCTGGAGCTGGAGGACTGATCGAACGGAGGAGGAGGATGCTCGAAGAACAGATGACCAGCGAAGTTCGCCGGTCCGGTGGCCTCGCTCCGAGGCTCCTCTGCTGCGCCTGAAGGTCGGAGAAGCTCCGCAATGGTGTCCCGCAGCTGGTGGTGGGCTCCGATGATCCAGCCGAGCTCTGGTGAGCCCCGGCGAGGACGGCGGAGGAAGCCTTCTGGTCCGAATGACCCGAGCTCTCAGATGGCTGGGGTAGTACCTGCAAAGATGACCAGAAGACTCGCGGGTCAAGGGCAAACTGCCTCGACCCGGTTAGGCGGGGTGACGGTGGACGATGGGGCGAGATGGACGAGCTCCGGCGAAGGGGAGACGGTGGAGCTCGAATCCCAGCTCCTGTGTGAGCTGGGTTGGATGGAGGGATGGAGAAGGCGCGTAGGAGTAAGGCGAAGATGACTGTGGATTCCGATGATCGAGTCTATCTATGGAGCGGTCGGAATCGGCGAAATACGGCGGAGCGGCGATTTGGGCGAAATGTAAAATCAAAGAAAAAGAAGGTCCTACGAGATTACCTGGGTGGATGAGTAGACTGGGGACGAGCTTAGGAAGCTCTGGGTCTTCTCCTAGAGGAGTGTCTCCCTCCGAGGCTCGAGCTCCAGCTGGCGACGGAGCAACGGCGGCGAACCTCGCCGGATCAGTGGTCTCTCTCCCTCTCCTCGCTTCGACACCACGGGGGACAAGCTGTCACTCTCGCCTACGCAATGGAGCTCACGGGAGGTGGAATCGAATGGCCAAAGATGTCGAATTAGGGTGGTGGAGCTCGCTTATGTATGGGTGCAGGTCCGGGAAAGATGGCTCGGGTCCGGCTCCATGGAGCACGGATCCCTAGGATCTATGTCGGGCGAGATTCCCGGATACCTGGGGAGTGATTAGGACCCTGGGTTAGGCTAAATGGTGCTCGAGTCTGGCGGGAATAAATGGAGGAAATCGGGTTCTCGAAATAGACCCGCGGGAGGTGGTCCTGGGGGGGGGGGGGGGGTAGTTGACTGGGCGGTCAACATCCCCAGGGCCAATAGGGATCAGCCACGTGGATGGATCTTAGAAGTGAAAATTAGGGTAGCTAGGGGCCGATTTAGCAAAAAGTTAAAACATGAAATATTTTTGTTTTAATTTTTTCTATTTTTTAGTGATTTTTAATTAATTTTTCAAAATAAAAATAGGGTATGTACATAATAGGCTATATATAGGTATATATACAATATGTAGGATTTTGGTTTTTGATTTTTAATTTCTTATTTTTGTGCAATTTTATTCCTATTTTATATTTTATTTATTTTCATTATAAAATAAGGAATAAAAAGGTATTTTTATTTTATTTTAATTATTTATATACATAGGTGAAATAAATACCTATATACATTTATATACATGGTATATTTACAATATATTTTTGTGTTTTTAATTTTGTTATTTTTATTTTGTTTTTGTTTTAATTGTTTTTATTTTGTTTATTTACACTATATGATATAGAATATTTACAAAAATTTTGGAATTTAATTTTATTTATTTATAAGGATAAATAGGGATGATGAAACTATGTACAAGATGACTATACAAGAGGTGTTTTTGTTTTCTTTTTAATTTTTAAATTTTTGTTTTGATTTTATATTTATAAATATATACAAATATTTACAAGCCTATTTTTGTGAGGAAAATACTTTTATTTTATTTACATATATATTTACACACATAAGCCCCTATCTCCCTCTACTTTGGCTTTTATGCGGTCAGGCCCATGCTGAGCCCTCCCTTGGGTTAGGTTGCTCAATATTTATTCTAAATATTTCCCTCTTTTTCTTTTTGATCTTTATTCTTTTATTTTTGCACAAAAACATGCTAATTATTGGTTTTTACACAATGCATGCTTTTGGTAATTATTTCTATTTACACATATCTACATGCATTTGCAAAGGTTTTTGTAGCTAAAATATAAGAATAAAGAGTGATGAATGAGTATTCATCATCCATCTAGTCAATCTGGCCTTGGCATCCTTCTTTGCCATGAGGTACCTGATGGCGGTGTGATCTGTGTACAGGGTCACTCTAGATCCAATGATATAAGATCGAAACTTATCTAGGGCGAACACTACGGCTAGCATCTCCTTCTCTGTGACCGTGTAATTCCGCTGAGCGGAATCCAATGTGCGGCTAGCGTAGTGGATAGCAAATGGAACTCCATCCCTCCTCTGTCCCAGCACGGCCCCTATGGCAAAATCGGAGGCATCCGTCATGATCTCGAATGGGAGAGACCAATCAGGCGGCTGGAGGACAGGAGCCTCAATCACACACTGCTGGAGAGTCGCAAAGGACGAAAGACACTTGTCATCGACAAGGAACTCGGTGTCTTTCGTCAAGAGGTCAGTCAACGGCCGGGCAATCCTACTGAAATCCTGAATAAATCTCCTATAAAATCCAACGTGCCCCAGGAATGACCGTAGCTGCCTCAAATTGGACGGCGGTGCGAGTTTTCTAATGACATCAACCTTGGCCGGATCAACCTCCATGCCCCTGTTGGAGATGATATGGCCAAGCACCGTCCCTTGAGTCACCATGAAGTGACTCTTCTCCCAAGATAGAACCAAATGGAACTCAATACATCGCTGGAGTACTCGGTCTAGGCAGTCAAGACAGGAGTCGAATCCGTCGCCGTAGATCGAGAAATCGTCCATGAAGACCTCCAAACACTCCCCTACCATGTCCGAAAAGATCGACAGCATGCACCTCTGAAAAGTCGCAGGGGCATTGCATAGCCCAAATGGCATGCGTCGAAAGGCATATGTACCAAAGGGACAGGTAAAGGTGGTCTTCTCCTGATCCTCAGGAGCGATGGCCACCTGGTTGTAGCCAGAGTACCCATCCAGGAAGCAATAATGGCTCTTCCCTGCTAGTCTCTCAATGATCTGGTCAATAAAAGGCAGAGGGAAATGATCCTTCTTGGTGGCCTGGTTGAGTCTCATGTAGTCAACACAGACCCTCCAAGAGGTGGGTACTCGTGTAGCAATCTCCTCCCCCGACTCACTGATCACAGTCGTGATGCCCGTCTTCTTGGGCACCACATGCAAGGGGCTGACCCACTTGGAGTCGGAAATGGGATAAATGAAATCTGCACTCCACCATTTTGATATTTCCTTCATCACAACCTCTCTCAGGTTGGGGTTCAGTCGCCGCTGGAACTCACGCGACGGCTTCGCCCCCTCCTCGAGATAAATATGGTGGGAGCACACTAATGGACTAATCCCATGGAGATCTGCTACGCTCCATCCAATTGCCTTGCGGTTCTTTTCAAGAACCCCCATCAAACGGGATTCTTGCTCTCCAGTCAGATCATCGGAGATGATGACTGGGTACATCTCAGGTTCGCCCGCAAGGAACCGATACTTCAGCGAAGTAGGGAGCGGCTTCAGCTCTGGACAGCTGGGTGCTGGCAAATCTGGCTTCGGAAGAAGATGTGTGAATGCTGCTAAATCTGCCAAATCTGCCTCTACCTCCTCCTCATCTGTAGGCTCAGGTGGACTCAGGTCTGGCATCTGGTCATCACAATCTGCCCAATCAGACTCTGAATCAGAGGGATCTGCATCAAATAAGGTGGCATCAGCACCACCATCACACAAGGTGGCCTCAGCGCCACCATCACTAGAAATCGTGCCGCGGTCAAGAACCGGCTCTGCTGCCTCTATAGTATCATGGACCAGGGTTGTGCTCTCTAAGATCTCCTCTGCTGTCATCTCTGCATCAGTGGTGTCTGGAAATGAGAGGATGGCCTGTGCTGAAGGGTCTGCCCATGCTGCCTCATCATCTGTGATCACAAAATCACAGTCCTGGTGGATGTCTAACCCGGCATCTGTCAGCTGCTCTGTGTCTGTGCTGGTCTCTGAGCATGCTCTCTCTCTGGCTCTATAGTCCTCGACCGTCTCTATTTGTACACTCTCGCCCTCGATGCGAAAGTATACCTTCCTGCTATCATGATCAGTCACCGCCTTGGCTGTGGCCATGAACGGGCGACCGAGGATGATGGGGGTATCGGTCACTGAATCAGGAATCTCCATGTCCAACACTACGAAGTCCACGGGGAATTTCAGGCCCTGAATAGTGACGATAACGTCTCGCAACAACCCCTTCGGCCTCTTGACAGATCGATCAGCAAACTGAAGGACTGTCCTGCTCTGTCGAAGAGTGCCCAACTCGAAGCGGTCGAGAAGGGCTGCCGGAAGGAGGTTGATAGACGATCCGCTATCCAATAGAGTACGGTCGAACCTCTGCTCACTAATCTGGCATCTGATATACGGGGCTCCTGAATCTGGCCTCTTGGCCGGCAGACGGTTCTAGATCGCGAAGCACGTGGCTTTCGTCAGCACATGTATCTCTGAATGATGGTTCCTCCTCCTCCTCCTGACTATGGTCCTATCTCTCAAAGATTGCTGAAGAGGGGGGATGTGCTGCAAAGCCTCCTGAAGGGTTAGCTGTATGTGAAATATATCGATCATGCTTTGGCTGAACTCCTCCTGCTCTCTCTTTTTTGGGTCTTTTTCTCTTTTCTTCCCCTTCCCCATCTGAAGGGCTCTAGGGAAGGGGATCACAAGGTCCTTCTCAGATGAAGGACTAGGAAGAGGTCTAGATGGCTCGACGGCCGGATCCGCACATACATCAATCACCACAGTGGGACCAGAAGAAACTAAACCTTTTCCTTTATTCAAAACAGTGTTCTGAGATACATCAACAGAAGGAAAAACAACATCTCTATCAAAACGAACACCGGTGGCCTCAGTACCACCATCGGCTGGCTCTGCTAGACGTCTCGCGGCCTCGGTACCGCGTGCTGGCTCGGCTACTCTGGTGGCGTCAGTACCACCTCCTCGAACTGGTGAAGCGGTGGCCTCAGTACCGCCTGTAGAATCAGCATCCTTGGTGGCATCAGTACCACCATCATCATCATGAGCGGCCTCAGTACCGCTCTCCTCCTCCTCATGTGGCGCCCCGGATGTATCCTCGTGGTGTAGCTCAGACGAGGCGCCGCCGCCTGCTGGTGTCCTACCGTTCCTAAGCGTAACAAAATCAGCATCAAAAAGATCTGAAGATATATCAACAAATGGATCACTAGGAGTGGTGTGCTCAGTGTAAGCTACCTGCTCAGATTTCCGCTTCAGGTTGTTCGGATTCGGCTCTATCTGTGCAGGGATGGCGGCCTTCCCTCTCATCAGGTCCCGCATCTCCTGGCGGAACTCGTCCATCTCCTGTCTAAAGGTAGCCTGCTGGTCCGTGAGGAGGCGGGCTATGCCGTCCAAGGCGGGGCTCTCATGGGAGCCCGACGGGTAGCCTCTCTGGTGCTGAGGCTGCTGGAACTGATGCTGCTGCTGCTGAGAGGGGTAAGAGGTAGGATGCTGCTGTTGGTGTGGCTGGTGAGCCTGCTGCTCACGTCTCCAAGACTGTCCCTGCTGCTGATAGGGACGAGGAACGAAGGATGACTGCTGGTGTGGCTGGTAGGCTGGGGGCTGCTGCTACTGGTGATCCCTCTGCTGGCCATACTGCCCTCCCTGGCCGGATGACTGCTGTTGGGGCTGGGTACCTCCACTCCCCCACCTGAATCCGGGATGGTCTCGTCGGATCCCAGGCTGAGGGCGGTCATACCAAATCCCGTTGACATCCATCAACGGCTCTGCATCGAACTGGGCTGGCGGGAGTACTGCCAGAGGCTGATCCGGCTGGTATACCACCATCTGCATGTCTGGAGATGGTGGTGACTGGTAAGAGGGCTGTTGCTGCTGGTACGACTCCGCCTATACAAGGTGAACCTGTCTAGGCTGCTGAAAGGAGCTGGAGCGCTGGGACGAGCTGCTGCTGCTACCGGTATCGCCTCGCGACTGAAGACGGGGCTGGGAAGCCGTCTGTGTCTCCTGGAGACACATGAGCTGGGTCTTCATGTCGCTCAGAGTCTGTGCCATCTACTCCATCTGCGTGATGCCCTGGCACTGCTTCTTCTCGATCAGCTCCATGCGGTCCAACTTCTCGCTGTTGATACCCATATCCGCAGCGGACGACTCTGCCTGTGCTGCTGCAATTGCGGATGAACTGGATGGACCGGCATCGACCCGTGCTATCCTCTGGTACTCCACGGGTCCTGGCTGCTGCTGGGGTCTCCCCTGAGTGTACAATCGGGTCTGGGACATTACCATATAGTTCTCGGCCATCTCCTCCTAGATGGCCCAGACCTGGTCGTGATCCTTGGCGAAATAGGACCCGCCACAAGAAGCATTCACCAGGCCCTGGAGCTCTGGTGTCAGCCCGCTGAAGAAGCTCTGAACAAGGTTCGGCTTCGAGATGTCGTGGTGCGGGCATCGGTCAGTGAGCTCACGAAACCTCTCCCATGCCTCATGGAATTGCTCGTTGGGGAGCATGGAGAAGTTGCTGATCAGGGCCCTCGCTGCATTCGTCCGCCCGAGTGGATAGTACTTGTTCAAGTACTCGGTGCGGAGCTGCTCCCAGGTGTAAACAAACTTCCCCAAATGCTTCAGCCAGGTGGCTGCTCTGTCTTCTAGGGAGAAGGGGAAGACGATCATCCTAATCGTGTCCTGGTCCACCTGCCGGTCGTGGACAGTGCTGCAAATCATCAAGAACTCCTGGAGATGGAGATGGGGCTCCTCTGTCGTGAGGTCGTGGAAGCGGGGGAGTAGCTGCAAAGTGTTCGGGGGGAACTTGAAGTCCCCCACGATCGCTGGAAGTACTACCCAATGGTGCGTCAGCGTCGATCCGGGGTTGTGTAACTCCCGCATCGGTCTCGGTGGTCCTCCGGCCGCGGCTGCGGCGGCGGCCGCGGCTGCGGCGGCGGCCGCGGCTGCAGCGGCTGCTGCATCCGCATCATCTGGGATCCTCGGTCCCTCTCTCCTCTGCTCGCTCTGCTCTCTCAGCTTGCATCTGCTCCATCTCTCTCCTCATGTCGAGCATAAATGCTCCCTGATCCCTCAGCTGCTGCTGGACTGTCTCTAACGAGGCGATCAGGGTGGAGTTGATCGCTCCCTGGTCCATCACGATGTGCTCTGTCCTGGAGCGATCCTCTGAACTACCGGCCATGACGTCTGCAAAATCAAATGAGCCATACTCAGGTGCTGTCACATCTGCTATTCTCTCCTCTGGCTCATATCTCTCAGAATCGAAAGAAAGGGGGTCGAGGGGGAACATGGCGGAATCATACTCGGGCTCGGAGAACTGGTCTCGGCTCTCGCGGGCCAACCTAGATGATTGGGTAGACGTGCCCGAAAGCGGTGCAGCCAGAGGCTGCCTAAGAGAGCGTCTACCCATCATCGTGATCTGGTCGAGTAGGGCGGATGAGACCTGGAAAAACTATGATCAAAATGCAAACCCCCGGTTCACCAACGCAACGCAAGCTGAAGATCGTAAAAGCTCGGTCAAATTATCTTGTCTATTTTTATTAGGTGAACACACAAAATATCAGAGCGCTTACGTGACCTGTTAGGATACCCGATACTACCCCAATCGACTGGCCCGCACGGAAGAGTCGGTAGTCAGCTGGAAATAGCACCGGAGGGCTCTACCTAGGGTGCGGGTCACTCTCTCGCGCAATTAAACCAAACAATGAGGGGGTTGCTCTCCCCAAGACAAGTTTTTAAGATGAGCGTCTTTTAGGGTCAAAAGTTTTAGCCAGTCCCAATTTTATGGTTTTTCTTTTTAATATTTTTCAAATAAAACTAAACACCTAACGAATTTTTCGGTTCTCCTGATTATTAGGTTAAAAACAGGGGGAGAAGACGAAAAAGCCGATGCACGATAAATCAATGATGCATGCAAAGTCAGAAAGGTGTACCTGTCTCCAGCACTCTACATGCAATATGATCCGCGCATAAATGTAAAGACAGAAGATAAACTACCTAAATGATGCAGCGATGAAAACCGAGTCCTAGATGAGCAAGTTCTACTCGCAGAACCGTCTAACTGGTCACCATCCTACAGGCCAAAGGTCCGGTCTTGGTCTACCCCTCCTCTGCCCGACAAATCGGGGGTAGGAGAAAGCGCTTTGTGGGGTAGACTACGGTACGTAAGCCACGAAGGAAAATGAGTCAGTTATTTTTATTAATGGATTATTAGTAGGTCCAATCAAGCGAACTATAGGAGCAGGCAGATAATTAAGTGTGGGGACCCTACTAATTACGGCACAAGCAAGCAGAAAATCCTAAGTCTAGGGGCTCGATAAAAACCGTGCAAACACCGGAAAAGGCAGTAAAAAGAAAAAAAAACAAAGCCGCGATAAAAGCCGCGAAAATCCTAAGGGTCCCCCGAGCACAACGGTGCTCGGCGAAACAGACCCGCTAAGTCAACCAAGGCCAAAGTCTCTGAGTACCTGTATTATTACAATAATAGTCAAATAAAAATAAAAATAAAACCTCTCCCGCTCAACTCTCTCTCGCTCTCTCCTGCGCCTCCGTAAAAAAAGGAGCCGCCTCCGAGTCTCGCGGTTGCGCCGGCTTCTTGAGATCGGCCGCCTCGGTCCTCGGGCCCTCGCAAGAAAGAAGACAAGTGGTCAGACCAATAAAAATAATCAAATAATAAATGAAAATTAAATGAAAGGAAAATGAGGGTATATATGCAAAAATAGAAAAATAAAATAAACACCCAAAATAAAACAAAAATCAAAAACAAAAGAAAAGAAAATAAAACAAAATAAAACAAAAATAAAATATAAACAAAAGCCGCGAAAAAGCCGCAAGCTCTGAAAGAGCCGCGAAAAGCCGCAAAAATAAAAATAAAGCAAAAACAAAAACTACTAAGTCGTGCTCCCCGGCAACGGCGCCATTCTGATGCTCGCAAGGAATTGACCACTCGGATAAAGGTGCTAATCGATTGTTGCGACCCAAGCAATCAAGTGCGAACAATCAAGAAAAATAGACCACCAATAGAGATAAAATCAATCAAACACGAAATAGCGGTCTTGCTATTAGTTTAACCTGGTATAGCGACCAGGGTCGAACACAAGGAGCACGGATTGGCCTTGCGGCCTACGAAGTAGTCCAAAAGGAAATAAAATAAAAGAAGAAAATATTTTTGGTGGTTTTTTTAATTATTTTATTTTTTTTGGATTTTTAATGTATTAAGAAAATAAGAAAAGTAAATAAACACACACTTCAACAATTTATTAAAAGAATTAAAAATCAACCAAAAATTCAAACAAAAATATTTTAATGTGTTTTATAATTTTTAGTGTTTTTGGTGAATTTTTGAGAATTTTCTGATGTTTATTTAATTTTCTAAAAATAAAAAGTGACTAAAACAGTAGATATTGTCCAGTCGAGCTAAAAGGACCTAGATAAAATATCTAAAGGCCCCAAATTAGCTGGGAGGTAATTTTCCTGTAAAGAGGATAAAACAAGGAAAATTTAGGCACCTAAGTATTATTTTTGGGTTTTTGGTTTAATTATTAGAGTTTTTATAGGTTTTCAAGTGTTTTTTCAATTTTTAGTGGTTTTTAGTAATGAAAAATAGCCAAAATTGGCTAGAAAATCAAACACAACAAAACAAACAGTAGACAATTTTTTTTGTAATTTTTAGACACTATTTAATATTTTTTGTGATTTTTAAACTTAAACAGTAGCAAAAATGGAGGTTTTTTTAATTTTTAAAAATATCAAATGAAAACAAAAATGTCCTCAAAAATCCTCGAAAATTTTACACTATGGCAGGAGCCATGTATCCAATTTTCGTTGGATTTGGAGGTATTTTGCTATTTTATCCAAAAATAAAGAAGGGGCACTGTGCACAGGGACCAAAGTGCAAATACCCGAAAGTCTAAGGGGTCTGGTGCAATTAACCCAGGAAGTCACGCGCGTCACGCTTGCCTGAGGCACTCAGGGACCCAAATGTGAAGAAAATAAGTTCCGAGGGCTATTCGGTAACAGGTACCAAAAGCCCAGGGGCTTATCTGCAAATAACCCAACACTATTCGCACATGTTCAATTAAAATACGCACAGGGGTATAAATGCAAATAAACTAAAACTTCCATTCATTCAAGAACAACCAGAACTACAGGGCCTATATTGCAAATAAACCAGAAAATCACGTGTCGATGCACGTGTCATACAACGCACAGGGGCATATCAGCAAATAAATGCAAGCACCAGGGTCTCTATGCAAATATCCCAAAAACTAAACAACTAAACTAACTAATTACAGGACTAAACGCGAAATAAAATAAACAGAAGGGCCTAAGGGTAGTTTACCCTTTATTAATGGAGCGGCTGGATGGATGCCACGTGTAGCATCTAACGGTGGCGAACGACGGGCACTCCACAGCTGGGCTCCTCGAGCGAATCCGACAGCGGGGGTTCCTCCACGTGGATGATCGAACGGTGTTGGGCGCAGGTGGCTAACCCTCGTGCATCGGACGGCTGGGATCAATCCTCCTCAGATCTGGCGGTGAAATGCGGCTCCTGAACGAACGACCCAGATGCAAACTGGAGCTGGAGGTCTGATCGGACGGCTGCTGAAGGTCGAGGAAGAACAAGTCGCTGGCGAAGTTCACCGGCCTCGTGCGTGCGCTCCTGACCTCCTCGCGGGGCGCTGGTGATCGGAAAATGTCTGGCGTGGACCCCTGCGTCGAATGGGGGTCTCCGATGACCCGGTCGAGCTCTGAGGAGCTCCGGCGAGGTCGGCGAAGCTTCGCCTCCTGGCTTGATGTCGAAGGACCTCAGATGGCCCTCTTTGAACCTACAAAGCAGCTCAGGAAGCTCGCAGATCGAGGGCAAACTGCCTCGACCCGGTTAGGCGGGGTGACGGTGAACGATGAAGCGATGTGGGCGAGCTCCGGCGAAGGGAGGACGATGGAGCTCGAATCCCAGCTCCTGTGCGAGCTGGGTTGGATGGGGATGTGGAGAAGGTGCGCGGGAAGACGGCGAAGGCTATGGCGATGCCCGATGATCGAATGGTGGTCGGAATCGATAGGAATCGATGATAGACGGCGGCGGAGCGATTTGGGGGTAGCTAGAAATTACGGAAAAAGAAAGGCTAACGGAGCTACCTGGGTGGCTGAATGGGTTGTGGGCGAGCTTGCGCAGCTCTGGGTCTTCGCCTCACGGAGCGCCGACGTCCGAGGCTCGATGCTCCTGCTGGTGGCGGAGCAAGGCGGCGATGCTCGCCGGATCAGTGGTTTCGCTCCCTCTCCTCGCTTCGACACCACGGGGGACAAGCTGTCACTATCGCCTACGGAATGGAGCTCACGGGAGGTGGAATCGAATGGCCAAAGATGAGCTTTGAGGTGGCGGAGCTGCCGTTAAGTATGGGTGAGGGTCCGGGAAAACAGGCGCGGGTAGGGCGTGGAGGCGCGCGGATCCCGATGTGGATACCCCGGCGAGGGTCTCGGATGTAGCATTAATGATTCGGACCCGAGGTTTAAGCAAGGGATGATCGGGTTTTGCGGGGAAAAATCCGAGAAGTCGGGTACCCGCTAAGGACCCGTGGGAAGTGGTCCTTGGGGGGGTAGTTGACCGGGCGGTCAACAATCCCAGGACCAGTAGGAAGCGGCCACGTGGCGAAAGTTTGGAAGTGAATTTCAAGGTAGCTAAGGGCCGAATTTGCAAAAGGTTAAAACATGAAATATTTTTATTTTATTTTTTTCTATTTTTTAGTGATTTTTAATTAATTTTTCGAAATAAAAATAAGGTATCTACATTATATAGCTATATATATGTATATATACACTATATAGGTTTTTAGTTTTGATTTTTAATTATTATTTTTATACAATTTTATCCCCATTTTACATTTTATTTATTTTTATTATAAAATAAGGAATAAAAAGATATTTTTATTTTAATTTAATTATTTATGTACATAGGTGAAATAAATACATATATACATTTATATACATGGTATATTTACAATATATTTTTGTGTTTTTAATTTTGTTATTTTTATTTTGTTTTTGTTTTAATTGTTTTTATTTTATTTATTTACACTATATAATATAGGATATTTACAAGAATTTGGAAATTAATTTTATTTATTTATAAGGTTAAATAAATATATGTATAGTGGTCTATGTACATGGTGACTATACCAGTGGTGTTTTTGTTTTCTTTTTAATTTTTAAATTTTTATTTTGATTTTATACTTATAAGTATATACAACTATCTACAAGCATATTTTGAGTCTATTTTTGTGAGGAAAATACTTTTATTTAATTACATAAGTATTTACATACATGAGCCCCTATCTCCCTCTACTTTGGCTTTTATGCGGTCAGGCCGATGCTGAGCCCTCCCTTGGGTTAGGTTGCTCAATATTTATTCTAAATATTTCCCTCTTTTTCTTTTTAATCTTTATTCTTTTATTTTTGCACAAAAACATGCTAATTATAGGTTTTTACACAATGCATACTTTTGGTAATTATTTGTATTTACACATATCTACATGCATTTGCAAAGGTTTTTGTAGCTAAAATATAAGAATAAAGAGTGATGAATGAGTATTCATCAATGGCTCACCTGCATCTGTAAGCATCACATACCGGGAAGTGGAGTAATGAGATGATGGCTGACGTGCCCTCTCAGATCTCCTGATCTGAGGCTCTGCTGTGTCAGCATGTGGATGAGGCTGCTTCCCCTGCCCTAGGTCCTCTATAACTGCAGCAATGGGGTCTGCATCTGGCTTGTGCTACTTTAGTTTCCCCTCCTCTCTACTTGTACCATGTATAGGAGAGAGGTCTATGTCTTCATCATTATCATCATCCATGAAAATCTCATCTGCATCACCACTCTCAGTATTGTCCTCAACCAATGTCTAATTATCATAGAAAATCACATCCATGTGTCGGGTGACAGTCTTCTTTCTTGGATCCCAATAGGGTATCCAAACTCCTGATCTCCATAGACAACAAAGATAAAAGGCACAATGATGAATCCATGATTCATCGCCTTTATTCTTTTATTTTAGCTTCATTTCCGTAGTCAAACACCTGTAAATACCCATTAATTCCATAAAATTATCATTTTGCATGCATTTGTTAAAATTGCATTTTTAACACTTTTTGTACATAAATAAAAGAATAAAGAATAAAAGAAAAAAGAAAATAAAATAAAAGAGGTATTTATGTAATAAATACAGACTGACCCGAACCTTGAGAGAAGGTCAAGACTTGACCTGATCGACCAGGAATAAAGTAGGGGGAGATAGGGTCTTCTATTAGAAAAAAAATCAAAAATATTTTGTAAATATTTTTCCTGCATTTTTGTACAAAACTTACAATATTTTATTTGTACATAGTTTGACCTCAAACTAATTATTTTTGTAAACAAAAGTTGTAAATAAAAATGTGTTGTAAATAATAATTATTATTTCAAAATAACATAATGTACATATTACAACTAATTACACCTAGAAAAAGCCGCAAAGCGATAATTGAAATACCAATTCCAGCTCCACGCAAACTCGAATTGAACCAAACTCTTCTCCATTATACTATAAATTAAATTATCTTTCAAATGGCTACGGTTTCATAATTTTTGGAGTTGCGGTTAAAAAGTCGATTTTCTAGGGTGTTTTGTGCAGTTTAACCAATTTTTGTTGTTCATATTTATTAATATTTTTTTATATATTGTATATATTTGTAAATATTGTTTTCATTAAAAATAAAATAAATAAAAAAATTAAAATTTTAAAAAAATCTTTTATAAAAATAATTTCCTTATTTTTACCTATGTATATTGTATCGTATGTGTATAATATGTGTATACAACTAACTTCCTTAAATAAAAATCACCGAAATTTTTAATTATCTAACTTTAAATAATTAATTTAATTTAATAACGAATTTTTTATTTATATTTAATTATTTAATTTTTTATTTGATTTGATAACTTACCTTTTATGTAAAGATTTGATTTTGTGCCTTAAATAGCCACCATTAAGGTGGCTAATTTATTTTTAGAAATTATTTAATTTATTTATTTTAATTAAATTCGTATTTCATTTTTAATTAAATAATTAATTAATTAAATTATTTTATTTTATTTATTTAAGTAACCACTAATTACTTTCCTTAAGTGCGAATATTTTCCATTTTTGATTTTTGTCTCTTTTCAATGGGCTCCTCCTCCCTCATTTCCTCTTGATCAACCTTTGGTGGAGAGGAGCCCGATCTCCGAGAGCGATCTTGTCGAAGAAGGGTGCCTAGCCCTCGAGCCGTCTGGTGACAGCGCATCGGTCCTTGTCGAGGCCATCATGACATTTCCGAACCCATAGGTGAGATCCAATTTTTCTGTCGTTTCTTTAGTATAACCGTAGTGTAATCTTTATTTTTATCAAGCTTTTAGATCTTTAAAAAATCGTAAAAAATCTCCACCACCACTTTTCGATCGGACATCGATTTTTCATATCACTTTCTCTACCTATCCATTTCACATTTCTATCTCACGCATCCTATCACCTTTGGTTACGCATGGTAATCGGGGCCACGGGTCCATTCTTTCATCTCGCCGAGATCCGTCCATTCATGCATCCCATTTTTTGTATAAATAAAAAAACAAAAAAATATTTTTCTTATTTATCTCACATTTATTTTTGCAGGAAAATTTTAAAAGAATATAAATAAAATTTTTGTTGTTTCTAACCCTTGTTTTGTAGGAGAATTAAAAAAGAAACATTAAAAAAACATAAAAATGCCTTTTTTGTTTGTTTGCACTTGCTATTTAAAAAAAGTTTAAAATTTTTTTTATTATCAGTCTGTATATAAAAACAACAAAAAAATATAAAAAACAAAAAATAGGTCACGCCTGAGACGACCGCCCTCCGCCGGGACCACCCTCCAGCCTGAACGCAGCCCCGGCCACGCGTCGCCGCAGCCGCCCACCACCCCCCGCGTTCACCCCCTGCTCGCTACAACTCCGACGGTCCTCCGCCCGAGTCCCCCTCCGTGGCACGAACCTCTAGGCGCCTGCCTTTCTGCCTCCGATGCACCGACCTCCAATTCGACCTCAGCCCCGCGCAGCTTCCAGCGGGCGACGCGTACGCCACCACGCGTCGTCCTGACCCCCACACTCCTCTTCATCGACCTCCGTGCCTACGATTCAGCCACGACATCCACACGCCTAGCCACCGGTTGCGCCCTCTCGCCATTCCACTGCGCGGCCGTGTACCGACATCGCCATCCTCCGCGGCCGGCGCACCGTGCTCGACCCCGATCCCTAGCCCCACGCCTTCTCCGTCGCGCCACCCGTGGCCCCCCCTCGCCCGCACCTCCGATCTTCAGCCGCGCGAGGCGGTGCCGGCCTCCGTCGATCGCTGTATGTGAAGGAAAGAGGGAGCGGCGGCCCGTACTGCCCTTGCCTTGCCCCTTTGTCAAGAAAGGAAGAAACGAAGCCCTGGGGTCTGGGCTTGTTGAATAAAAAAAGAGATGTTTGGAAAACTTACAATAAAGACCCTGAAGGTATTCCGGAATTACAGGGACGACCCTCTCAACTCCAAAGCACATGCTTTTCATGTGATATACTAGATAAATTACGACTCTAACTCAATATTTTTGTTCTGTTAATTTTTGATGCAAAACCTTCAATGATTTGCGCTTAAGTCCTTGTGTTCCAGACAATAACTTGCTTGTTCTTTTTGATTGAATAAATGTTTATCATGCTCTAAAAATCTTGAGAAAATTTGTGGATGTTCCTGCTGTAGTGTTTGCCATTGTATATTTTTCATCATATTTTATTGTCTTTTGATATATTTAAAAAATCAAAAACAGTGTATTTTTACTTGTCCAAACTTTGAAAATTCATAAAAATTCGAAAACTTTCCAAAAAAATCCAAAAAATTAATGTAGTGTAGTTTATTGTTTTTTAATTTATATCCAATTTTTGGGAATTTTCCATTTATAAAAACCAAAAAAAATTATGAAAAACTAAAATTCTTAAAAAAATTGTAGAAAATTGTAGAAAAATCCAAAAATAGAGATTTCAGTTTCTGATTGTAGATATGCTTTCTAATTTTTGTTAAAAATAATTTCCAGGAGTTTTAGACATTTAAAGGATTTCTAATTTGCAAAATACTTCTGACTGTGCATAGTTTATCCTGTTTTTCACTATTTAATTTTTCTAAAATCACAAAAACATCAGAAAATTTCAAACAAATTACTAAAAATATTTTAAAATATATAAAACACAAAAACATTTTTATTTTAAATTTTTTAAGTATTTTTTATCAGTTTGAAAAATACAAAAAGAGTGTTGCGTGTGTGTTTTATCACTTGTGCATATTGTTCCTCATTTTAACAAAAAAAATTCAAAAATCACAAAAAATTCAACTCTCAAATTTGACTACTTAGTTTTTAAATCGTGCTCCTTGTGTTCGATCCTGCTCGTTATACCAGGTAAAAAGAATAGCGAAAAGACGCTAACATTTGCTTTGATTGATTTATCTTCTATTGAGTGGTTTAAATATTTTCCCATTGACCGATTCGAGTGGTTGAGAATGATGTCACATTTTTGATATTATTTCCCTCTCTCGAGTGCACGATTTTCGTGTCATCAGAATGGCGCCGTTGCCGGGGATCACATCTTTGTTGTCATATTTCATTCTTGTGATATTTTGTCTCTCTATATTTTAATTGCTTTCTGACATTCTCTCTTTGATTTTTGTGCGAGGAACTGCTTGGACACGACTTGAAGTTTACTTTTTGAGGACCCGCACAGGAGGAAGAGCAGGGAATTGAAGAAGATTTTTTATTATATTTGAGAGAACATTTCTGCATATTTGTAATAATTTAGGACTCTTAGAACTGTGGACTTGGACTATTTTCTCGGGGTTTGTTTCGCCGAGCACTGGTGTGCTCGGGAGACCTCACCGCTGTTTTCCGAGTTTTTGATTTAACCGACATAACTTGCTATTTGATTTTCATGGTTTTAGCTCCTAGACATAGGATTTTTTGGTTGATTGTGATGTAATATCTTAAGGCCCAACACCTAATTGCTTATCCGTTCCTATAGAACGCAATTGGACCTTTCTAAAAACAAAAATCAAAAAGTTATTCACGATCAATAGAAGTTGCTCGTTTAAGGCCGATTTCCATGTGCATCATATAGTTAGTTTACTTTCTGTATTTAATTTATGCGCGATCATATTGCATGTAGAGTGATGGAGTAAGGTACACATTTTCTATCACTACATGCATCATCATGTTTGACCGTGCATTGGCTTTCTCGACTCCCTCCCCTTATTTTTGGACTCAGATTAATCAAACAGGAAATCGGAAAGCTCGTTAGGCGTTGTTATTGAAAATATCCAAAAAAACCAAAAATTAAAAATCGGGATTGCTAATTGAATTGGACCCTTAAAATCAAAGGTAATTAATTCACACCATTATTTTGGGAGAGCAATCCCCTCATTGTTTGCATTTTTAATTGCTCGCGTACACACTAAGGAGTAGTGCCCAAATCCTATTAAAGACTCCTAAGTGTTTGTACAACTTTTATTGATAACCTAACTCTTAAAATTGAAAAGATAAAGACCGAACTCTCACGGTCAGATTTGTGTTGAGTTGGTGAACTGGGGGTTTGCTTTGTGTTTTGTATGTCTTCGATGTGAGTCGGTTATGATCATTCTTTGAATCGTTAGCAGTCACCTTTTGTCTCTATCCCACCCTCCCTCCCATCTATGTCTGTGAGTTATATCTTTCTTTACAACTCTTTGATCACTATGAGGACATAGTTCGAGCTAAGTATAGGAGGTGTCGCATATATTGTATATATACTTTATCCATAACTCATATTTTCGTATCTTTAATATGGCTAAAACACTATATAAATACTTGTAAAAAAACTAACTAACTAGTAAAAAAGATGCAGATATTTCCTCAAAATTCTTTTGTATATACTGATTAATAAATCATGTAAAAATATTTTGAAAAAAATTTTGAAAGTAGTTTGAAAATCTATTTGAAAATCTTTTGAAAACTATTTGAAAAATGTTTAAAAAAAATTTCAACCTTTGTAAAAATATTGTGGCTAGTAAAAAAATTTTCTCTTTGTGTGAAATTTTTTTTGTAAAACTATTTGCAAATGTTTGGAAAAATGGTTGAAAAATTATTTTGAAAATCTATATATACTATTTGCAAAATGTTTGCAAAATAGTTTTCAAATGTGTGTAAATGTTTGTAAAATTGTTTGGAAAAATTATTTTGGACGGTAGTTTTCAAAATTATTTATAAAATTATTTTCAAATAAATTTGAGGAATATATGCATCACAAAAAAATAATAAAAAATCAAGCTATGTATATACCAATTACTCAAGTTGTAAATTCTTGCATCTGATTCTTCTAAAATAATTGTCTCACTCCTGTGTAAATATGTGTGTATCTTATCTAACCATTATTAAAAAAACAACAAAAATATGTAAATACTGGTACATATTACTAACTATTTGCATAAAAAACTTTTTGAATGTGCATGATTTTTCAAAAATCCATAAAAAATTCAAAAGTTTGAAAATTATTTCACAAAAATATTCTTGTTTTCTTTTCCTTGCATGTACATACTTTCTTGCATTTGCATTTGCATGAGCATTTTTCAGGATGATTTTGACATTTATACTAAGTCTGGAATAAATTTGAAGAATGGAGCTTAGTTGGACTTAATCCACTTAATTTCAGAGGAACCTTATAAGAATTGGAGTTAAGACTTTTCCGGTCCTGGTGACTTAATTCTTTGAGTCCATAAGACTATGTTCACATGTCATCTTGATAAGTCTGAGTAGAATATTTAACAACACACGCATGATTCTTTCAGACCGTGGCTTACCTTGGACAATGCACTCTACACGTAGCTCTTCATGGAGGAGGTAGTGAGGGGGGAGAATCTTTTGGCTTGGGGTAGCATACGAGGATAGTACATCTAGGTGGAACCTCTCGTCCTCCTCTAGGGAGGGAAGTGCATCTCAACCTGATTTGGTGATGTTGAGGTCTAAAGACAAGATGTTGTGGGGTTGCAATAATGCTTCAAAAGATGGATAGTCTACTGGCTCAAGAGGAAAAACTCCTTATGTACATGCTAAACCTTGTATATATTGTCAAAAAAAGAAAAAAATGCAAAATCTCCTAAAGTGGACAGGCCTGATAGAAAAATAAAATACCTGTCGAAGAGTATATACAAGTGAAAAAAGAAGAAGAAGAGCTTCAAAGTCAAATATTTATGAGCTTGCAGCGGATGACATGGCTACACTGGTCATGCATCCAAGGATAGGTAACAACTCTGGTTACCGTCCATTCTCTTCTCCATCCCCTCTTCTTGAGCTGGCTGTACTTGAACTTAGAAGGGAATATCCCCGCTCCTCGAGGAAAGAGTTGCCAGACCGGGGGATTAGAGTTGCCTTGTTGAGAGAGGTTGTTCCTTTGCTACTTTTGAGATGAGGAGCTATATTTCACTTACACGTATAAGAAAAGATTCATAGTGATAAGAATTTGTGTATGTAGATTTGTTCCGATCTGACTGTTGAGGAGACCTAAAAGGAGTCTTATGGAACTTAGAGGCTGTTAGGTTTTAATTCTATTTTCCATTAAGGTTTTGACACATTAATAATCCAAAGGTCTGACAGAGCTCCATACTACATTTTTATGAAGATAAGTTTAAAAGTCAACATTGTCCTAACTTCTTTTCTTTTTCTTTTCTTTATTTTTGTGTTCACTTGTTTTTTAAATAAGTGTTTGCTAAGGGACTAGCAAAGGTAAAGTATAGGGGAATGATGAATCCATGATTCATCACCTTTATTCTTTTATTTTAGCTTCATTTCCGTAGTCAAACACCTGTAAATACCCACTAATTCCATAACATTACCATTTTGCATGCATTTGTTAAAATTGCATTTTTAACACTTTGTGTACATAACTAAAAGAATAAAGAAGAAAAGAAAAAAGAAAATAAAATAAAAGAGGTATTTATGCAATAAATACAGACTGATCCGAACCCCGAGAGAAGGTCAAGACTTGACCTGATCGACATGACTAAAGTAGGGGGAGATAGGGTCTTCTGTTAGAAAAAAACCAAAAATATTTTGTAAATATTTTTCCTGTATTTTTGTACAAAACTTACAATATTTTATTTGTATATAATTTGACCTCAAATTAATTATTTTTGTAATCAAAAGTTGTAAATAAAAATGTATTGTAAATAATAAAAATAATTTCAAAATAACATAATGTACATATTGCAACTAATTACACCTAGAAAAAGATGCAAAGCGATAATTGAAACACCAATTCTAGCTCCATACGAACTCGAATTGAACCACTCACTTCCATTATACTATAAATAAAAATATCTTTCAAATGGTTGTGGTTTCATAATTTTTGGAGTTACGGTTAAAAAGTCAGTTTTCTGGGGTATTTTGTGCAGTTTAACCAATTTTTTATGTACATATTTATTAATATATATTTTTAAATAATGTATATAATTGTAAATATTATTTTCATTAAATATAAAATAAATAAGCATTAAAATTTAAAAAAATCTTTTAGAAAAATAATTTCCTTATTTATACTTATTTATATTGTATTATATGTGTATAATATGTGTATACAACTAGCTTCTTTAAATAAAAATCACCAAAAAATTAATTATCTAACTTTAATTAACTAATTTAATTTAATTACGAATTTTATATTTATATTTAATTATTTAATTCTTTCTTTGATTTGATAACTTACCTTTTATGTAAAGATTTAATTTTGTGCCTTAAATAGCCACCATTAAGGTGGCTAATTTATTTTTGGAAATTATTTAATTTATTTATTTTAATTAAATCCGAATTTTATTTTTAATTAATTAAATAATTTAATTATTTTATTTATTTAAATAACCACTAATTACTTTCCTTATGTGTGAATATTTTCCATTTTTGATTTTTGTCTCTTTTCAATAGGCTCCTCCTCCCTCATTTCCTCTTGATCAACCTTTGATGGAGAGGAGCCCGATCTCCGAGAACGATCTTATTAAAGAAGGGTGCCTAGACTCCGAGCCGTCCGGTGACAGTGCATCGGTTCTTATCGAGGCCATCATGACATTTCCGAACCCATAAGTGAGATCCAATTTTTCTGTCGTTTCTTTAGTGTAACCGTAGTGTAATCTTTATTTTTATCTAGCTTTTAGATCTTTAAAAAATCGTAAAAAACCTCCACCACCACTTTTCGATCGGACATCGATTTTTCATATCACTTTCTCTACCTATCCATTTCACATTTCTATTTCACGCAACCTATCACCTTCGGTTACGCATGGTAATCGAAGCCACGGATCCATTCTTTCATCTCGCCGAGATCTGTCCATTCACGCATCCTATTTTTGTGTATAAATAAAAAATATAAAATTATGTTTCCTTTTTATCTCACATTTATTTTTGTAGGAAAATTTTAAAAAATATATAAATAAAATTTTTGTTGTTTCTAACACTTATTTTGCAGGAGAATTAAAAAAGAAACATTAAAAAACATAAAAAATGCCTTTTTTGTCTGTTTGCACTTGGTGTTTAAAAAAGTTAAAAAATATTTTTTTCATTATCAGTCTGTATATAAAAACAACAAAAAATATAAAAAAACAAAAAAAAATAGGTCACGCCTGAGACGACCACCCTCCGCCAGGACCACCGTCCAGCCTGAACGCAGCCTTGGTCACGCATCCCCGCAGCCGCCCCCTGCGTTCGCCCCCTTCTTGCCACGACTCCGGCGGTCCTCCGCCCGAGCCCCCCACCGCAATGCGAACCTCCAGGCGCCTGCCCTTCCGCCTCTGGTGCGCCGACCTCCAGTTCGACCTCGGCCTCGCACAGCTTCCAACGGGCAGTGCGTACGCCGCCACGTATCGTCCTGACCCCCACATTCCTCTTCATCGACCTCCGTGCTCGCTCTTCAGCCACAGCAACCGCACGCCCAGCCACCGGTCGCGCCCTCATCGCCCTTCCATCACGCGATCGTGCACCGACATCGCCATCCTCCGTGGTCGGTGCGTCGTGCTCGACCCCGATCCCCAGCCCTGCGCCTTCTCCGTCATGCCGCCCGTGGCCCCCCCTCGCCCGCACCTCCGATCTTCAGCCGCGCGAGGCGGCGCCGACCTCCGACGATCGCCGTATGTGAAGGAAGAGGGAGTGGCGGCCCGTACTGCCCTTGCCCTTGCCCCTTTATCAAGAAAGGAAGAAACGAAGCCCTAGGGTCTGAGCTTGTTGAATAAAAAAAGAGATATTTGGAAAACTTACAATAAAGCCCCTGAAGGTATTCCGAAATTACAGGGATGCCCTTTCAACTCCAAAGCACATGCTTTGCATGTGATATATTGAGTGAATTATGACTCTGACTCGATATTTTTGTTCTGTTAATTTCTGATGCAAAACCTTCAATGATTTGCGCTTAAGTCCTTGTGTTCCAGAATATAACTTGCTTGTTATTTTTGATTGAATAAATGTTTATCATGCTCTAAAAATCTTGAGAAAATTTGTGGATGTTCCTGTTGTAGTGTTTGCCATTGTTTAAATTTTTCATCAAATTTTATTGCCTTTTGATATATTTAAAAAATCAAAAACAGTGTATTTTTACTTGTCCAAACTTTGAAAATTCATAAAAATTCGAAAACTTGCCAAAACAAATTCCAAAAAATTAATGTAGGTGTAGTTTATTGTCTTTTAATTTATATCTAATTTTTGTGAATTTTCCATTTATAAAAACCAAAAAAATATGAACAACGAAAATTCTTAAAAAATTGTACAAAAATGTTGAAAAATCCAAAAATAGCGATTTCAGTTTCTGATTGTAGATAGTGCTTTCTAGTTTTTGTTAATTCCTAGGAGTTTTAGACATTTAAAGGATTTCTAAATTGCAAAATACTTCTGACTGTGCATAGTTTATCCTGTTTTTCATTGTTTCATTTTTCTAAAATCACAAAAACATCAGAAAATTGCAAAAAAATACCAAAAATATTTTAAAATATATACAAACAAAAACATTGTATTTTTAATTTTCTGAGTATTTTGACCAGCTTGGAAAATACAAAAAGAGTGTTGCGTGTGTGTTTTATCACTTATGCATATTGTTCCTCATTTTAAGAAAATAAAAAGATTAAAAATTCAAAAACCACTAAAAATTTAACTCTGAAATTTGACTACTTAGTTTTTAAATCGTGCTCCTTATGTTCGACCCTGGTCGCTATACCGGATAAAAAGAATAGCGAAAAGCCGCTTACATTTGCTTTGATTGATTTATCTTCTATTGAGTGGTTTAAATATTTTTCCATTGACCGATTCGAGTGGTTGAGAACTACGACACATTTGTGATATTATTTCCCTCTCTCGACTGCACGATTTTCGTGTCATCACACAACCTTGTCATCCAACTTCTTCCTCTGCTTCTTTGGTACCAACCCATACGTTTTGCATCCAAACACCCTAAAAATGAGCATATGAGGGGTCCTTTCCTGTCCAAACACTCTATGGAATCTGGAAACCCAAAGGAACCAATGGATACCAGTTGATCAAGTAGCATGCGGTGTGAACCGCCTCAGCCCAAAAGGTCTTGGGCAACTTCATTGTCTTCAACATATAATGAACTTTCTAAATAATGGATCGATTCATCCACTCAGTGTGATCATTATGTTGGGGTGTGTCAGGCTCTGTCCTCTATGCATGATGACGTGCTCTACATAGTAGCCTTGAAAGATAAGGTAGGTGTACTCTCCCCCATTGTCCGTGTAGACATTTCAATAATTTCCATGTCGCACACTCAACAATGGCATGCAATTTCTTGAAGCAATCAAATAGTTAATCCTTCATCCTCAGCACATACACCTACACCTTCCTAGATGCCTCATCAACGAAGGTGATGAAATACATGTTGCCTTTCAAGGAGGTTGTGTCCATGGGACCACAAATATCTGAGTGAACCAGTTGTAGAAGGTCTCCCTTCACCTTATATCTGACTCTGAATGGCGCACTCCAGCTCTTCCCAACCTCGCATGCATCACAAGGAGACAATGTGATGTCATTGTGGTTAGGGATCAACTCTCTCTTCCTCAAAAGTTGCAAACCCTTCTTGCTCAGGTGCCCAAGTTGACGGTGCCACAAATATGATGTGTCTACCTCGCTGGCGTGCAAACTTACTTTCATGACCCTTACTCTAGTCATATAGAATGTGCAACACAAACTGTCTCTAACCATGATGAGAGAACCCTTGCTAATCTTGCACTTTTTGTCGTCGAACTTCAGATGGTAGCCTTTACTATCTAGTTGTGAACCAGATAAAATCCTAAGCTATACATCAGGAACATGCCTTACATTCTGCAGAGTCATTGAGTTCCCAACATCAGTCTGAATCGAGATGGTTTCAGTGCCTATGATCTTAGAGTAAATTTCCTTACCCATCAAGAGTCGCCCATAATCACCCTTGGTGTAAGTGGTGAAGAACTCCATGTGTGGAGTTACATGATAGGAGGTGGCCTTGTCAACGACCCACTTGAAGTCATTCCCTGCATGCAAACATTGATCCTGATTGGTGAGAATCACCTCATCTACATTTTCATCTGTCACAACTGCAGCTACATTCCCATCTTTATTCTTCTATTTTTTCTTAGCTTCAGCTTACTCTCTCTTCCAAATCCTGCAGTCTCTCTTCCAGTGACCGAGCTTCTGGAAGTGGTGACGCTTTCCTCTGACTTTGAACTTGTCCATGGATTTCTGCCTCTCTTGTGACTGTCCTCTGCTACTGGATCTTCCTCTCCTCTAAATTGCATGCACATGTGAAGATGAGGGGGTCTCTCTGGATGACCGACGCCCGATATCCTCATTCAAGAGATTACCCTTGACCATAGGCATGGTCAACATGCTGTCCTTCGGAGAATTGCTTGCAGTGACAACTAGGGTCTCCCACCTGTCTGGCAATGAGCCCAACGAAAGAAGTGCATGCAACTAATCATAAAGTGCTAGGCCCATGGAACTCAACTGGTTGATGATGCTTTGGAAGTCAATCATATGCTCTGTCACTTTGGTATCATCTGTGTATTACCAGCTTCCGAGTCAAGAACGCCATGTTGGTTGCGATCTTCCAGTCATAGAGTTCGGAAAGTTTGTCCCACAGCTCCTTCGCATTCGTCTCTTCAGTCACATGATGGAAAACTGACATGTTAATTCATTTCCGAATGGTTCCAATGGCTTTCCGATTCAATTTTATCCATTCTCATGTGGTCATGTTCTCTAGCTTGGCGGTCTCTCCTTCCACCAGAATGTGGAGGTCCTTGCAATATAGAATGTTTTACATCTCATTTTTCCAAATCTAGCAGTTGCTACTTGTGAGCTTAATCATCATGCCCTCATCATCTTTGCCCATATTGCTCAACCCGAGCTCTAATACCACTTGTTGGGAAAGGAATGAGTATCCCTAATTCCAGTCATGCAACAAAGATGGAACAACAAATATGGGTTCCCTACACGGGAACCAAATGGCAACAATGATAAGATTTTTACGTGAAAACCCTTATCGGTGTGAGCAAGGGAAAAACCACGGGGTAAGACCGACAATGATTCCACTGGGTTAAATGGAGCCAAAATATTCTTCTTGGTTTTGTTGCACACAAAATTGAGATACAAACCCGAGAACAACTGATAGTTCTTGTACAAACAAGCGACTATCTCTAGGTATCCAAAAGACCAAAATGTGCACAAATCCATGAAGGAATAGGTGGCTTCCCTAAGGGCTATCAGATGGAGAATCAAATCGATGCCCGACTCCCATGAGGTCGTCCGCAACATGACCTTCTCGTTGATCCTCTCTCGAGCTTGACCAACCACTGCTCCCAAGCCCAAATCGCTACTCCAATCGAGCTTCGACCTGTTGCACCCTCACGCCTGCTTGGCCTCTCTCTCGCGTGCGTGGAGGAAGATGGAGTGGGTTCCAAACCCTCACTACTGCACTCTCTCTGGAATATGGAGGAGCTAATGACTGGGGAGTTTTGGACCCTGGAAATGGGACAGCCAAGTGGGAGGCTCCCAACTTGTTGGAAAAAATTCAAAGAGGCTGCCAAGGTGGGACTAGATATAAAACAAAACCCAACATCCATCATGTCCCTCACCACGACCTCCATCTCCTCATATCTTCCATGTGCTCCCCCGCCAGCTCCACGCACACCCAAGGCCATCTCCTCAACCATTAGCTTTGAGATGTATAAGTCCAACCATCATCTCCTCAACCATCAGTCCACCCATCACATACGTTGCCAAGACTCCCTTGCTTGCTCTACGTACACCCCAATGCCATTGATGAATATGTGATTCATCACTCTAAAAGTTGAAAATAGAGCTTTGTTCCCAAGTAATTAGCTACATTTCATCATTTATTTTGCATTATTCTCACTCATGTATTTAGAATTAAGGGATTTTATCACTTGTGCCCCTCCAAGATCTCACAATTTCATTTACGCCCCTATCTTTTTGGTAATATCAGTTGTACCCCTCACTTTTTTCTCCGTTATCACTTGTGCCCTTCCGTCAGATTGACCGTCAATGAGTTGACTTAACCATAGTTTTTTCAAACCTTGGTGCAGTTAAGAGGTGTATTAGTGTCTAGACTTCTTCTTTATCTTCTTCCTCCTCCATTTATCCTTCTTCCTTTCTCTTCATAATTTTTCTCTCTTAATTACACCTTCATGCATCCATCGAATCTTTAAATTTTTTGCATTTTCATGGATATATCACTCATTACGGATCAATCGGTAAATTTTGTTGAATTTTTCGATGAATTTTCATGAATCAATTAATCAAAAATTTGTCTCAAATTAAAAAATACTGAAAGTCCTAGAGTTGACCTAGAGGACACCTGAGGGCGCGGGGGCAGCGAGGCTAGGGGGGCGCGGGGTCGCGGGGGCACGGGGGGAGGCAGGGTCGCGGGGGCGCAGGGTCTGGGGGCATGGGGGAGGCAGGGCAAGGGGCGCATGGTTGCAGGGGTGTGGGGGGAGGCAGGGCAGGGGGCGCAGGGCCTGGGGGCTAGGCGTGAAGGGGAGGTGCAGGGGGCAGTGCGGGGCTGGGGCTGGGCGCGGAGGGGAGGTGCGGGGCTTGGGCTGGGCGCGGAGGGGAGGTGCAGGGGGGCAGTGCGGCGGCGGAGGGGAGGTGTAGGGGGCGGAGGGGGGAGGTGCGGGGCTGGGGATGGGTGAGGAGGGGAGGTGCAGGGGGCAGTGCGGGTGGCGGAGGGGGGAGGTGCGAGGGCTGAGGAGGAGGAGGACGGAGATGGAGGCGAGGCACGTGGGCGGAGCTGGAGGCTCGGGGGAGGCTGCACGAGAGCTCGAGGAGGAGGAGGGAGGAGATGTGGAGGAGGAAGAGAAGGGAGGAAGAAGACTGAAGAGGATGAGGAAGAGGGTATAAAATGGCCATATAATCCTTTTTTTTTAATTAATACCGCTAATGTCCTCAAAGTTAATGTCCGTTTGCATTGTGGATGGACGGTCACTAACCCGAGGGGCACAAGTGATAAAATAGCAAGAAGTGAGGGGCACAACTGATATTACCAAAAAGATAGGGGCATAATTGAAATTGCGAGATCTCGGAGGGGCACAAGTGATAAAATCCCTAGAATTAATGCTTGCATTTTAGCATGTATATTTGTATTAAATAAGAAGCCGAACTCTTTTGTAAATATCACATGTATTATACCATCTTTTCTTCTATTTTTATCTATTTTTTCTCTAACTTAGGCTTGAATAAAATCAACTCTATAGTGTATATATTATTAACACTAATAAAGCAAAATATCAAAAAGTACTAATTTGTAAAATTGGTCAATAAATCTCAAACCCTAGTTTGAGACTAAGAACCTTAAAATGTGAATATTTCTCTCATACAGTCACCTATGGACCCTTACTTACTTTTGAAATAATGTATGTTCAATTATCTTCAAAACAAGATCAAATTCAAAAGAATCGGAGTTGTATGTGAAACTTGGATTTTGGGCCCCTTTGTATATTGTAAATTGTACATATGTCCTTTTATTTTATTTTATCTTTTTTAGTATTAAAAAATCCAAAAATGTAGATTAAGTTGTATATATTTATTTCATATTTTCTCTTATTTTATTTGACTTTTATCTTATTTTAAAATGCCAAAAAACTTGTAAAACACAAAAAATCAGTATTTTATACCTATAAGATACCACCCAAAAATACTTTTTGTACAAATATTTATTTGATTTTCGATCCTTCACAAAAGTTGTAGATCTCATCGAGACAAGCAACTTTCATGTTTTCCACTTTTTGATTTGACCCATTTTCTTATTTCTTTTTATTTTTTATATCTAATTTTTGATTTTTTTGGGAGCGATGTGTGGTAGTTCTTGAAGCTGTTACATGCCACCCCCTTTATATTTTATTTTAATTTTAATATATTTAATTATTTCTTTTATTTTCTTTTATTTAGTTTATTAATTACCTATTTATTTAATTTTTATTTGTTTTTAATTTTAATTTAATTTAATTTATTTAATTTAATTGTAACTTTTTACCCACCACGTGGCTACCCCTACACGCGCCACGTGGTGGCTCCCACTCCTTCCTCCTCCCGCGCCCCCTCCACCCCGCTTCGCGCGGCGATGTACCTACCTCGGGCAACTGCCCGCCCCTGCGCACGCCTCGCACTATCACCCCTCATCTGCAACTACCTTTGCAGGATCCGCACCACCCGCACCCAATCCCCTCGCACACCTACAACAACCGTCCCCTCTCCTCTCTCTCTCTCACCCCCAAATCTCCATCTCACCTGTGGCGTGTGGCCTGTTCCGCATTCTCCGGCAGCATCACCTCCCTCACCCTCAACCCACTCTCTGCAACTATCCCCTCCTTCCTCTCCAACAACCCATAAAGGGGGAATCACCACACTCCTTGCATCCTATCTGCCACCTTAGCGAGGGTAGAGCACCTGCCACGAGACTCCAGCTGCTAATAGCGCATGGATCCCCTTCTGGAAGGCGGTGATGTTCAACTATCAACCGTGGGCGAGATCCAAAGCTTGGTCCCAAGCTTTGCTGTAGCAGACGCACTTTGTTGCTCAGGCACAAAGGGGATCGTCAACCATCTTGAGGCTAGAAAATTGGTGCTCTCCATCGAGCTCCATATTCGCCAGGCTATCAACAACCATCAGGTATATTGTTCTTCCTCCGCCCTTTCTTCTTCCTCTGTCTTTCTTCTTCTCCGATATTCTCCTCCATTGACTTAACCCCTTCTATTACCACACTAATTGCGCACTCCATTGTGTCATCGCACTTGTGCACCGCCCACTCCTCTGCATCGCATTCCTAATGCCATATGCCATCCGACCTACAACTCCACCACACGACCTAGTGTCGGCGGAGGGCTCGATCCAGCTCCATCCATCAAGTAGCCCTCGCCGCTGACCATCTCCCTCCATAGTGGCTGCTACGGTCGACCTCCATCCATTTACCTCGATCGTAGAGCCCCCGCAAGCTAATTGTCATGGTCACTCCACCTCACCTTCAGCCACCGATGTGACCTCCTTGTGCCTCAATCTCCGCGTGCAACGTCGATCGGTCTTACCGAGTCCAGCATCTCTACCTCGCCCTTGCTGATTCTCCACCATCACATCCAGGCCAAAGACCTCGTCAAAATCCCCACCGAGCCGGCCCGCACCGCGACGCACGCCGCCGTTTCTACCCTCCTTGCCTCACGTGCAAGGCACGTGAGGTCGAGCAGAATTTGCATTGGACTCCCCGTGGAACTATCAATTGCCTGAAAGTCCCTCATACAAAGCGACACGTGTGTGACACGTGCCCCCTTTGGGCGTTTTGCATAAAATACCCTACGAGTATCGGTAATGTCATTTCAATCCTCATGCACATTTGTTTGTGCATATTTTATTCTGTAACTTGCATTTAAACTCCTATGTTCTTCATTTAATTTGAACCTCAATTCTACATTATTTTATTCATCAAAAATAGTCATTTTAGTGCTCAACTAATTCCTTGCATTATGCATGTGCTTGATATTTTTATGATATATGGTTAATTAATTATTAATTTTCTTGTGAAAAACAAATATTTTACCCATTCCGTGCTGTAGAATTCATATAAAATAAACCATAGTTCCAAAAATTGCTAAAAATTTAGGATAGCTAGAATTAGTTGACTTCTTCATTGGGACAAAAAATCATCTAGTTTACATGCATATCGAGGTTGCAATAAAATAATCATTGATTTGAGTAATTGATTTTTAATTAATTTGACACTTAGTATTTTAAGGAATTAAAAATTGTTTGGATACCTCTCATAAAGATCTGTCTAGGATAATTCAATCTCTGGTAAATATCGGTGTTTGATATTTATTAAAATTAATTTTCTCAAAATCACCTAGTTTGTGTTTTTTATTCATAATGAATTCACATTATATCAGAAAATTTCAAAAAAATATAGTAGCTAAGTTTTGCACTCATACACACTATGGTCAAGTTTCATTGGGTTTGGAGTTCATTTGATCGAAATTTGTTATTTAGCTCCTGAACTTTGCCAAAATTGCATTGCATTTATTGACTGCATCAAATATACAAAAAAATATTCCCTGAAAACCTAGACTCTAGATCGCCTAATAATTGACCTAAGGAGACAGTGGCCTTCCTTAGTTCGACCTTGGGCTTTCCCAAGTAAAATAAAAATTAGAGTCGCCGTTGCTGGGGAGGTACGGCTTAGGTTGATTTTTAGAAAATCTAGATATTAGGTTTTCGACCCTAGGGTAGTCTGACCCTTGTTTTTTCTTTTGTATATTTTTATGTTTTTATGCATTTTATTTATTTATTTACTTTGTTTGCTTTATTTTATTTTTATTCATTTTATAATGTCTGTTTCTCTGACCACCGTCTTGTTTTTATGCGAGGGACCCATCGCGATCGAGTGACTGCTTAGGTGGTTGAGCAACTCAGGAGAATTGGAGGCTGACTTTTTTGGGAATTAAGCACACATAAGGAACACATTAAATTTAAGATTGAGTCGAGTCGTGAGAGAGCATAGAGTTTAGGATTTTTCCTGCATTCATTTTAATTTTTGTAATAATTGCACATTTCCAGTCGATTTCGTTTGGGTTCTCACGTGTGTAACTGGACTTTGGACATTATTTTTTGGTGTGTCAATACCTATTTTACTCTCTGGTGAGGGTGGGTTCGAATTGAGTGGCTCGTATGTTAGACCTACACACACGGCTCTTAGAGCTTTTAATAGGTCAAATATTTATTGATTGTACTCGTTTAATTTAGGACCACACATTTACTTTAACAATACACATCGTAGATCATTCTAAATTAGTCAAATTCAATCATTTATTCCCACTAATTAGAACTATCTGTTAGGTGCAGTTTCATCGTCTGCATTTTCATATAGTATAAAAGTTCCAATTTTTTATTGCATCCCGCATGTAGAGCATGAGGATCACTGTAAGTCTTCTGAACCGGGCATGCATCATTGATTTCATCATTGCATCAGCTTTTCTCAACTCCCTTCACCTTAGATTTTACAACTTAGGATTAAAGGAAATCGGGATTGTTCGTTAGGCATGCCTTGTGTGGTGGATTAAATTCAGTGAAAATCAAACTTAAAATCAGGACTGCTAATACAACTTTGATAAAAAAAAATTGATTAAATTAACCCTTGTTTGCGAGAGAGCAACCCCCTCATTATTTGAATTTACTAGCAAGTGAGAGAGAGATGAACACTAGGATAGAGCCAAGTCTGGATTTTCATATTCACTACTAATTCTACAAAAACGATTAGCTACTTCTTAGGGAAGAAATATAGGTAGCCGGTAAACAGTCAGGATTTCCTTAGCAGAGTGGATGGTTTAAAGGACATTGCGTAAGGCTCGATCCTTAAGTAATGGGTAGCCATTTTATGGTCTGTACTTACATCCATACTAGCTGAAAGTAGGTGCAACTAGTCGTAAGAGTCGGGCCATTCTTTAGAGAAATACAGGCACCTAACAGCTCGTTAACTCTTTCAAAGTTTGCATTTATCACCAACTAAACTAAAAAGATAAATGGTCAGACCTATGCGACCATCATTGTGTTAACTTGGTGAAACTAGTGTTTTCTCTTGCGTTTGTTTTGTCTCGGTCTGTGTGTGTTTTCCGCTATATCAGTACACATCAATCTGCTGTCATTCCTTCGTGAAGGTATCGGCTCATCAGTTTTCGCACTGACCATCTTCACCATCTTTCTCCCCCATGAACCCTCTCTTTGAGACGGACCCCCACCCCATTCCAACTACGAATTCGGACCTCCAACCAACTTCCTAGCCTCCTCTTATTCCCTCTAGGGGAATCCTCTCTTTGAGACGATTTCTCCATAACCACCCCTCTTCTTTCCATCGCACCCTGATTCTGAAGTCAGAACTTCGACTAACTTTTCTGTTTCTCTGCACTTCCTACCTACCTCGCCTTCTCACATTCCAGATCCACTTCCATCCTTGGTTAATTCACCTTATAGTCGAAAGCTTGCTGGAATCAGGGTGCCATGTGAAGAGCAAATTACTACCGAGTTAGATGATTGATAGAGATACCTACCCCCATACACATCATCTGATTCTCTTATGATTGTTGGGACAGGTTCACAAATTGCACATATACATCCTGACTGGACCATAGGGTATCACCTGGTCGAAACAAAGAGCCGAATCGATTGACCTTCATCCTATAATCTTCGTGACTTGATTGACCACCATGATCAGGCTTCCATTGACTAGCCACTCCGTGAGCCTACATATACGGGGGACTGGACCCATGAGTTAGATTCACAAGACACATGTATATCAAATCCATTATATAAGATTCCGACGAAGATCTTCCATACTGATGGTCTCTACTAGACTCAGCACTACATGCCGGAGTCAAGGTATGTTGAGTATGAGACATTGAATTCTCGCAGTATCCTCCAATTGAGAATAATTCGCCCATGATTTGCCATGGGAATATTTTGAAGGATGACATTTCCAAACTTGTTTAGAGACATGAATCAATTGAGGATAGGATGAAAAATGTCACCGACCTATTGATTTTGTACGTTGCCAGCCTAAGAATGAGAGTGGAAAATGAAATGATTGGATTTAATGTGGAAAACCAAGAGAAAACTAGGGGACCTACGCACTCTATACAACTGGAGTCACCTCTATCTCACTCTTCTACTAACCACTTGCCTTCCAATCTCGAGTTTGCATTTTCTACCTCCCTTCTTTCACCTATCAAAAATATTAAAAAAATTGAAAATCCCAAAAAGACAAAAAAATTGAAAACTCGGAAAATCTCATTAAAATTGGAAAAGAAATTGACTTAAAAAATTGGATCCTACCCTTAGGGATGTAATTGTCGAGGAATAGATTCTTAAGCTTCCCTCAATAAAGGTCGTAGATCACTTCCCTAACCTCAAAAGATTTGTGAGGATTAAATTGATTCCCAAGAGGTCAGGCAATAAGAGAACAAGGACATAAAGACACCTAGTATCTATGGCTACCTCCTTGGTGGTGGGGAGAAAGACCAAAAGCCATAGAGTGAAGTAGTTGCCCCGAGTTGAATGTGGAATCAACGACACCATTTTCACCCAAGTGAGAATCGATGATGACTCGTCGATAAATATCCTCTCGACCTCTGTGTTTGAAAAGCTCAAACTTGGACCACTTAGGAAATCTGAGAGATCGTGCAGCTAGCTATGGTGATATGGTGATCGAGGATCCTTCTACTCCATAAGTTAAATATGGTGATCGAGGATAAGCATGGAGTCAAGAATGTGGTGGCAGATCACCTCTCCCGATTATAAACACCTGAGACTTCTGAGTTTGATGTGCCAATAATCGAGACCTTCCCCAACGAGGCGATTCTTGTTGTTGCCTGCAAGGTTGGTCCAGACAGATACTTGAGACTTTTCTCGTTAAAGCCAAGTCTTACCATTGGGACGATCTGATCCTTTATCATGAAGGAGTAGTGATGAATCTCGTATTCATCATGCTAAAAGTCACATATTAAAACCCCTGTCCTAAATAAACCAATAAAATCGCCTTTAAAACTCTATTTTTATCATGTACCATATTGTGTATAATTAGCCTTTAATTATTTAATTGCCCTTATTTTCTGTAATTATTCTATCACTCAAAAACCCCTAAAAATTAGGTAGATAAGTTGTCTATAATTCACTGACCCTTAAAAAGATAAAAAAATACAAAAAAATCTCAAAGCCACAAACTTGATGTTTTTATCCCCTTAAAAATACCTCCAAAAATAACTTTTGTACAGATGACCTCTTTTGGCTTTTTGCCCAACATGAAAGTTGTAGATCTCGTCGAGACGAGCAACTTTCATGTTTTGACTTTTTCCAAATTCGGCCTCTAACTATTTCTTTTCTAATTTTCTTTGTATTTATTTCGTGAATTAATCTGATTGGGCCACGTGGCGCTCTCTGAAGCCGCCACGTGGCCCGCTTCATCTCACGCCATCTGGCGCGCTTCCTGGGCCGTTGGATCAGCTCGACATCGCCTCCATCTCCGTCGTTCATCCTCGGCTCATCTCCAACCGTCAGATCTCTCCTGAGATCTGATCTCATCCACACATTCCCGCCCAAACCTCAGCCGTTCAATCACGCGCCCATCCAACACCCCTCAGCCCTCCACGTCGCCCCTCTTTCTCAACCCTCCGATCTAGCACTCATCCTACGCTTCCTGTTCAGCCACGTCACCCAATCACCCCTCACCGTTAGATCGCCCCTCATCCTTCAATCCCAACCGATCGCCTTCGCCTAACTCCTAGCCACACGATCAGATCCTAAGGATCTGATCGTGGCCTTCCGCTCACAACCCCATCCCAACCGTTGGATCATCAGATCCAACGGTCCTCCACCTTCGTCTACCTCACGTAACCCCCCTTCCCAGACGTTACGCCTCTCCATCTTGCCGCCCCCTTCCATTTCTAGCTACCGTCTCCGGCCATCCCTCCTTCTCGTAACGACGCCCCCACGTTGCCCTGTCCCCCGCCTTCCTCACGCGACCTCCATCAAGCCTCGCCATTATTCCCATCGCCATAAAACCCCCCTCGAAAACGTTCCTCCATCACCGTAACCTCCGACCTCCTCAACCTATAAAACCCCCTCCCCCGCCACCGGAGCCACTCGTCCACCATTCTTGGCTCTTATCCTAGCCTCCTCCGCCCCTCCAGTGACAGCGGAGGGGCGGAACGTTGAAGCGACAATGGGTATTTGCTGGTGTCGACCCTCGGCGCTCCGCCGCCGAGTAGCGGTGGCTCCGGCCACCTCCGAGCTCCCTGCCAAGGCCGTGCAGGCTGGGCGACGACCCTGAGCTCCTATGAGCTCATCCCCAGGTCATTCCCTTCCGCCAACACCTCGCTCCGGCGAGGTAAGTTTCCTTTAATTTTCCCTTAATTTTCACGACTTCGCAGCTCTACTCCACTGTCACCTGACCATCTCACAACCTTCGCCACACCACCCGCATCTCCGCCCGCTACTCCGCTCGCCCTCCTCGTTCTCCGTAACCTCGTTCACATCCGCCCCACCTTCTCTGAAGCTCGCCAGAGAAGAGACCTCTAGGCCTCCATTCCAGTCGCCCCAAGGCCCCCAGCCCACTCACCGTTCACTCCCACACACTTCACCAACACACGCTTCGGCTATCTAACTTGCAAGAACTTCAACGATCGGACTCGGCCACCCCTCGCCGGTCTCGAGTCCCCACTCCGATAGCCAAGCCTCGCCGAGCTGTTCCAGACCTCCACAGAGCTCCGCAATGGCTCCAACATCTCCGCTTGGCCTCCAACAGTCTTCCCCGACCTTCAGAGCACCTTGCGAGGCGAGGCGGAGCTATCAGCAGCCCACCGGATCCCCGCCTCCTCCGGTAGGCCACGACGGAGGAAGACGAAGCAGATACCGTCCGATCGATTCGATCGGACGGCCTAGATGATGCCACGTGGCGACTCAAGACTCCACCCGAGCCTCCAATCCGAATCTATAGGCTTGGGTGGACTGAACCTAGAGCTGAACCTCCACCAGCTGCCACGTGGTCCCGAAACTGAGGTGGCGCCCGAGCCTAGGCGCCCGACGTGCGAGGCACGTGGGGGCCTGGGTAAGTTGCAGAGAAGACCCCAGAAGATTATCTATTTGCATTTTGGTCCCCAGACACGTGCCTCATGTGCGTGTCTGGGTAAATTTCAGGGAGGCCCTCCAAGTTTTGAAGATTTACAAATATGCCCCTGCGCGCAATGGAAAAATTACAACTTGGCCCAGGCGGTTTTTGGTATTTGCATTTAGGTCCCTCCAGGGACCTAAATGCAATATTTATCCCTTTATTTTATTGCATTTTTATTACAATTATTCCCTTGCACTAGTTTTAGCATAACTAGAGCATCGTAGGTCCAAGTTGCATGATTTTAGTGTCGTTTTGATCCTTATTTTGTCCTCTACATTCTAGCATACTTATTTGTTCCATTTGACACTGTTTTAATTTAAGTGATTTTTTATGTGATAAATGGGACCATGCTATACTTGTTTTGCTTGATTTAATGACCAATTTTTAATGATGTGTTCAAAATGACTCTAACTCCATTCTGTATTACATTGCTCACATTTTAGGGTACAATTGTAGCATTTTATTCATCATGCATATTCCCTTGCATTTTTTGCCCATGCATCACTTTAACTTGCATAAAAATAAAATAAAAAATTGCATATGCCATAGCATCGCTTTCCATTACCTTGTAAATTGCATATGGACCTGAAATTGAGATTAATTCACTATGTGCTTCATGAATCAAAATTCAATACTCACTTTAGGCAGCCGTGTCCCTGTGTTCGACCTTGGTACACTTGCCAAGTATAAATATTCGACAGCATTCAAAGTCTGTGGTTTTTTTTGCTGAACCAAATTCGCCTCCTGTACCACGACTTATTTATATCTATTATTGAGGCGAATTTGACTTTCATCAAATGGTGCCGTTGCCGGGGATACGACTTTGCTTAATTTTTGAATTTTGATTTTTTTAATTAATTCAATAATTTCTAGGTCCTCATTCCATGCATCATTTAGTTGCATATTATTTTGCGGATTTAATTTCTCTGGTTTTCTAACGTTTATCTTTTGTGGCAGGGCCCATGGTGATCGAGGACGCTTGATCCTCATGGAGGCGTGAAGTCAAATACTTCCGCTGAAGAGGCCGCGAAAGAACTTGTGAAGGATTTGGGAGATTTCAGCAGTCAAAAATTGCATTGCATTTTGTAAAAAAAAGGAAAAAAAAGGAAAACTTGCATCTGCATATTTATTTTTCAGTCTTGCATATTGTATTCAAAAAAAATCCCCCCCCCCCCCGCACACACACACACACCTACACTGCACATATTCACCCCCACCCTTCCCCTGTATATTTTACTCTATCTCTCTATCTCTCTCTGTGTGTGTATATCTATTCTTCACGAACCCCCTCCCCCTCACCCTTGTATCATAGAACCCCCCCCCTAATGCAGACCTTACTTAGGCTATTTGTAGCCTAAGTATAGGGGGACCTGCCTGCTCTTCCATCCCTCGTCCCGTCTTCTTGTACTTAGGCCAATTTTGGCCTAAGTATAGGGGGACCCTCCTCCTCAGTTCCACTATATCACCTTGTACTTGAACCGAGCCTTGGCTTCATGGCACTTGTGCTATGAGGACATAGCAAATTTTAAGTATAGGGGGGTATACCGTATATTATTGTATATTACTTTAGCCTTAGCTCGTGTTTTTAAAACTTTTTAAAATTTTATTTTTCGGGCTGGGTTTTGGTAAACTAGTGAAACTGAGTAAAAACTTCTAAAAATTAAAAATTGAGGGATTAATTTTTGTAAATATTCCTGTATTAAAAAAAATTTTGGAGGTTGACTCTGACTCCTAGGTTTAGTAGACATTTTCAGTGAGGGAACCTCGATCTCTCTTAGCAGAGTGGGTGGTTTAGAGGACATCGCATACGGCCCCGTCCTCAAGTAACACGGGCCTCGGCCCGTACTTACACCCATACTGACTGAAAGTGTATACTTTTATTTAAGCTTGGGCCAGTCATTGTCTCTCCGAGGAATTAAAAAAAATGAAAATTAAAACCCATAAAAATTTACAAAAGCTAAAAATCACACAAAAATTCACTAACCCATGGAGTTGGTGTATTCCTGACACATTCACGCAAGGCTTGAGGATTTTTAAGGACACTGGACCTCTGGGATCTTGAGAGTCTGAGTTAACATGCCTTAGTCATTAGGGTTTTTCATGACTTAAATATCCACACTCTTCAGGTTTGAAAGATTTGAGTGCTATATTGCACTCTTCATCTCTACGTTCAAGAAAATATGATCAGCACAGTCACTTCCACAACCGCATGATTGATGAGCTGAGTTGAGATATCACCTAAGGAACTAGGACCATGGATTTAAGTTTAGACCTGATCTAATGATATTCGAGGATGGGATAAAGTTAATGAATGCTTCAGAAAACCTGAGTGTCAGCAAAAACCCTAGCCAGTATGTGAATAAGATTCATATGCTATCTCTTGATATTTACCTAAAAGTGCCAGGGTGTGATGAAACTTAAAGAAACTTGTTGATCAGTGTGCGCCAATCTCTTGGTAAAAGCAGTGGAGCTAGCCAACAAAAGAAATGAAATGTCAAAGAAAAGCTCTATCTTCCAAAGTCAAATTCCAAATGAGCTTCCACCAATGGTGAGCGCTCCCAAATATTTCAAAGTGTCCACTTCGACCAAGCACTAATTAGGACCAAGGAGTCGGGCTGACACCATAAAAGGGCTCTGCATCGTAAGCGATACAAGTCTGGGTGTCGAAGGTATCTTAGATACTCAAAAGAGACACACCCCGGTGTACTCCCAGAAAAACAAGTGCAGACGACTCCAACTCTCTTGACGGACACATTGATCAACAAAATAATAATATACATGTGTTGAGTAAAAGGCACTCGAGAGGCCCCTTGTTCCAATGTGAGGGTGAGAAAATTAGACACAATCCCAGTACCTCCATCATCTGGCCGTCCATCAACATTTCAAAGTCTGACAAACTAATGAGATGGTGGACTGAAACAAGAACATACTTATTCCCTAGTATTGAGGATTAGGTCTAGAGGAGAAGCTTTGGGACTGGAACTTTGGGTGATGCATCGACTCGGCTCTCATGAAGTGCAGTACACTAAATGTCATATCCTTTTATTATATGTACAAAAAGAGAGTCTGATAATCAGAGAAGTTGGATTCCTTCTGACTAAGGCTTGGATAAACCCAGAATTTTAGGATCACTTAGGTCAAGGGTCTTCGAAAGATCAAGCCTTGATTTTTTCACACGCACTGTCAGGAATTAATCCGACTCCTTCATTCTTTAGATGCTCAAGGACGAGCATAGTTTAAGTATAGGGGTATGATGAATCTCGTATTCACCATGCTAAAAGTCACATATTAAAACCCCTGTCCTAAATAAACCAATAAAATCACCTTTAAAACTCTATTTTTATCATGTACCATATTGTGTATAATTAGCCTTTAATTATTTAATTGCCCTTATTTTTCTGTAATGATTCTATCACTCAAAAACCCCTAAAAATTAGGTAGATAAGTTGTCTATAATTCACTGACCCTTAAAAAGATTAAAAAAAATACAAAAAAAATCTCAAAGCCACAAACTTGGTGTTTTTATCCCCTTAAAAATACCTCCAAAAAAAACTTTTGTACAGATGACCTCTTTTGGCCTTTTGCCCAACATGAAAGTTGTAGATCTCGTCGAGACGAGCAACTTTCATGTTTTGACTTTTTTCAAATTCGGCCTTTAACTATTTCTTTTCTAATTTTCTTTGTATTTATTTTGTGAATTAATCTGATTGGGCCACGTGGCGCTCTCTGAAGCCGCCACGTGGCCCGCTTCATCTCACGCCATCTGGCGCGCTTCCTGGGCCGTTGGATCAGCTTGACATCACCTCCATCTCCGCCGTTCATCCTCGCCTCATCTCCAACCGTCAGATCTCTCCTGAGATCTGATCTCATCCACACATTCCCGCCCAAACCTCAGCCGTTCGATTACGCGCCCATCCAACACCCCTCAGCCCTCCGCGTCGCCCCTCTTTCTCAACCCTCCGATCTAACACTCATCCTACGCTTCCTGTTCAGCCACGTCACCCAATCACCCCTCACCGTTAGATCGCCCCTCATCCTTCAATCCCAACCGATCGCCTTCGCCTAACTCCTAGCCACACGATCAGATCCTAAGGATCTGATCGTGGCCTTCCGCTCACAACCCCATCCCAACCGTTGGATCATCAGATCCAACGGTCCTCCACCTTCATATACCTCACGTAACCCCCCTTCCCAGACGTTACGCCTCTCCGCCTTGCCTCCCCCTTCCATTTCTAGCTACCGTCTCCGGCCATCCCTCCTTCTCGTAACGACGCCCCCACGTTGCCCTGTCCCCCGCCTTCCTCGCGCGACCTCCATCAAGCCTCGCCATTATTCCCATCGCCATAAAACCCCCCTCGAAAACGTTCCTCCATCACCGTAACCTCCGACCTACTCCACCTATAAAACCCCCTCCCCCACCACCGGAGCCACTCGTCCACCATTCTTGGCTCTTATCCTAGCCTCCTCCGCCCCTTCGGTGATAGCGGAGGGGCGGAACGTTGAAGCGACAACGGGTATTTGCTGGTGTCGACCCTCGACGCTCCTCCGCCGAGTAGCGGTGGCTCCGGCCACCTCCGAGCTCCCTGCCAAGGCCGTGCAGGTTGGGCGACGACCTTGAGCTCCAATGAGCTCATCCCCAGGTCATTCCCTTCCGCCAACACCTCGCTCCGGCGAGGTAAGTTTCCTTTAATTTTCCCTTAATTTTCACGACTTTGCAGCTCTACTCCACTGTCACTTGACCATCTCACAACCTTCGCCACACCACCCACATCTCCGCCCGCTACTCCGCTCGCCCTCCTCGTTCTCCGTATCCTCGTTCACATCCGCCCCACCTTCTCTGAAGCTCGCCGGAGAAGAGACCTCTAGGCCTCCATTCCAGTCGTCCCAAGGCCCCCAGCCCACTCACCGTTCACTCCCACGCACTTCACCAACACACGCTTCGGCTATCTAACTTGCAGGAACTTCAATGATCGGACTCGGCCACCCCTTGCCGATCTCGAGTCCCCACTCCGATAGCCAAGCCTCGCCGAGCTGTTCCAGACCTCCACAGAGCTCTGCAATGGCTCCAACATCTCCGCTTGGCCTCCAACAGTCTTCCCCGACCTTCAGAGCACCTTGCGAGGCGAGGCGGAGCTATCAGCAGCCCACTGGATCCCCGCCTCCTCCCGTAGGCCACGACGGAGGAAGACGAAGCAGATACCGTCCGATCGATTCGATCGGACGACCTAGATGATGCCACGTGGCGACTCAAGACTCCACCCGAGCCTCCAATCCGAATCTATAGGCTTGGGTGGACCGAACCTAGAGCTGAACCTCCACTAGCTGCCACGTGGTCCCGAACCTGAGGTAGCGCCCGAGCCTAGGCGCCCGACGTACGAGGTACGTGGGGGGCCTGGGTAAATTGCAGAGAAGACCCCGGAAGATTATCTATTTGCATTTTGGTCCCCAAGCACGTGCCTCACGTGCGTGCCTGGGTAAATTTCAGGGAGGCCCTCCAGGTTTTGAAGATTTACAAATATGCCCCTGCGCGCAATGGAAAAATTACAACTGGGCCCAGGAGGTTCTTGGTATTTGCATTTAGGTCCCTCCAGGGACCTAAATGCAATATTTATCCCTTTATTTTATTGCATTTTTATTACAATTATGCCCTTGCACTGTTTTTAGCATAACTTGAGCATCATAGGTCCAAATTGCATGATTTTAGTGTCGTTTTGATCCTTATTTTGTCCTCTACATTCTAACATACTTATTTGTTCCATTTGACACTGTTTTAATTTAAGTGATTTTTATGTGATAAATGGGACGATGCTATACTTGTTTTGCTTGATTTAATGACCGATTTTTAATGATGTGTTCAAAATGACTCTAACTCCATTCTGTATTACGTTGCTCACATTTTAGAGTACAATTGTAGCATTTTATTCATCATGCATATTCCCTTGCATTTTTTGCCCATGCATCACTTTAACTTGCATAAAAACAAAATAAAAAATTGCATATACCATAGCATCGCTTTGCATTACCTTGTAAATTGCATATGGACCTGAAATTGAGATTAATTCACTATGTGCTTCATGAATCAAAATTTAATACTCACTTTAGGCAGCCGTGTCCCTGTGTTCGACCTTGGTACACTTGCCAAGTATAAATATTCCACAGCATTCAAAGTCTATGGTTTTTTTTGCTGAACCAAATTCGCCTCCTGTACTACGACTTATTTATATCTATTATTGAGGCGAATTTGACTTTCATCAAGCAGATTTCATATGGCATCGGTGTATTCCTCAGGAGGAATACCAGAGTGTCCTCATTTATTACCATATATTAGAAGCTAGAGGACACCATTCAGGAAGAGGACAGCGTAGAAGGTGCTCCAATCCGACCTTTGGTGGCCTACTCTCGTTGCAGATGCCCATGCATTCATAAAGAGATGTACTGACTGTCAAAGAAAAGGGTACTTGTAGACTTAGATAAATGATGCCGATGCAGCCAATTCACTTTTGTGAAGTGTTTGATGCATGGGGTATCGACTTTATGGGCCTAATTCCTAAAAGTCAGGGGTTCGAGTATATCCTTCTAGCTGTGGATTATGTGAGTCGTTGGGTAGAGGCTATTCCTGCCCAAGCCGCTGATACGAATACGGTTTGTAAGTTCCTGAGAAAGCATATCATTAAGTGGGTCGGGATCCCTCGTGTTCTGATATCAGACGGGGGTAGCCACTTCATCAACGACAAGGTGAGAGCACTTTCTAATGAGTTCGGCATAGACCATCGGATTGCTACTCCATATGAACCTTAGACGAATGATCTAGCTGAGGTCTTGAATAGGGAAATCAAGCCGATCTTGCAGAAGGTTATTTTTCCAAACCAAAGGGATTGGTCGCAGATTTTGGACTTGGTTCTTGGGGCCTATAGAACATATTTCAAAACTCCATTGGGTACATCTCCCTTTCGACTCGTTTAGCAAAACATGCCACTTACCTGTTGAGATCAAGCACAGATCCTTGTGGGCAGTGAAAGAAGTGATTTTTGGCCTAGATGATTTGGGAGAACAAAGGCAGACTAAACTGACAGCCTTAAAAGAATTACAAGATGAAGCCTTCACGAGTATCCTTCATTATAAAGAGTGGATGAAAGAGTGGCATGATTCTCACATCAGCCATAAGTAGTTTGACTCGAATCAGAAAGTATGGCTATTCGATGCGAGATTTCCAGGGAAACTTCAGAAAAAGTGGAAAGGCCCATTTCTTGTGCGAAAGGTGTACGACAACGGTAGCATCGATATATCTGAGTTGTCATATGATTCCACTTTTCAAGTCAATGGTCAGCGGTTGAAACCTTTTCTCGATCATGAACCGCTGACCATTGAATTTGCCCCCATCTATTTTGTATGAGATGATCCCTTCGTTCTTACACTCTGCATCTCATACCTGATTTTCCATATCATTTGTATATACTTTTGATTTTATTCTTTTCTTCTTCCGCTTGTCTTACATCCTTAGGTTCATCTTGAATGTTGCTATACTTAGGATGTATTTTATCCTAAGTATAGGGGGTATAAAAACCGTGTTGTTCATATCGTTCTGTTCTATTACCCCTGTCGTTTCTTAAACTTAGGGTGCACTTTACCCTAAATATAATGGGGTAAAATCGTTCATATCGTCTTTTGATCATTTTCGATTTTTGTATCGTTTGCTCTCTCTCATGCCCTTACATTTGATATTTGTCTCTATGATTAGGGATATTTTACCCTAAGTATAGGGGGACAAGCTGAGCCGTTGAGTGTGTACATTCTCTTGAGCTCGATCATCTTCGGTTTTGAGTCTGCTATCCTTAGGATTACTTGATCCTAAGTATAGAAGGGATGATTGACTTCTATTTGTTTATTCTTTATTCTTTGAGTCATTGTAGTATAGAATTCTTTTCACCAATCTATATTTAGCCCGAGTTATGTCTTCCTTTGCCGCTTCTTTGGTCACTATGAGGATATAGTTCATGCTAAGTATAGGGGGTGTCGTGTATATATATATATATATATATATATATATATATATATATATATATATGGGAAAAGGAGCCTACGTAGGGTGATGTAGGTAATTTTCCTGCATCGGGTTTTTTTCTAATTATTTTTTTTGAAATAAAATCTTCTGGGATTTGCATCACTATATACCACCATTGTGTCATTCCAAATTCAACTTAATTCGAGACTTCTATCGCATCTATCAAGATAGTCAAATTTTTAACGGTCTCAAAATTAATTTAATTGACCCCTTTTAGATGGACATGTTAGAAATATTTTTTTCACGAAATTTGAAACACATAATCCACTCTATATATTAAGTAGATCCCATAGAGGTTTCATTCAAAAAAATAAAAAATAACAAAAAAATGACCCAGTGCAGGTAAGTTACCTACATCACCCGATGTAGGCTCCTTGCCCCCTATATATACACACAATTTAGAAGCCATAACCCGTACTTTATTGTATTTTTAATAATATGACCCTCTAAAGGTATGGGTGTATACTTTGAGTTTCTAAAAGTCACAAGAAAACCGTAAACATGACTCATAAAAATGACTTAAAATTGTATATAAAAATGTCGTAAAATTTTTGGATCAAATCCTTAATTATTTGAAACTGGTAAATAAAATCCTTATACAAAATCTTATATAAAAACCATATAATCTTGTATATAAATTGTTTATAAAATTCTTTGTAAAATATACAAAATTCTTGTAAAATTTGTGTAAATTGAATTAATCCACTAATTCTTTCAAAAAGACCCTAAAAATTGAAAAGTTTCAAAATTCAATAAAAATTTGCGGAAGTCTTTAAAAATCACTTAAAAAGTTTTAATTCGAAAAATCTAACTCATAAAAAATTGTTGTATTCATTCACATTTTTCAGAAAAAGATTGATTCTTGAACCGAATGGATCTAAGTTCGAGAGATGGAGCTTGGTTTAGGCCTTAATCTACTTAATTATAAAGAGACTTTACGAGGAACTGGAAATAAGACTCTTCAGATCTTTTAGACTTAATTCTTTGGGTTCTATGAGACCATGTTTGGAATTCAACTTGAAAGTGCCTAAATAGGACACCTGGTGTCATCCTTTTAAATCTTCTCCATTTGAATCAATTTTGAACTCATGCACTCTACACTTAGCTCAACTTGCATGAGGCTGCGAAGGGCAATCCATTTCGGTGGTGCATTTTCATCCTTGTCTAATGGCACTGACGTCTAAAGACGGAAGAGATTGGGGTTGAAATAAAGCTTCGGATGAGGGAAGGATATGCTGACACAATTTTTCTAAGACCCAAAAAAATAGACGGAATGAAAAGATGCTATATCCGTCGAGGCATAAAAGACCTATGCAGTGCAACAATTATTTCTACCAAAAAGAAGCTAAATACACCAACTACTAAAATGGCCACAATGGTCTGAGCTTCAGAAAAGCCTGCACGTCTTAGTGGAGACTTAGCTAAACTGGCCAGGCTTCACAGAAAATGTGATTACACTGATCACACTACAGTTCTCTTCTCATTCTTCTATCTTCTTCCTCTATTAGATTATGGACACAACACGACCTCACCTTAGAAGGAAATACCCCTCCTCGAGGATCGAGTAGTTGGATGATGGCCCAATGGTAGTGTATTACTGGGGTGGACGGTTTCTTCACTTCTCTAGAGAAGAAGAGCTAAAATCATTCGCACACAGTACAAATTTCTTTAAAAGCTAAAAAATTGCGTGATGAATAGGTGGATCTGAGTTGGTTGTTGAGGTGAACATGGATAAGGATTTGTGGAACTTGAGGGCTGTAGAGGCTTAAATCCTAATTCTAATAGAGTCCTGACACAGTATTAGTCCAAAGGTCTGAATTCAAGCTCTAGATTTTGGGTAAAGTAAAATTTGGTTTAAGAAACAAGCATGTTCTAAGTTCTTTTATTTTTATTTTTCCTTTTGCTTGTACTTATTTATAGAATAAGTGTTTGTAAGGGACTAGCAAAGGTAAAGTCGAGGGGAATGATGAATCCGGGATTCAACGCCTTTATTCTTTCATTTTACTAAAATCCATGGTAAAATACATGTAAATAATCGATAATTCCAACTAATTATCATTCTAACCACAAATATTAATATTATATATTTAACACTTATTTTACACAAAATAAAAGAATAAAGATAAAAGAAAAATAAAAGAAAAGAAGGTTGTAGATATAAAATATATAGAGACTGATCCTAACCTCGAGATCAGGTCAATATTGACTTGGTCGGTAAAATAAATAAGTAGTGAGAGATAAGGATCCTAAATTATAAAAATATCAAGAAAATCAGGACCAAATATATAATTTAAACATTTTTCACATTGTAAATGTTTAATCTATTTTATTTATCACCTAAACAATCCCAAACCAGATCACTTCTTTTGTAAAATTATTCACAAAAATATATATTATTTTATAAAAATATCAGAAAAATAATTCATCACAGAAATAAAATATTATAATGGATCGAAAGCAAAAACCGACTTCTGAGGTTCATAACTATATACAGAAAATTCCAAACGGACCAAACTCACTTTTAAACTTCGTTTTTACTATTTATTAAAAATATCAAAAAAATATTCGAATAAAATCAGTGAGTTTTGACGTTAGATCCCCGTTGTATACTTGCATTATATGTAGAAACTTCCTATATTTTTAACTAATTAATCGTAAATCAGATTAACTTAATTTCTTTTCTAAAAATCTTTTATATATATATATATATACAAAAATATAACTAAATCAAAATACCAATAAAACCCGAAGACATGAAGATGTTACCTAAATTTTCCAGACCTCATAACTCGTCCATACGGACTCCAAATTGGACAAATTCAGTCTTAAAATTCATATTATTTAATTATCTACAAAATGATCTTGATTTCGCTAAAATCAGAATTACTATTAAAAATACGGGTTTCGAGATTGTATTGGTATATTGTACAATGTACCATAACTTACATTATTATTTAATATATTAATCCTATATTCTTAAATTATCATAAATAATAATTTATTTACTTACTTACTTACTTATTTATTATTATTATTTAATAATTTAATTAATTACTTAATTATATACTTAATTATTTAATAAATAATTCATTAAGTTAATATCTCAATTAAGTATATAATTATTTATTTAATTACATTCTAATTAATCTAATTAGTTATTAAGAATTTAATTATTCATTTATTATTTATTATTTATTTTATTTATTATTTATTATTATTATTATTATCTATTTTCTCTCTCCTCTCTTCCCTCTCTCTCTCTTACTTTCCCAATTTCTTTCTTCTTCCCCGATGCTTCCTCCACGCCATCGCTCCCTTCTTCCTCTCTTCCTCCGGCCAACGGCCTAATGGCCTGACCGTTGGTTGTTAGGCCGTTTGCTCAACCTCCCCGTCGTTCGGCCAACTACCTCTCTCCTCTATAAATAGACCGCCACCCCTCTCTAGGAGACGAATCTGCTATTCTAATCACCTACCCCTTCCGTGAGCTCCGAGAGAGGAAGATTTGAGGATGGTGACAGCGTCCGCTTTTGCCGTTGAGTGAGATAGGGTGAGGTCAGGCGTGATCTTTCACCGGCATAGAAGCTCCGCTCCACCGCATCAGCCTTTGCATCCATCGTTGGTGCATCGAGGCAACAACCCGATCCATTGTTCATTGTAGTCCATGTTAGATCGTCATCATATATTCTCTCCCTTCTTCATTCTATCCATATATTCTCTCCCTTCTTCATTCTATCCTCGATTCTTCTATTCTCCTTCCAAATCAGATTTTCTCTTCGATTTATCTTCTACTCCACCTCTGATTTGATCGCTGATTTATTCCCATCTCGTACCCCTGTCGCTTCTCTTCTACCTCTCATCATGTTTCGCCTCTCGTCAACTCTGGTGATAAAAAATCTGGAGATTCATCCCCTACGCATGGATCTCCTCCATTCACCTAACTTCATTTTGATCTGAAACCGAGCCATCAAGCTCAAGTTAATTTGCATCCCAGGGAACAGAAATCTCGAAACTCATACCTGATCGCCTGGGGTTAACACGCCGTCGACTTGGAGAATTTGCATAGGGAACTAATATAAAGCCATCTGAAATTTGTCGCTTGCACCTGGATTTGGAATCTGATCCGAAGTCCTCTGGTCAACGAATTGCATCGCCATGTAAGGAAGACCTGATCGATTACCCCACAACCTCCTGCAAAGATATTCCAAAGCCAAGTAATAGCTCCGCCTAGAGATGAAGCTCAAAGAGTTCTGCTTCGAAATCAGAGACCTCACCGTTGGTTCGAACAAAGAAGCACCGATCGCAGTTTCAAGAAACGCAACAACGGGAAGCGGTGAGTCGAGGATCCACCGCTTGCCCTGTATCGAAGCCACACACAACCGCCAACCATCACTTAAGGGATGCATGTGCTTTGCACGTGCGTTGGAAGATATTTTTGGCTTTTTACAGAAGTTACCCCTACACATTTTGTAATTGCGACCAGGTCCCTGAACAGGTGCTGGCACGTGACTCTTCATGTGTTGAATAGGAGTTTTGCATAGGAACTCCGTCGACTATCAGTATTTGCGAAGAGATCTCAAGCAGTTGAAGGAGCATGTGACACACATGCAAGCTCGTACTTTTTGCACCTACACCCGTAGAATTTGATCAAAATCCATATAGGTCCAGAATCTGATGTAATCACGTGCGTGTCACGTGCTTTACTAAGATTTTTGAACGTAGAACCCCGGATTTCTGAACAATTACGGGCTGGTCCTGAGCTCGAGCTTCCTCACTTGGCACACACGTTACTTCTGGACATATTGCATGAAAGCCCCTCCATTTTCTACATATTTTGACGCGCCCTTAGTTTCCTGCTTTATACATCTAGACCCCTGTAATAGTATACTATAGAATATATAATACTATACATAATAAATAAAGTACAAAATATAAAGATACAATAAAAACATATAGAAATACCCTATGCTATACTATATACAGTATTAAATGCATTTTGAAAATAAAAATACTTTTTAGCATTAAATAAATCATTAAAAATACCAAAAAAATATAACAAAACTTTAAAAAATCGTAAAAATATAAAAATACCTTTAAAATCTAATAAATAATACCTACAATATATTTCACTGTATTTTACATAATAAACCAAAAATAAAATAAAAATCAATATTAAAACCAATAAAAAATACATAATACATAAAAATTCAGAAATTCATAACTAATTCAATAAAAATCATGAAAATACACACAACCTATCATTTTAAAGATAATTTCACATACTTTGCAATAAAAATAAAATAAAAATATTTTGCTACTATATACTATATTAAAAATCGAAAATAGAATTATATTTTCTATAAAAAATCAATTTCAACATTAAAAATAAATATTAAAAATCCTAAAAAACCTTAAAAATCCATAAAACCAAGAAAACAAAATAAACATAAAAATATCCTGAAAAATAAAATAAAAATTACGAAACCATTTACCATAGTTTGTCTTTAGTTTAACCCTAATTTTCAACAGTTTGCCTCCCTGTGTTCAATACTCTCGTGCTTTCACTATACATCAAAGTTTAGGAGTATAAATAAAATTAAAAAAGATTAACTAAAAATTAATATTTTATGGTAAAATCCACCTGGTCGACGCAACGACCATAGTTATCTTCCGATCAGGTGTGGTTTTTCAGGGAACCAAGTTAGCTCCCCCAAGGGCAACCCCAAATAACCCATATATATAGGGTTAAATGGGGCTTCTCCCGCTCTATTTTCATCGCTTATTTTTTTTAATTTTTTTCAAAAATATCATCATATATATTCATCTATACATCCCTCCTATATGCCATTCGAGTTTCTTTAGAAACAGAGAATCATATGCCCTCCATCTAGAAAATATCGATTACATCAATGTTTAGGTCATTAAAATTACATTTTTTCCCTATATATAGGTTTAAATGGGGATGCCCCTAGGGGAGGGCTAACTTGGCCCCCCATCCCATTTTTCCATTTTTTATTTTTTTTTGAAATTTCTTCCGTGGAATATCTTCACTACATCCCTATATTATGTTATTCAAGTTTTGTGTGAAACAGAGACTCCTAAGACCTCAACCCAGACAATCATTTTTGAATGGTCACTGAATTTCTAACATCGATCCCACCTTGATGAAGGCCATATGAATCTCTGTTTCGCACGAAACTTGAATGACATAATATAGGAATAATTGATAAAAATCCACTGTACCAATTTTAAAAAAAATTAAAAAATACGAAAATGAGGCAGGGGGAACAAAGTTGGCTCCCCCCATGGGGCAACCCTATTTAACCCATATATATAGGATATATTTCCAATAGGACTTGATCCTTCCATCATTAAAAAAGGCCAATGATCACGTGCATCCAAAATTGATCCATCGGTTATCAGTAAAGGTATGTTATTATTATTATTATTTAATTAGTCAGAAACTCATTTTAGTCATTATTCTAAGAGGTCTAGATGGATCCTTCTACTCTATAAAGGTATGTTATTATTATTATTTAACCCATATATATAGGATATATTTCCAATAGGACTTGATCCTTCCATCATTAAAAAAGGCCAATGATCACGTGCATCCAAAATTAATCCATCGGTTATCATTAAAGGTATGTTATTGTTATTATTTAATTAGTCAAAAACTCATTTTAGTCATTATTCTTTATCTAAATATAATATGTAATCACCTAAAATATCTATTCATTAATCTCTCTCCTAATTTACCATTCACTCCCTATCTCTCCTAATTTGTCATTCACGTTGCCACCTTCAATCCATTCCAAAATCCTAACCCCACACGAACAAAAAATAGGAGGAAGAGGAGGATGCACACGAGGCAGCGTTGGTGATGTACTCTGATTGTATCCTCCATCATTAAAGGCCTCATCAACCTCTTTGCCACCTTCATCTCCGTCTTCACCATCGACAGGGCATCCGCGTTGGAGCATCGTGGGGCGTCAACCTCTTCTCCGCATTGCAGAGGTGATGACGGAAGTGCATGAGCGGAGGTGATGATGGTGAGGTATGAGCAGAGTTGATGATATCATGCGCGACCTCATTAGTAAGTTCCTCGCGCAGGCGCCAACGACAACATGTCGATCCGACGTGACGGTGGGGGATCTGTCCAAGGACTACGTGGAAGCTGTGGTGACTATTGGAGAAGTTTTCATGCAAGCGACGGTGATAAAAAAGTGATGCACCCAATCTTGGATGAAGAATGATTCATATTCAATACAATATTGATGTGTACTATACACTATTGATGTGTAGTATATAATTTTGATACGTATTATACATATTTATTATGTATTTTTATATTTCAATTGGTTGCGAATGAAAAATATAATTTTTTTATAAATCTTGCATATTTGATATGCATTACACATTTTTGGATGTGCATTATATATTTTAAATGTGATTATACATATTTGATTTGTATTTAATCATCAATTAAACGTGAATGACTACTTTATTTTTACAAAGAACCATACAGATTTTTTTATACAAAGAACCATACAATTGTTACATATTGTTGTGGACTGTATTCTACAAAGAATCATGCAAAATTTACAAATAATTGACGACTTTTTAAATGAACCATGGATTCTACAAAAAAACATACAATCATTACAAAAGGAACCACATATTCTACAAAAAAGACATGAGAGGATACAAACATATGCCCCACGTATTATCTCCCAACATAAAACTGGACATACATATGGTATTACAAAAAATACCAAAAATAAAACTAGCTAAATTTAATATTTCGAAATATTAATTGGCGTGCATAATTAATGCAAAAAATGATAACCAAAATGCCCTTTTGGGTAAATAAATTTATGATGCCGTTAGATTTGAATCTAACGACTACGATCAATGACCTTCCTTAAGGATGGAAGGAACAAATCTTATTGGAAACACCCCCTATATGATGTCTTTCCAATATGACATGGTCCTTCCATCCCTAAGGAAGGCCTCGATCCCATACATCCATAATTAATCTGGCAGTTGTCATTAAAGGTAAGTTAATAATATTATTTAAATAATCAAAAACCCATTATGGTTATTATTCATTATCTAACTATATAATCAAGTAAAATATCTCCTCATTAATCTCTCTCCTATTCTTACCATTCATGTTGCCAACAAATCATTTCAAAAGCCTAACCTTACACGCACAAAAAGCGAGAGGAAGAGGTGGATGAGCACAATGGCAGCGTTGGCACTGTACTCCGGTCGTCGCTCATCTCCGTCGTCAGCAAAGGCCTCGTCAACCTCTTCGCCTCCTTCATCTCTGTCTTCACCGTCGACAGGGCATCTGTGCAGGAGCATCGTGGGACATCAACCACTTCACCACATCACAGAGGTGACGATAGAGATGTGTGAGCGGAGGTGACGATGGCGACGGATGAGCACAGTTGACGACATCATGAGTGGCCTCATCGGCAAGGCGGATGTGGATGACATGCTTAGTTATAGGGAGATACACCGCGACTCTTCGGAAAGTTCTTCACACATGCGACAACGACAATGCGTTGATTGACGGAGACGTGTGTATCGTGGTGGTGTCAGCGCAATGAGGCCATGCAACCATTATATCTTACCTATTTCATATGTATTATACAATTTTAATGTGTATTATACAATTTTAATATATATTATACAAATTTTAGTGTGTATTATACATATTTGAGTCCTTATCCTGTGAGAAAAATTGCAATAAACAGTCTTAACACATCCATATCACAAAGATCACAAGATATATTTGGCATGCAAAACGAAACATGAGTCCTTGTCGTGCAGCAGAAAGACAAAAGTGTTCTTAACGAAATCGACAAGAGGTGAGTTTAGTCCTATTCGCGACATATAGCCCTTTGAGCTACACGTATATATGTACTGATCAGACGATCAGCACCATCTTGAGATCATCCAAAATCTGATGATGAACTGTTTCTAAAACCTCCACTTCCAACACTGCTTGTTTCTGTAAAGAACTTTGACCTGAATCCGATGGCCCGATTCTTTATTTTTGCGTCCCCTGCAGTAGAAAGTGGTCTTGTTTTCAGACAATATCATGCAGATTGCTTCCAGATTTCTATAGGTAATCTTATATATACTTCTCTTCTCTACGATCGACCGGTTCTTGTTTTTATGCTCTCAGTTCCGACGACCTGTATTGGTTTCTGTAGAAAACGAACATTATAATCTAAAGATTTCAGTGATTCAAACATGACCCATGCGGAAATATTTCACTATTATATCACCATGAGAAGATAGTAGCACGCATGCAGATTTTCATCTTAATCAAAGCAATGCCCGCACAATTTTTCCTTTCATTCTGCGGTCTTTTATTTTTATTAAGTAGTTTCTGTTCGCAGGCAATAATGTGTGATTAAGTTACACCAATGGCCACTGATTGCAAGAAGCAGCCGCTACTCGGGCCAGGGCTCGTCGACCATGGAAACAAAGACAAGAAGACCACCAAAAGACGGAGGTACCGCCGCACCAGAAGCGCCCCTCCGGTCGACGTCCCTCGGCAACCAACGACCAGCCGTGGCCCGCCCTTTCCCCCGCGATCCATATTAAATAACTTGAATCACAGCCTGAGGCAAGTGGTACTATTCCTTGCCATCTACTTGGGAGTAGGCACATTGTGCTTTTACATGATTAGGGGTCAAATTGAAGGATTAAAAACAAACGGCTTCATTGATGCCATCTACTTCTGTGTTGTCACCATGACAACTCTTGGTTACGGGGACCTCGTCCCCGGTTCCATCCTCGCAAAGTTCCTCGCCTGCGTGTTTGTATTCGCGGGCATGGCGGTCGTGGTGCTCGTCCTCAGCAAGGCGGCGGACTATCTGGTTGACAAGCAGGAGGAATTGTTAGTCAGAGCCCTTCATATCCATCAAAATGTGGGTGAGTTGCAGATCATCAGGGAGATTGAGACCAAGAAGGTCAAGTATAAGGTCGTAATGACCGCGTCGCTCCTCTCATTTCTCGTAGTCGTTGGGACGCTTGTCTTGTCGCAGGTCGAGGGGCTGAGCATTGTGGATTCCTTCTACTGTGTCTGCTGCACTATAACTTCACTGGGATATGGAGACAGGAGCTTCTCGACAGTGTGGGGACGCGCATTTGCCGTCTTCTGGATATTGGGCAGTACGATCTGCCTCGCGCGGTTCTTCCTCTATGTTGCCGAATTCAACACTGAGAGGAGGCAGCAAGCACTGGCTAAGTGGGTGCTCCATCGAAGAATGACATACGTTGATCTCGAAGCCGCGGATCTTGACGACGATGGTACTGTTGGGTGAGAACTCCATATAGTCATTCTGTTAAGCTTATTCTATGTGTTGAAGGCATAAGGAAAAATACATTTGACCGCACGTGCAGCAAGCTTGTCCCTGCCCGGTGCATGAAGATGAACAAACGCAGTGCACCCAAAAACTCGTGGTTGGATAGGAAAGATGGGTTTTCCTGAAAAAAGAATCTCAATCGGTATTTGTTCTTTTAGAGTTGTAGATGGCAGTCTATTGATAAGAAAGGTCGCAGTTAAAACTGCATCTCCTCAATAGAGTGTTGGGACATTATAGGCAAGGAGTAAGGTGCGTGCGGTGTCTAGTATATGACGGTGTTTACGTTCAGCAACACTGTTTTGTTGAGAAGTGTAGGGACAGGTGGTCTGGTGCACAATGCCTTGGTTAAGAAGTAATCTTTGTAAGTCATGGGAAAAGAACTCTTGGCCATTATCAGAGCGAAAGGTTTTGATAGTTCGTCCGAATTGAGTTTTAATTTTTGCGATGTATCGAATAATAAAGGTAGTAGCATCCGACTTGTTTTTCAAAAGGAATACCCACGCAACGCGAGAGAAATCGTCGATGAGGACAAGATAGTAACGATGACCTAATCGATCAGGATACCGACTGGGTTCCCAAATATCCTTGTGAACTAAATCAAAACTTTCAGTAGATTGTTGGTTACCAGATGAGGGAAAAGTAGCTCGGTGATGTTTCCCAACTTGACAGGCTTCACATGTGATAGTTCTCATGGGGGACATATGTGGGATAACTCGACACAGTTTGTGGACTGACGGATGTCCTAAACGCTGATGTCAAAGAGTAAACTGGTTTACAGAAGTTTGTGAATAGGCGACCATTGCAGACGGGTTGTCAAGGAGGTAGACGCCTCCTTCTTCACGGCCCGTACCAATCGTCCTCCCAGTCAGTATGTCTTGAAAAACACAAGTAGAAGCATCAAAGATTGCTTGGCATCGAAGTTCTTTACATATCTGGCTGACCGAGAGTAAATCAAGCGGGAAGTCTGGGACTAATAGAACATTATGCAGCTCAATCTTAGGGGTAAGGTGCACATCCCCAACTCCTGTAACTGGTGACGATCGTCCATCAGCGACTTGAACAGTCTTCCCTTTTTGGGTTGTTCTGAGTTTCCCGAAGAGTCGAGGATTTCCACACAAGTGGGTGGAGGCCCCCGTATCAATAAGCCATTGTGAGCTTTTGTAATGGCTAGCTGAAGCAAAGGTCGTACCTGTTTGGGCGGTTGCGGCGATATCTCCGGAAGCGGTTGCCTCGTTAGAATTCATTTCCGATAGCCGCTGCATAAGATCTTCAAAATCCTTTCTTGGGATTTCGATCGATCCTCCTTCAACATCTGTACTCGCGACCCGAGCCGATGGTCCTGGACGTCCATGTTTGCTGTAGCATATATCTTCAGTGTGACCTAATTTACGACAGAAGGTGCACTGCATGTGTGATCGCCCTCGTCCTTGCAAGTGCCGACCGCGTCCTCTGCCTCTGTAGCTACCTCTGAAAGTCCGTCCGGATGCTGCGAGCGCCGTCGTTTGACTGATAGCGTCTGTAAGAGGTACCGATGTAGTCGGAAGTCGACACAATGTGTTGTATGCTTCTTCCATGGTTGGGAGAGTAGGAGAGGTGATCATCTGATCCCGAGGGGCGGCAAAGTTCTGATCTAATCCATCAAGGAAGATCATAGTTGCCATATGTTGTCGATGTTGCCGTTGAGTGGGGCATGTGCAGAGAGGAGCACATACGTTGTAGCTTGCAACCAGGGATTTGAGTGCGGAAAAATATTCCGATAGAGGGCGACCATTCTGACGCATATGCATCAGATCATGAAATGATTGATACATCTTTGTAGAGTTTTTGTCTTGTCCGTAGGTGGCCAACAAGGATTTCCACATATCGTGGGCACTTTCATAGTAGACTAACTCTTGAGCGATCCTGTCAATAACGCTAACCATGATCCACGAGCTAACCATGGCGTTGTCTTTAACCCATGTAGCATATTTTTCCACTTTATTAGTTGGCTCTTCTTCGAGAAGGATATGTTCTTTGTCGTATCCTCGAACAATCATCAGGAAAAGCCGGGACCACATGGAGTAGTTCGTTGCATCGAATTTTGGTATGGATCCGAAGGATGGCATTTTTGAATGACCACCGCCATCCATTTCTGAAGTAGATACTCCGGATGCCATGGGAGCGTATGATGTACCCTTTAGGAGGATCGTAATCGTCCTACACCGCCACCTGGTCGTATGCGGCTCTCTCTCTCTCTCTTTTGTTTATATATTCATTTCAATATGTATGCATATTACAGTGTACATATGAGAGAAAAAAATAGCAGAATGTTATTGCGAAATGGGCACTTGAGCCGCAGGAGTGGCTGGATGTCCACGCAGGATGGTAATGCCTTGGTCGATGTCGACTCAGTAGCGGCTGGATGTCGACGCCGGAGTGGCTGGATTTAGAGGGGGACGTCGGGATCTGGTGAGGAGGCCTTCACAGTATTGGGGGGGGTCGCAGGGGGTCGGGTTTGCTGGGTCGCAGGGGGTCGCTGGGGGTCGGGTTCACAGTATGGGGGGGTTTGTTGGGTGGCGAGGCGAGCCAGGGGGGGAGATCGGGGTTTGCTGGGGCGAGGTCGCAAGGGAGGTTTGGGCGGCGATGGCGAGGGCTAGGGCGGCGATGGCGAGGGCTAGGGTCCGGCGATGGCGAGGGCGATGCAAGGCTAGGGCGAGGGCTAGGGTCGACGATGGCGAGGGCGAGGGTCGGTGATGACGAGGGCGAGGCGAGAGCTAGGGTCGGCGATGGTGAGCTCGGTACTGGTGATGCCGAGGTCGGAAGGGCGATGGCGAGGGTGGGCGATGGCAATTTCAAGGCAGGTTCCTGCGAGGCTTGAGGATGCGGTCGACACTTGCAAGGACGAGGACGATCACATATATAGTGCACCTTCTGTCGTAAATTAGGTCACACTGAAGATATATGCTACAGCAAACATGGACGTCCAGGACCATCGGCTCGGGTCGCGACTACAGATGTTGAAGGAGGATCGATCGAAATCCCAAGAAAGGATTTTGAAGATCTTATGCAGCGGCTATCAGAAATGAATCCTAACGAGGCAACCGCTTCCGGAGATATCGCCGCAACCGCCCAAACAGGTACGACCTTTGCTTCAGCTAGCCATTGGGGACATTTACGATATTTCTTGGGGATTGAGATAGCTAGATCAGGGCACGGGTTGGTAATGTCTCAACGAAAATATGCCACTGATCTATTAACAGAAACAGGGATGCTTGGGTGTAAGCCAGCACATATCCCCATGGATCCTAAAGGGCGAATCTTCGAAGAAAGCAGCACCAGAGGATGCTAGCAGATACAGACGCCTAGTGGGTAAATTGCTCTATCTCACTATTACTCGTCCAGATATCACCATGGCAGTTGGAAGACTTAGCCAGTTTATGGATTTTCCCACTAGTAATCACTTTGAGGCACGCATGATGGTCCTTAGGTACATCAAGCAGTCTCCTGGAAAAGGATTACTATTTCGCAAAGACGGCAACCTCAACCTTGTGGCATACTCTGATGCAGACTATGGAGGATGCTTGCACGACAGAAAATCCACCACAGGGTTTTGCACATATTTAGGGGGAAACCTAATCACATGGAAGAGCAAGAAGCAAGCGGTGGTGTCACGATCCAGTGCTGAGAGTGAATATAGAGCCATGGCACAAGCAACAGCTGAACTTGTGTGGGTCAAGTCTGTACTAACTGACCTTCATGTCAAGACCAATGATATTATGGAACTAAGATGTGATAATCAAGCAGCAGTATATATTGCAAATAATCCCATGTTTCATGAACGCACGAAACATGTGGAGATCGATTGTCATTACACAAGAGATCTCATACAAAAAGGACAATTACGCACACAGGGTGTTACATCTACAGAGCAGACCGCAGATATACTTACAAAGCCATTAGCAAGGATCCAGTTCGAGAAATGTTGTAACAAGCTGAGCATGTATGACTTATATGCTCCAGCTTGAAGGGGAGTGTTGAAGGCATAAGGGTAATATTGGTATTTGTCCTGTAGTGGAGTATTCTCTTTGTAAACCCTAACCCTAAATCCTCTCTATATAAAGAGGCTTAAGGGGTCTAATGACAATCAAGCAAATCCTATTATGATACCTATCAACACTATGATTCAAGCGTGCTGCAAATTTTGGGATTCAATTTATTTGCTGATTAAATTGATTGGCGCGTTTTTGTAGTGCTGCGGACTTTGTGATCTACAAGCTCAAGGAGATGGGGAAGATCAGGGAAGAGGATGTGGCGGCGGTGCTGGATGAGTTCGAGGAACTGGACGTAGACCAGTCGGGGACTTTGAGCCTACGTGATCTGATGCTGGCACAATCGGAGAGCGGAATCTCTAATTTGTACATATAGTTCCGTCCCTTTATATACGTACTTGGAGTTGAAATAATCAAAACTTTGTTTTGTTGATTCATAGAAGGTATTCAGATAGGTCACATCATCTTTCAATATGGTCGTTCAAAAAATGAACTTCAAAATTCTTCCTGAGCAGTATGTAAACAAAGATAAGGTTCTGACAAATATCATGCATCATTCAACTTCAAGATGCCACTTCTTAGATCTACCTTGTAAGTTCCAATACCTTCGATATCCATGCATGTGTCATTCTCCATGCATACCCTTTCTTTTCCCTTCTGAAACTCCTGGAAGTCCATTAGTCCCATTCTTCGTAATAGAGGTACATTCAATGTAATAAAGTTGCTTTATTATAACTTTGCTTTCGTGCTCCTTTCGAGCATTCACATTCTTTTGTTTTGGCGAGGTGGATTCGAAACGGCCAAACTACAGGTCTAGGTTCGAAATCTCGATCGATTTCTTTTCGGTCTCCTCCAAAATCGATTTTCGGAAAATTTTGACCGTTTCGGTGGAAATGTCGAAAATGACTAAAAAAATCATTTTTCGATCATTTTTCAAAAATTAAGATCTTACAAGTTATTACAACGATAAATAACTTACAAATACACACTTATATCACACATATTGTTCATATATGTCCCTTATATCATACATATCGACCATATCAGTCATATCGATGTTAATGTTGATTCTTGATTGATACATACTGGAAATTTATATCATCCAATCCAAGATATTAAAACAACAAGAGCTTACAAATGCACACTTATATCACAGACATCTCTCCTCCGCACACCTTATATCACATGCACCATATCGGTCATATCAGATATATTGTTGAGTTGACTGATAGTTATTAGAAATGAAAATCAAAATAACTAAGTTAACATCACTTTGAAGACGTTTTTTGTTCATAAAAATAAACGAACATTTTTTATTTTAAAATGCAGATAATGATTAATTAAACAATGTTTTATTCATATAAATAATTGTCACTGACAAAGTTCGAATGAATTACAGAAATAATTATAGACTTACAAGAAAGATGCATCTGTTTATGAAGATAAATGACAAACGAATGAAACGAACAAGCTATATCAGATATATAGAAGCTATGGAGTTGTTTCATCTCCATTACTTAAATCCGAAGAGGAGGAAGCTTCCCAAGTTGAATAATCGGCGTATGTACCCTCTTCTCATGCCATACCCTACCAAACGGGGGTCTAGCTGAAATTTATGAATTTCAACCAAAATGAATCGATATTTTTTTAATCAGAAAAAGGGGGAAATACGCTTATGTGTCCACTCCAATTAAATTGAAAAATATAATTATAACAACCATGACTCAAGGAGAGTCCGAGCATGGTGGACTATATTTTCTACATAGAACCTCTCTGAGCGAAAAATTACCCCATTCCTAGCAAGCCATAAAGCCCATAAGCCCACGATCGGTACTAATATCTGCACATTTGGACGGAATCGAGAGTTGAGGAGGGATTCCCAGAAAGCCGGTTTGCTTCTCTGATTAATCCAAGTCACGTCCATTGCTAGCCAAAGCTCCTTCGCCTTATCACAACCAAGAAATAGATGCTCAGCGGACTCCACCATCAACTTGCAAAGAGCACAAGAGATGTCCTCTGAGCGGAGGATGCGAGCACA